>JANAVB010041219.1:5453803-5633717 GCA_029216955.1 Iris pallida
CCAACACATATGTCGGGCGTTCCCATGCATGGGTGTGCTTAGAGCTTTCACGAGTACGAGTCAGCAGCATGGAATCGAATGACACAGCAGTCGCAACAATAATCCAAGTTTTTCTTTCCTCTTTTTTTCTTCTTCTTTTTTTGGGTTCATTCTCATATTCTTCCAGTCCAGACGGCTAACTTTGTTGGGAATGGAGCGGTGGTGGCGGATGTTCTGGCGTTAAATTATCATAACTTGTTTTCTCATCTCATGCTACTGTACATATATAAAGGTTATCGTGTTAGGACCTTATATAATACTATAATTTGAGTTTAGAATTTCATATTATTTAGAATAGAGTTTGGATCGTATTCTAACTGTGAACTTTATTACCGTCAAGAATGAAAACAAAACTCAAATTTTAATATTGTAAAGATCCTAAAGTTCAACGAAAATACGTATGAGGATTGTGTGACTTAAATTTTAATTTTGTCATAAACAATCGAAAATGAAACTTGTGAAAATATTACTTCTTCTATCATGATCTCAACAGCCACACACTCCTCCTGGCGACAATTTTGATAGGAGAACGACTTCACGAACATTATATACCGTCAGCTGTCTCTCATCTTGATTGCATTGTTGAATGCTTGCAACTCAAGATTCTTGGATGGTTGTGTGGCTTCTTAGATTAGGATAGACATAATTAATAACAATATCACAATCCTAACTTGCAAAACTAAATAATCCAAGTCACAACTGTCACATATTTTTGTTTCATTTCATTGTCTCGTATAATAGAGATATTTAGACTTTATGTCTCAAATAAGTTTCTAAATTTGTGTTTGAGTCTCCATATTATATATAATTAGTGTTTGGGTCTCAAATGTGTCACTAATATCTCAAAAGTGACGTTAATTATTTTTTGACAGTACTTTTGAGATCCAAATACTCATCATGTATAATATGGAAACCCAAACACAAATTTCAGAATTTATTTGAGACCCAAAGTCTAAATATTCCCATATAATATTCAAAATTTATACTTAGGTCTTTATTTTGAACTGTTAGCCAAGTCAACCATTAGCACGAGACCCAAACCATCTTTGGGACAATATGAAGACCCAAATGCAAAATTTTAATATTATACGAGATCCTGAAACTAAATAATCCTCTCCATCTCTGCATGTATATAGGTGTTGTAATTGACACTCCTAAAATATTATCACATACTCAATTTTAACTTTTTATTATTCAAATTCTAAATCTACGTCCGCGAAATGCGGACAACGTAGATGAAATTACTGAGTCAGTAATTAAACTTGGTATCCTGCTACAAGTATGTGGGATCGATGATCGCAACAATTATCAAGTACGTGTTGCAGTGACAAATGTAATAATAATAATAATAATAATAATAATAATAATAATAATAATATATCAGAAACAAAGTTACAAAAGCTACAGTACTTTTGTGATCTTAATTGTTGGCTATTTATAAGGGCACAATAAAAGTTGATCAGGGCTAGCCAATTTCTGGCAGTCCAGAACTGCCACAATTTCTGATAGTTCTACATACTTTATGGACTGGCAGTCCAGTCAAACACGAGATGGACTGCAAAGTCCATAATGCTACTAGGACTGCCAGAATTTGACTAGTCCCTGATCAATTTTTGCTGTGTCCTTATAAATAATCTAATTATTCTTCCACATGTGGAGCCAAATAAACAAGTTAAACCAAAAAAAAAAAAAAAAATCATAGAGGTCGAAGAAGATATCTCATCTTTACGTTTTATATATAACCACTAGCTCATGATGTTTCGTCATTTTAATACATAATGAAGACCAATTAATTATTCTATGTAATCCTTTTCTGTGCATTGTTCTGAATATTGAGGCCAAACTGTGTCAGATTGCTTATCCGCAACTGTATATGTAGCTCATGATGTCATTGTGTGCTGTTCCTCAAATTATTGCTTGTGTCAGCTGACTCTCGAGCTTGATATGTTCCTCCTTTCGTACATATATATATTAATTGCACGTAGACATATTTTGCAGTTAATTAATATTCTATTTTTGTATATAAATATCTTGAACTATTTTTACAAGCAGTTAGATACCATCATTGTTTTAAATCAACGCACACACACACAATTGAAAGACTCGAACCATGTCGGTTCCTTCGGGTATCCATTTTAATACCACTAGACTAGAGAGCTCGGACGTTAGATACTATGATCACTCGTCATCTATCACCACTTTTACAATATTTCAGGGAAGATTAAGAATGCAAAAACTCAAACTAGTTTACGTAAGATATAGACTAATTTCTAACTTGATACCCGCAATAATTCATATTTTTCAACTTGATGTCCTATACTTTAAAACTCAATAACTTAGTATCATCAACTATTGACTATTTTCAAGTTGATATCCTCCGTCAATCAGTAATTAGTTCTTTTGTTTAAAAAAATGATCAAATTAACACTACCTTCCTTCCCCCCATCCCACCTCCTCCACCCCCCCCCCCCCCCCCCCCCCCCCAACCCACGACGATGCCACGCTGCCACTACCCCCATCACCCATACCCCCCCCCCCCCCCCCCCACCCCAACCCCTACGTTCGTCCCACGTCCACGCTACCGACGTCGCTTCCTTGTCCCGCTATTGATGTTTCCGTTGCTACTGCTTGTGAGAGAGAGGGGAGGGATATAATGAGAGTATCTTTGTCATTTAACGTTTTTCGTTAGCACTGTTAGGATATTAAGTTCTACAATTATTAGTTTAGATATCTGGTTGTCTAGTTTCAAAGTTTAAGTTATCAAATTAAAATTAAACATAATACACACACCATGTATAGCAAGGTTTCTCATTTCATACCCAAAGCCAAAATTAAGTGAAATTTCTATTTCTCATAGCATCCTCTACACGTCGTGGGTGTCCGAGACGAACCCCCGAAATGAATCTCATACAAGTAACTAAAATAAAAGTGAATATAATAACAAAATAAATTGTTGCCACTAAAATTTGAACAAATAACCTTTGATGTGTAAGTCTAACAAGTCTACAACTACTGCACCATAACTATTTTGATTGGAGAATGGCACATATATATGTTATTCTTATTATATTCTAGATATATTCACGTTAGTCATGGGTCTTCGTCCAACCTGTCGTGGGTCAGAGCCGTCCCTTGTCCTCATTTATTTTATTACCAATAGCCTTCAAGAAGATTATTTCAGTCTTATATTATTCGAAAAATACTATGTTTCTTTGCATCATTTATTAATGTAATTGAAAGATTCTTTTGTTCCTCTCCACTTTTCAAATGTGTAAAAACATTGTTGCACAAGACAAGTAGTACTTCAATTGTAGTTGATCATTGAAGTCTTCTTGCTGCATCTCAGTATATTTCTCGCAGCTTTAGTCTACTTTAGTTTTCGAATCAATGGACTAAAGGCTACAAACTTACAACTAATGTAGACCATGATAATCCATAGCATGGACTAAAGTCGTACGGAGAGATCGATCTAAAGCATATCTACACCAAACCGATCGGTCCTCATCTCTCGATTAATCTCAAGTTGTTAATTCTTTGCAATATTTATTAAGGACCTCGACGACAAATCATATTCCAATATTTATAAATTAACGCCAAGTAGCAAGTCAAATTTGGAAACCTAGTCAAAAACATTTCGTTGGTCACGCGTATAATGTACGTCCCTCAGAAAGAAAGGGATTGTGTGATGCAATGTGATTGATTGTGAGAGGAAGGCAGACCACCTTAATTAGCAAGTTGGAATAATAAAAGTAGATGATTATAAACAAAGAAAATGATATTTTGCATGCGGTTTGTAATTGCGGACGTGATCGTCAGTCGATGTGACGGTCATCCATTGGTCCCTTATGCTATTTTCGAATTTCATCCGGACCAAAGGACCAATGACCGACCGCCACGTCGACCGACGGTCACGTTCACGATTACAAACCTCGGACAATTTAGCAGCTCCGGATAAACAAAGACACATTTGATTGAGTTTATAATTATGGTTTGAACTTTGAACAAGAACTCTAACGTGAAAGAGAAAGGGGGATGAGTGGGAAAAAAGAAAACACACACTAGAATTTAAAGATGCACCCACATCACAGGCTTCACTTATGTATGCATGCTTCAACTTAAATGTTTTAATACTATATCTTGGTGTGAACATAGATCATATTTAGGATAAGCTTCATCATGGTCTTTAGGGTTACGCAGCATATATAGACCTATGTTTTAGTCAACTTATACGGCAAAAGGAATTTTGGAAAGTTAGGTTATTTCATAACGAATTTTAGGCTCCACCTGCACCTTCAAAATTAATTAATAGTGTCACGTAATGTTCATATTAAACATAAAGGTGTGGAATACAATTCATACGAGGTTTGGTGACATAGACACTAAAACACGTACTCAAGGCAAGTGTATGAGGCAAGTGTATGAGATAGAATGTGTTAGTTCCGGGGCTTGATCAAAGTTGGTAGACTCGATGTCGAGATCAGAGGTTCAACAAACGTTCACCTTCTGATTATTCTCGAGATCCAAGAGGAACACTATAATATAAATCTGATTACAAAAGCAACAATAATCAGAAAGTAAATCTCACGTTCTTCCTCGCAATCGCAGTTGCTGACGAACAGAACTGAGTTCAGAAAATAAATCTCACGTTCTTCCTTGCAATCGCAGTTGCAGACGGACAGAACTGAGTTACAACTCAGATGAAGGAGAAGAAAGAAGAAAGAAGAAGAGGAAAGGTTCTTGCTGGGGTGATTAAGATCACCGTTGCTCAAAGCAAGATTCGTCCCACCACGATCTGCTTCCAGGAACCAGCAAGTTCACGAAGAACTTCTGGAACGCTCATAAGTCAAAATTTGAGACTTGAACGGGCTTCCTGGACTTTACAGACTCCCTTAACTCTCTTCTTGGTGCATCTTTCGAAGGAGGCCAAGTGGCTCTATTTATAGAGTGGAGTTGAGATTTCACCTCTTCTCCTATCCGATGTGGGACTAAAATACCAATACTCAAAAATAGAGTTTGATATTTTAGATCATCCCACAATCAGCATAGAAGTGTGCCAGTCCACGCCTACCCCCCGAACACTCCCGTGCATGCACGAGACATCCTGAAGTCCGTGTCCGAGTCCGAGTCCGCACAACAAAAATTAACTTGCATCCTTGTTGGATTTAATCATTTTTTCTTCTAGAAAAATACTCCCACATGGCACAAACTTGTGCCCCACTACACCTCATGTGCACACCTCAACACAAGCAATGCATTATATTGAGATACTCACCATTTGGTGTAGCCGATGTGGGACTATCTTTTCTAGTCCAAAGGCAAAAACACCAACAATCCCCCACATATCTCAATATATGGGTTGAGCGTTCCCCACAGTGATTGCCCATCATGCATTAGGAGAGATGTCGCTACGACTTGAATCTTTTCGCATAGGTTAAATAACAGCATGATACTAAAAAGGACTAAGCCTTGAATTCTGTACCATAACTGTAATTCTTCCTACTCACACAATGACATCAACTGTGCTTCTGGCTGCACATTAAAGGCCTTGTGCCAGCCTGGTTTCAGTGTATAATTTTGGACGTCTACAAGTTTACCCTCAAGAGACGGTCTGATATCTCTTTCCATACACTATAGGTGAGTTCTTTATAAAGAGTCATGGCATGAAGTATTGCGCTTCTTTGCGGTGCTACGCCGCTATGACATGGCTTAAAGCCGAGGCTTTACCCCACCTGGGTACCTCATCGTAGTGTCATACTACTGTAGCATGAGATCACGGCCTCTTTGTAGTGCCAAACTACCCAGCATGAAGCCTTGCACTTCCATGCGGTGTTACGTCGCAATGACATGGCTCACAAAGTCGAGGCTTTACCCTACCTAGAACCTCTTCGTGGTGTCATACCACTGTAACATGAGGACATCGTCCTCTTTGTAGTGCTGTCTACCTCTCTTTATTACGATTATCATACAGCATTAGGCTACCTGCCTATTTGCGGTGCTACTCCGCTGTGACTTGGCTTGTAAAGCCGAGGCATTACCCCTACCTGGGAACCTCATGGTGGAGTCACCCCACTATAGCATGGAGTTACACTCCTTATAGTGCTGCGCTACCGTGCTTCCTGTAAAGTACTCCAGGCATTCACTCTGCCTGAGAACTCATTAAGGCATTTAAGCCAACCTTCCCACAGGATCCATTTTTTATAGAAAACAACAGTAGACAACAGTGGTTGTAGGTCCGTAACCTCTCCATGTCACAGAGGACAAATATCCACCGTTTCTGATTTTCTTCTGGTTAATAGTCCTCCCTTGAACCAAAAGCTAGATGCCTAGTAGATTTCTCTTTGAACTAATAGCATAAAACTTTATGTTAGGATTGTAATAACACAATATCAGAATGCCTTCAAGCCCATTTTACAAGCTGTGTCATCGACCAGCTGGTGCTTGAGGCCCTTGGTGGACGGATCTGCCAGGTTCTCCTGACTCCGAACATCAATCACTGCAATAACACCCCTCTTGATGAGATCGTGTACTGCCCTTGTGCTTCAACCGTACAGTCCTCTTCTTCCCGTTGAAGATGTCATTTGATGCCACCGTCGCAGTCGCCTGATTATCGCAGTATATCGGTATTGTCGGTATTTACGCCCCAACCACTGGAACATCATACATGAGCTCCCAAAGCCATTATGCTTCCTCCGCTACGGTATCAAGTGCAAAGAACTCAGATTCCATGGATGACCGTGAGAGCATAGTCTGCTTCTTCGATTTCCACGATATAGAAGCTCCATCCATTGTGAAAATGTATCCACCTGTGGACCTCTCGCTCTCCACTTCTGAGCACCAACTGGCATCACTGAAGCCTTCTACTATGTCACTCCCCGTTCCCAAAATGCGTATTTTTATACATGTACAACTCATGAGTATTTATTTAATATTTATCATGTATTATCCTGTATTTAAATTTCTTTAATTTCATGTTAATCAATTAATCTGCTCTTTAAATTTTCATGTTAATTTATTTCCTGCAATTATATTTCTGCAATTTTATTTCTGCACTTTATTTCCTGCTTTTATTTTCTGCTTTAGCTAGGCTTTGGGTTCGGGTTGGCTTTGATTGGACCCATTGGACCCATTGGACCCATTGGACCCGGCCCAACTCCCACCTACCACCCCCTTCCATATTTGAAGCCACCCTCTCCATTCTCTCTCCTCATTACTCATTCTCACCATTAATCTTCTTCTTCTTCATTACTCTCTCCACCTACCAAACCGTAGGCAAGTACAACTTGCTCCACATGAGAACCCATGTTTTTATGGTTTATTTATCTTCCTCTCGTGATCCTAAGAGAGTTTAGAACTTGGCATTTTTCATTTCGAAGTCTTAATTTTTGTAGATCTAGAAATGAGTTATTTTCGGAGTTTGGTGGTTTTGATCTATCAAATTTCTTTATTTTCAAGTTTTGATGGTTCTATGTTGTAGAGAGTTTTATTCTACCCAATTTTGACCTTTGAAAAGTTGGATTTGGACTTGTTTTGACCAAGTTATGGACCTTTGAAGCTTTGGGGTGCAACCATGGAGTTCTTGCTGTTTGGAGAAGACAGTGAGCAGTGTACACTAGCTTTTTAGCTTGCGTCACTGAGCTGTGCGCGCTCTTTAGCGCAGCGCGGTATGGAGCGCATACGCTACCTTTTTAGGAAGCGTGTGTCTTGCATACGCTACCTTTTGGAAGCGTATGTCGTATGGAGTTCATACGCTACCTTTTGGGAGCGTATGACTTGCATACGCTGACTTGAATGGTCAGGAGTCGTATGGAGTTCATACGCTACCTTTTGGGAGCGTATGACTTGCATACGCTGACTTGAATGGTCAGGAGTCGTATGGAGTTCATACGGTACCTTTTGGGAGCGTATGACTTACATACGCTGACTTGAATGGTCAGGAGTCGTATGGAGTTCATACGCTACCTTTTGGGAGCGTATGACTTGCATACGCTGACTTGAATGGTCAGGAGTCGTATGGAGTTCATACGCTACCTTTTGGGAGCGTATGACTTGCATACGCTCACTTGGATAGTAGGGAGTCGTATGGAGTCCATACGCTGCCTTGAATGGTAAGGAGTCGTATGGAGTCCATACGCTAGCTTGACCTGAGCGTACGCTGACTTGAGCGTAGCCTGACTTGAGCGTAGGCTGACATGAGCGTAGCCTACTTACCCTGGATCTTCTATAGCCCTGTATATTGATATTTTATTAGATATTTAACGTCCATTTTATATCCTTACGCCTTTTGGCATGAGACTTGATATAATCATGATATGTTGATATTTCTGTTAAATATAGATTGTTACGTGGGATGTACCATGTGTCATGAATTGAGTATAGATACCCCGATTGACTGGAATTAAACATTGAGAGTTATAGACTCGACCCCATTTAATACTAATTGACTTTCATGCCTTGTCACCATTGATAATAATGGTTATCTTGACTGAATTGATCATGCGTTCCTAGTTGGAACTAAGAGACTGGCTAGTCGTCTTATTGAATTGAATGAATGAGACACGTTCATGTTATGGACTATTGTAATCGACTGGCTGATCTCGAATATTGACATACATGCACATACAGGCTTCAATCTATTTATTTATTTATTTACTTATTTATTTTCTACAAAAGAAGCATGTGTACTTTATGGTCAAGGCATGATTACCGTGGTTAGATTTGATTGTTGCATTACGCTATGTCAGACCTGCAACCTAACCGCACTGGTATCGTTGTAGAGTTGTGCATATCGTACCCCGTACGAAAGTACTCATTTGAATGACCATGATCCACGGCATGGAATTTCACTCAACATAGGGACTATTAAGTTAAATAAAATAATGATGGCATGGAGAGAATGGATTCCCGAGTTCTTACATGGCAGCCCCCTTGGGACGAGTAGTATCCGACGGGCCGGCTGGTTCCCACAAATACTGTAAATCTGCCACACGGGCAGGGAACAGTATCTGCTTTTATTATTATTGTATATTGTATATTGACGGGCGTCCTGCTAGGACTCGTCTAATTCATGCATGGCGCACATGATTGACTGGATAGACTAGCCTTGCTTGCACATAGTAAGAACTACGGAATCCCTAATTGCATTATTCCACGATAACTTGGGACTCACAATAGCAAGCCGTAGGAGTTGATTGGCCGTTCAAGATAATTTGTTTATGTACTGTACTACTCTGTTACCTAACCGGGATGATCAGAATGTCAGGACATGACGCGCCAACTTCTGTCCTTGTTTGGTTGGGAGGTTGGTTCGAAGTGTCGTGATGTGATGTGAATCCTAGTAGCAAACAGAGATTTATTAGTATTATTCTCTTACATTACTGGTTTTAGTTCTCATGTCGTGCTTCCTTGTGGTACTTGCTATTAGAGGTCTATCCTCTCTGGTTTTGCATGGCCAGATTTAGAGTCGGTCCCCGAGGATCCAGCTTACTTCTACCTCCAGGATGGTCAACACTAGAGGGATGATCGCAGGAGGACTCGAGTGGGTTTCTTACTTCACCGCTCGTTTTGTCACTTACTTTATACTTGGCCGTTTGGCACCGACATGTTAGTCGGATTGTCTTGTACTTACTTTTACATAATTGTAATTAAAGTCAGACTGCAGCTGATAACAATTGTGTATACTTTTGCTACATCAATCTAGCTATGTTTTGTAAAGCCAGATATCAAGAACATTTTGACAGAGCGTTTGGGACGCCTTACTGCTTTATCTTACATGTTCTCTATTACTGTTTCTTGTTTGAATGATTGAGACAATAGATATGAAGTGACCATAGTGAGACTTTCATGTAGTATGCACCCCCTCGTCTTTTAGACAACATTGATCGTATTATACGGTATTCATCTACCCGTAATACGTAGCTGGCTGAGTCATTCCCCCGCTCTCCAGTATTCTGGTTCTGGGGCGTGACATACTACCGACGGATCTCCGCTGTAGTGCAGAGCATATGTCTGAGTCTTCTTGAGATATCTCATAACCCGTTTCACAACTTTCCAGTGCTCAATGCCTGGATTGCTCGTGAAATGACTCAGCATTCCCACGGTGAAAGCTATGTCATGTCTTGTGGCAGTAGTAGCATACATCAAATTCTCGATTACGCTTGCATACTCCAGCTGTCTGACGCTTTTTCTTGATATAGGCTTCAGTTTCAGATCACACTTGTACGGCGTATCGATCCCTGGAAGATCCTGATATCCGTAATGAGTGATCATCTTCTTAACATAATGAGACTGTGACAGCGCTAGTCCAGTGTCTGTCCGGATGATCTTGAGTCCCAAGTTAACATCAGCATCCCCCAAGTCCTTCATACTGAACTTCGTCGAGAGGAACTTCTTTGTCTCCGTGACACAGCTTATATCCGTACCTAGGATTAGCATGTCGTCCACGTATAGACAAACGATGACTCCTCTTTCGTCAGCAAACTTGGTATAGACGCACTTGTCTGTTTCACTGACGCTGTAGCCATTTGACCTTATGACTTTGTCAAACTTCTCATGCCACATTTTGGGAGCTTGTTTTAAACCGTACAGAGATTTTACCAACTGACAGACTTTGTCTTCAAGACCTTTGACGACAAATCCTTCTGGTTGTTGCATGTAGATCTTTTCGGTCAGCTTGCCATTCATGAATGTCGTTTTTACATCCATCTGATGTATCACCATCTTATGTATCGCTGCGAGAGCAATCAACATTCTGATGGTGGTCATCTGGGCTACTGGAGCATACGTGTCAAAGTAGTCGATCTCCTGCTTCTGAGAAAACCCCTTGGTCACTAACCTGGCCTAGAACTTGTCAATAGTTCCATCTGCTTTCGTCTTTTTCTTGAAGATCCATTTGCATCCGATGGGTTTTGCTCCTTCAGGAAGATCAACCAACACCCAAGTGTTATTTGAGGTGATGGAATCAATTTCATTGTCAATCGCCTCCTTCCAGAAAACATCATCTCTGGTCTTCATCGCCTCATCATAGGTAAGCGGATCTGCTTCCACATGATAGGTGATGAAGTCATCTCCAAATTTCTTCGGCCTCCTCGCTCGCTTCGACGACGGCTCAGCGAGTTCTGGTTCAACCGTTGTTTCAACAACAACTTCTTCTTGGACTACTTCTTTATTGAAAACTTCAGTTTCTTGCGCACCCTTATTGTTCTTCGGTTTATTCGTAAGAACAATATTCTTGTGCCTTGCAAATTATTTTCACGAGATTCAATGATATGATTTGAATCAATATCAAGAAATCTCCGAGCACTCTTCTCGGCATACCCCAAGAAGATCATCTTCGTAGTCCTAGTCCCTAGCTTCTGAATCTTCAGATCTGGGAGCTTCATATAAGCCAGAGAACCCCACACTCGAATGACATCAAGTTAGGTCTGACTTTGAACCAGTGTTCATGAGGAGTTACGTCCGAAGTTGCATACGGCACTCTATTTAGAACAAAAGTGGTCGTCAATGCAGCTTCTCCCCATTAGCATTTAGGAAGACCCGTAGTTAGCAGCATTGAGTTCATCATTTCTGTCAACGTTCTGTTCTTCCTCTCCGCTATCCCGTTAGATTGAGGAGAATACGGAGCAGTAGTCTCATTGATGATTCCATGTTCTTTGCAGAACGATACGAATTTATGAGACCTATACTCTATATCTCGATCACTTCTGAGTAGTTGTAGATCGATTTAACGTTCAGCTTCAGCCCTGAAGCCTCTGAACTACTCGAATGCTGCATCCACTACCAAAATACAGTAAATTAGCAACGGAACATTAGCGACGGATATTATCCGTCGGCGTTAGCGACGGCATTGTGGCAACTAGCCGACGGAGTACCAACGATAAGTCGTTACATTTTTTATTTTATTTTTAGGGAGAGAAAAGGTCGCTCATCCGTCGCTAGGGCGTCGGAGATATAGCGACGGATATTTAACCGTCGCTATGCAGTCGATTATTTGGCGGAAATTGTGGAAAGAATTGGCGGGACCGTTCTTCGACTACGTAGCGACGGATATTCAGTCGGCAAGTATCAAAAAGAGCGACTAACGGGCGACGGATAAAAATACGTCGTTAGTTCATCGCTAAATATACGTTCCAGACTTAAATTGAAACGACGGAACTTTTCGTATTCCCCCAAATTTACTCTCTCTCCTCTCTCTCTCTCTCTCCCGCGGCTGGAAAACCGATCGACGTCGGCGTCGGCGTCCTCTCCTCTCTCTCTCCTGAAGGTAATCCCCTCGCTCTCTCTCTCTATCTCTCTCTCTCTCTCTCTCGATCTCTCTCTCTCTCGCGGTGTCGTAGGGACAGCGGGGGCGACGGGCTTAGGACGAGGGCGTCGGGGGCTGGACGGCGGCGGTAGGCGGGAGGTTATGGGTGGCGGGGCTGCGGGGGGCGGCGGGCTTGGGGCGGGGGCGTCGGGGGCTGGGCGGCGGCGGTGGACGGGGGGTTGTGGGTAGCGGGGCTGCGGGGGACGGCGGGCTTGGGGCGGGGGCGTCGGGGACTGGGCGGCGGGCTTGGGACGGGGGCGTCGGGGGCTGGGCGGCGGGCTTGGGTCGGGGGCGGCGGGGGGCGGGGGGCTTTGCTTCTCAAATTCTAGTTTTTATTAGGTGTTTATATCGGCTAAATAATGTGTTATCAATATTGGATGTTATCCATTAGTTTGGTGGTGTTTGGATTAGTAAATGTGAATATGGGGTTTGGGTTCATGGTGTATGTTCACTGTCTCAAGGACAGTGCGAGTTCTTCATCTGCCTTCTTTGTTAAGAATATCCTTGGGACATTCGCTTCACCAAAGTCACTGAATAAGTGAAGTTTTTTCTGGAAAATTGACCCTTAGAGTGTATCAGTTGTGTGCTTCTATATAGATGTATATATCTATACATCTAATTGTGATATACATATGTGTATGTATGTGTGCTTCTATATAGATGTATATATCTATACATCTAACTGTGATATACATATGTGTATGTGTGCTTTAGAGAGTGAGGAATGAAGGCATGCAATGATGATATGACAATCTCAGTTAGCGACGGACTAGTGACCGGTTAGCGACGGATTTTTCCAGCTCCATTTGCATTAATCTACGGTACGACATGGTGATCAGGACATAGTCCCTGCAGCCATTCGACTGGCGAGGCAGAAACTATGTAGCCGTAGATAAAGTTGACTGTCCTCTGACCCTCATCCCTCGGCAATGATGATACGACAACCTATCACTATATCTTATATAGTAGTAGATGATGTCTTAGTATTACATTATGTGAGTTCATCTTGATTCTGTTATATCCTTCAGATACTAGATACGTTAAGAACAAATACTACACCATATGTACAGAACATAGATGATTCACATTAATGTATGCTAGAATGAATTTTGGGTTGTGTTCTGAGCCATCCGTTCTCACACTTAAAACACATAGGAATTAGTAGTGTGAGAGCGCCGGAGAGAGTGAGAGCGTCGGAGGGGGGGGAGAGAGAGTGAGAGAGTAAAATGGTACGACATGGTGAAGTAGTACTTTATTTTGGCTCCAGCTCCAGCTCCATTTGCATTAATCTACGGTACGACATGGTGATCAGGACATAGTCCCTGCAGCCATTCGACTGGCGAGACAAAAACTATATAGCCGTAGATAAAGTTGACTGTCCTCCGACCCTTATCCCTCGGCAATGATGATACGACAACCTATCACTATATCTTATATAGTAGTAGATGATGTCTTAGTATTACATTATGTGAGTTCATCTTGATTCTGTTACATTCTTCAGATACTAGATACGATAAGAACATATACTACACCATATGTACAGAACATAGATGATTCACACTAATGTATGCTAGAATGAATCTTGGGTTGTGCTCTGAGCCATTCGTTCTCACACTTGGCAAAAAATCGAATTTTCTGTACTTTATCTGCTTTCGAAAATGTACTCAAATTACATGATGGTTCCTTTAGTTAGCTTGCTTATGTTACAATTATATTATTTGTGAATATCGATCTTACCATATGGCACCCATGACCCAAGGAGCGGCACGTCGTTTGAGGAAAACTGTGAATGCTGAGGTGGCTCCTCCTATTGTTAAGGAGGAAGTGGCACCGAAAACTAGTGAGATCGGGAGTTCTATTCATCCAGCACCGGTAGCTAGTGAGACCGGGAGTTCTATTCATGCAGCACTTGCAAGGGACTACATCTCTTTTCACGCCAAAGATCCCGCTTATTCGAGGTGGTTGCGTGATCGTATCACTGAGCGTTTGCGTGAGCTGCGTGGTTCTCATTAGCTATTAGTACTTATTTGTATTTGACTATTTGTATTGGACTACGTTGTATTAGACTATTTGTATTGGACTACATATATGAATTAGTACTGTGTCAATCTCTGGATTGTATTGGACAACGACATGGTGATCAGGACATAGTCCCTGCAGCCATTCGACTGGCGAGATAAAAACTATGTAGCCGTAGATGAAGTTGACTGTCCTCCGACCCTCATCCCTCGGCAATGATGATACGACAACCAACCAGAGAGGATACTCTGAGAGATCCATCTGAGTAGGACGTATACTCTGAGAGATCACCTTTACAAGAATGATATCAGTAGTGGGATTGAGTGTTGGAGGAGATATTATCAGAGTATGTGCCCTACTCAAATGGGTCTCTCACTGTTACTATTTTTTTTGACAGCATGGTGGATGTGCTCCGTCAACAGATTCTTGCTCCGAGCCAAAACTTTGCCCCGGAGCTCAAGTGGACATCCTTCGTGTAGAGCTCGAGTGAGAGGTTCCTGACAGCATGGTGGTCTTCTTTGTCAAAGTATCCATGCTCGTCCCACATTGGTTGTGAGATGAGCACGGATACTTTGACAAAGGAGACTGCCATGCTGTCAGGAATCTCTCACTCGAGCTCTATACGAAGGATGTCCACTTGAGCTCCGGGGCAAAGTTTTGGTTCAGAGCAAGAATTTGTTGACGGAGCACATCCACCATGCTGTCAAAAAAAATAGTAACGGTGAGAGACCCATCTGAGTAGGACGTATACTCTGATAATATCTCTTCCAATACTCAATCCCACTACTGATATCATTCTTGTAAAGGTGATCTCTCAGAGTATACGTACTACTCAGATGGATCTCTCAGAGTATCCTCTCCGGTTGGGTTGTGTTCTGAGCCATCCGTTCTCATACTTAAAATACATATGAATTAGAACTGTGTTTTGTATTTTCGACGAACCCAGGGATTGGATTCTGTATTTTGTATTTTGGTTTCTGTATTTTGGCTCCAGCTCCATTTGCATTAATCTACGGTACGACATGGTGATCAGGACATAGTCCCTGCAGCCACTCGACTGGCGAGACAGAAACTATGTCGTCGTAGATAAAGTTGACTGTCCTCCGACCCTCATCCCTCGGCAATGATGATACGACAACCTATCACTATATCTTATATAGTAGTAGATGATGTTTTAGTATTACATTATGTGAGTTCATCTTGATTCTGTTATATCCTTCAGATACTAGATACGATAAGAACATATACTACACCATATGTACAGAACATAGATGATTCACACTAATGTATGCTAGAATGAATTTTGGGTTGTGTTCTGAGCCACCCGTTCTCACACTTGGAGATAAATCGAATTTTTGCTATTTTATCTGAGCCATCCGGGCAATCGAACTCCTCTTCCTCCTTAAAGTATTGTAATTAAGAAAATTTGGAATATTTGTGGAAATTTTGGAATATTTGTGCTATGATCGGATTATAACGACGGATATTAGGTTACTCTTCAGGATAATTGATGTCTATTTTATATTAATTTGGTTTGGTCTATATGATTCTTAGATAATTGGTGTGCATTAAATTCGTATGTGCATATTTGGTCTATGTGATTCTTGGATAATTGGTGTGCATTATATATTCGGTCTATGTGATTGTTGGATAATTGGTGTCCATTATATATTGGTTTGGTTTATGCATAACAGGAAAAGTGCTGCAATTTTTTTTCAAAAAAATCTCAGTTAGCGACAGACTAGTGACCGGTTAGCGACGGATATTTTCAGCTCCATTTGCATTAATCTACGGTACAACATGGTGATCAGGACATAGTCCCTGCAGCCATTCGACTGGCGAGGCAGAAACTATGTCGCCGTAGATAAAGTTGACTGTCCTCCGACCCTCATCCCTCGGCAATGATGATACGACAACCTATCACTATATCTTATATAGTAGTAGATGATGTTTTAGTATTACATTATGTGAGTTCATCTTGATTCTGTTATATCCTTCAGATACTAGATACGATAAGAATATATACTACACCATATGTACAGAACATAGATGATTCACACTAATGTTTGCTAGAATGAATTTTGGATTGTGTTCTGAGCCATCCGTTCTGATCAAGCATCTTCCTTCTCCTCTCCTCCACCATGGCTCTGGACCCATCTGCTCCTCCCCACTTCCTTTTTTCTTATTTGACTCTCTTAGCCACATATGATATCCACATCAAGTGTAGAGTTGGAGGAGAAGAAGTGGGCAGGAAGAGAAGGGGGAAGCAGCACAGCCGGCGGCATGACCCGGAGGAAGTACAGATGTTTTTTTCAACATCCGTAGGAAAACTATAAGGATATAGCTTTTCATCACCTTGTCAAAGACCCTTAATGTGACAACCATGTTACCGCGGTGTCGAAAAACTAACATGTCATAATTTTCTAAGCCGCGTGTTTTGACATAATCCTCCAAACTCTTTCCTGCTATGTAGTAATGCAAGATTACTACATAGGAGGAAAGAGTTGGGAGGATTATGTCAAAACACACGGCTTAAAAAATTATGACATGTTAGTCTTCCGACACCGCGGCAACATGATATTCACATTAAGGTTCTTTGACAAGGTGACATGTTGTGAAAAGATATATCCTTATAGTTCTACTACGGATGTTGAAGAAAACCTCTGTACTTTCTCCGGGTCATGCCGCCGGCAGTGCTGCTTCCCCCTCCTCTTCCTGCCCACTTCTTCTTCTCCAACTCTACACTTGAGGTGGATATCATATGTGGCTGAGAGAGTCAAATAAGAAGAAGGAAAGTAGGGAGGAGCAGATGGGTCCAGAGCCATGGTGGAGGAGAGGAGAAGGAAGATGCTTGATCAGAACGGAGGAATCGATGGATGGAAGAGAACTAGAAAGCAATGATCCTTCCTGTTGTGAGAACTGTGAAGAGTGAGAAAGGAGATGAGGGTCTTTGATTTTTGCGTTCATCATCATTAGAGGGAGCAGCACTGGAAAAGTTGTGACGTTGATAGCATGAGAGAGGGAGAGGGTGAATGGAGGGAGGGAAGTGGCTGCATGCCTTTGGCTCACTCGAGCGGTATTTGTTCTCCGACCCTCATCCCTCGACAATGATGATATGACAACCTATCACTATATCTTATATAGTAGTAGATGATGTCTTAGTATTACATTATGTGAGTTCATCTTGATTCTGTTACATTCTTCAGATACTAGATACGATAAGAACATATACTACACCATATGTACAGAACATAGATGATTCATACTAATGTATGCTAGAATGAATTTTGGGTTGTGTTCTGAGCCATTCGTTCCCATACTTGGCAATTAAGCATGTGAAATAGAACTGATTATGTTTAGTTTGTCTTACGAATAGATTTTCATATCCAAATTGAAATGGATCGTTACTTCGTTGATCGTACATGGATGTACTAGCGGATCAACCTCTTGGACAGTAGGTACTTATAAGTATTGACCGTATCGGATTATTATCGATCTATCGTTTTGGTATGGGCCGTATCGGTTGGTATTGGTCTTAGCGAATTGGTATCGTCCTATCCGATATGTATCGGCCGTATAGCTAGGATTCATATTGGCCTTATCGATTTGGTATCGGTCATATCCGATAGGTATCGGCCGTGTTGGATTAGTATAGACCATTTCGGATTAGAATCGTAGAAGGTTTAGTAACAACTGTACTTGGATTTCTCTCTTCTAGAGCTAGATTACCATTGCAAGAGAGTCACGAGAGCGTAGCTGGCCAGTTACAGAACATACATACTTTCTTTTCAATCTCGCTTTTTCTGATGGAAAAGGAAGCATGTATGTTACTGTAACTGGCCAATCACGATCTGGTGACTCTCTTGCAATGGTATTCTAGCTCGAGAAGAGAGAAATTCAAGTACAGTTGTTACTAAACCTTTCACGATACTAATCCGAAATGGTCTATACTAATCCAACACGGCCGATACCTATCGGATATGACCGATACCAAATCGATAAGGCCAATATGAATCCTAGCTATATGGCCGATACATATACATATCGGATAGGACGATACCAATTTGTTAAGGCCAATACCAATCTGATACGTCCTATACCAAACCGATAGACCGATACTAATCTGATACACTATATACTAAGTACATCCAGCCTATACCAGCGGATCCACCAATTACTGCACGATAGGCCCAACGACTCCAGTTACATCCGTTTATTGGTGAGTACATGATTACATAGTAATTCTGTTAGTCTTATGATACAGATTTTTACTCTCTCATGCTACCAACGTCACAACTTTTCCAGTGCTGCTCCCTCTAATGATGATGAACGCAAAAAACCAACGTCACAACTTTTATAATTTGAGTAAATTTTTTTACCCTATATGAAAATTTCTGTTGTCAGAGAGATTGCTCCTAGGACTCGCCGAGGTGGTGCTGCTAGTCGAGGAAGGGGCCGAGGCAAGAAACCCTTGGAGGTCGACACGGAGGAAGTCTCCGTCGTCAAACAAGAGCCGGTGACTGTTAAGGAGGAGGTGTTACCAAAGGTCGAGGTCAAGGAAGAACCGATGACCATTAGGAAAGAGATTGCTCCCAAGGTTGAAGTTAAGGAGGAGCCACCGTCAGATAGTAGTAGCATCGGGATCGACCCTCCTGTCCCTACAGAAGACCTCAACCAGATTGAGCCTTCGTATGCAAAGTGGCTGATAGAATGGTACATGCCTCAACGCAACTATGATCCCTGGCTGTGAGGATTCATCGTCTGACTTGCGGTCTTTGCTAAGGCCAAAGTCGATTTTCCTATGTGTTTTGGAATTTTGGAATATTTGTGAGAATTTTGGAATATTTGTGAGAATTTTGGAATATTTGTGGGAATTTTGGAATATTTGTGCTATGATCGGATTATAACGACGGATATTATGTTACTCTTCAGGATAATTGATGTCTATTTTATATTAATTTGGTTTGGTCTATATGATTCTTGGATAATTGGTGTGCATTAAATTCGTATGTACATATTTGGTCTATGTGATTCTTGGATAATTGGTGTGCATTATATATTCGGTCTATGTGATTGTTGGATAATTGGTGTGCATTATATATTGGTTTGGTTTATGCATATTTTTGCGAACAGGAAAAGTGCTGCAATTTTTTTTCAAAAAAATCTCATTTAGCGACGGACTAGTGACCGGTTAGCGACGGATATTTTCAGTTTTCGACTACTGTTCGACGACATATCCGTCGCTAACTGGAGATTTGAAAATATTTCCAGGTAGCGATGGATGGTCGACGGAATATCCGTCGGCAACGTTCTGGTGGTATATAGTTCGACGGAATGGCGACGACTCATCCATTGCCATGGTTCTGTAAATGCCAAGCATTTTCAGAACATGGTCGACGGATAATCCGTCAGTATTCCGTCGCTACGCCGTCCTCTGTTAGCGACGGCGATCGACGGAATAGCGACGAAACGATACATTCTGATACGCTATTACGACGGTTTGCCGACGGACCATTACGTTGCTAGTGTCTACACAGTTCAGTATTTAATAGTTGAAATTGACGAAAGTCCGTCGGAAAGTCGTCGCTAATGCTTCGTATTATGAAGTCGACAAGCCGTAGCTATTCCGTCCCTTGACGACTGCTTAGCGACGGACCGTTATTAGCGACGAGCTGATTGCCGACGGAATATTTTGGCCAAGATCCGTCAGTGATCGGTTGCTAATACAAATTGCCGACGGACGGACGGCGGATCTGGCCGTCGCTAAATTGACATATTTTGGTAGTGATCCTTCTACTTGAGAAGTCATACGAACGTGCACTTCGAGAAACGCTTCGAACCGGCCTCTGTGGAGAATTGATAAAAGTCACAGATATCTGAGTGTACTAACTCCAGATGATCAGTACTTTAGTTCAATCGTCTGAGCAGCTTTCCAACAGTCTTGTATCTGCACAGACCTTAAACTCCTCCACCTCCTTACCCCCACATTCTGAAGATAAGGTCCCGGTAGGACAGCTTGAGTCTGCTTCTGTCATAGAACAACTCTCAGTCCACTCAATGAAGTAACTTCATCGCCATCAGCAGAAGTTCGAACATTCTTTCAGCACCGAACATCTTTTCGAAGCATGTTCCTCGCCAAAAAATTACCATCTGGCTAGTACGAATGTCCATCTTTCAAGTCTGTATCAGATAACAGACTTTCTGAGATCAGATCGCCAAAAAATCTCTGGTATGTGCAACACGCATTCCAGTGTCCTTGTCGGTGGTTAATAACCACTGTCTCGATCTTCAGAACTTCTGCTAGATATATGTTCGCCATCGAGACCTTCGTCATAACATGGCTCGTCCTTGGTGAACAGCTCCTTTGAGAGCACATGTGGTCAGATGCACTAGTGTCAGACCACTAGTCAGCTACCACGCTAGATAACTTAACCTGTGCAACACTAGCAACCAAGTTAAGTAATCAAAATAACCAAGTTTCGCTATACCTGCTATTTTAGTTTGGGCTTGGATTTGCAAGTCACGTGGGACTTGGACTTCTGTTGCTTGAACGAAGGACCGTTCACTTTTAGATTAGTGGAGTCCTTCTTCTTGTGATGAGAAGCCACCTGCTTCCCCTTGAACTCTCTTGTCTGTACCAAGTTGGCCTTAGCCAGTTGTTTGGACAGAGAGTCCATCTTCTGTTGAGATCGCATTTCGTCCTCAATGTGGATCTCTTGTAGAAGATCTTCCAAGCTAATGTCCAGCTTCTTCCGATGCATTCTAGCATAGAAGTTGCTCCAACCAGCAGGAAGTTTCGAAACTATCCCTCCAACGACAAACTTGTCGACGAGGGGCATCTTCTCGTCATCTAACTTCTGGCGCAACTTCAGGAATTATTTTACTTGAGGTAGCATTGTCATTTCGTCTTCGAAGAGCCACTTGTGGTACTTCTCGACGATGAAGATTTTGGACATGTTCTCATCATCTTCATATAGCTTACCCAAAGAATCCCATATCTCTTTGGCATTCTCCTTCTTGGAATATGACTCTGCCAGAGAGTCTTCCATAGAATTGAGAATCAACAGTTTACAGATGTTGTTTTCTCTCTTCCATTTGCTCTGCTTGACGACTGCAGCAGCAATAGCATCGACAGTTCCTCCTTCTGGAATCGTCGGTTCATCCTCAATCAACACATGGTCTACGTCTACGAGTTGAAGATGAAGGGTGTCCTTCCTCTTCCAGATTTGGAAATATTCTCCGTCGAATTTTTTTAACTTGTTAAAGCTGGTATCGATGAGAGAAGCACTAGAGTTCTCCATCTGCAAGGATCTTGCTTTGAGATTGTTAGTCCCGGGACTTGATCAAAAATGGTAGACTCGATGTCGAGATCAGAGGTTCAACAAACGTTCACCTTCTGATTATTCTCGAGATCCAAGAGGAACACTATAATATAAATCTGATTACAAAAGCAACAATAATCAGAAAGTAAATCTTATGTTCTTCCTCGCAATCGCAGTTGCTGACGGACAGAACTGAGTTCAGAAAATAAATCTCACGCGCGTTCTTCCTTGCAATCGCAGTTGCAGACGGACAGAACTGAGTTACAACTCAGATGAAGGAGAAGAAAGAAGAAGAGAAAAGGTTCTTGCTGGGGTGATTAAGATCACCGTTGCTCAAAGCAAGATTCGCCCCACCACGATCTGCTTTCAGGAACCAGCAAGTTCATGAAGAACTTCTGGAACGCTCGTAAGTCAAAATTTGAGACTTGAACGGGCTTCCTGGACTTTACAGATTTCCTTAACTCTCTTCTTGGTGCATCTTTCAAAGGAGGCCAAGGGGTTCTATTTATAGATTGGAGTTGATACTTCACCTCTCCGATGTGGGACTAAAATACCAATACTCAAAAATAGAGTTTGATATTTTAGATCATCCCACAATCAGCATAGAATTGTGCCAGTCCACGCCTACCCTCCGAACACTCCCGTGCATGCACGAGACATCCTGGAGTCCGTGTCCGAGTCCGCACAACAAAAATTAACTTACATCCTTGTTGGATTTAATCATTTTTCCTTCTAGGAAAATACTCCCACATGGCACAAACTTGTGCTCCACTACACCGCATGTGCACACCTCAACACAAGCAATGCATTATATTGAGATACTCACCATTTGGTGTAGTCGATGTGGGACTATCTTTTCTAGTCCAAAGACAAAAACACCAACAGAATGTGCATATACGAAATTATATACAGAAAATTTCATACAAAGGATTGAAGCTTCATGAAATTTTGCAAACAGCACAAAGTTTGGAAAATTGAAGGATTCAGAAACCGATCTTTTCGAATTGGAGATTTAAATTGTCTTATCATCTTGACTGGATCATTGATTCCAATGATCCATATCATGCATGCTTTGTTTTAATTTGTATATCGAAAATGCTATCCGGCCAGACCGCATGCCAGGTGACACTCTACGTACAAATTACTGTTGACTTCCCATGCTGTGTGCAAGGACTGGAAAATTGCCGACTTGGTGTTAATTTCTCCTGCTATTAGATTCATTAAGCTTAAAATATAGTCATTAAGAGGGTGATTAGTCCATTCTTCATAGGCCTTTGAAGTCTCTAATTGCAGCTGTATATGATTATGAACTGACTTATATAATGCTTCAAGTCCTTGGATTGAGTAACCCCATGGATCCATGTTACCAATAATCTTGCTTTGTCACATTATTAATTAAGGAAACAAATTGAGCCTAACTATATTTTATTATGCACACAAGATGAGGTCAAGATGCATAACTAACATTGCTGGGCCAGGAGGAAGCCTCTCAGTTTCTTCCTAAGTACGTATTCCCAAGATCTGCAGCTAACTCATAGTTTAGACTGTAAAAAAAAGTGAACATGCATGCAGTTGACAACGTAATTTAAATAACTATAGTAATAGGCATATATATGCATTAACAAGTAAAAGAAGACCCGGTCCAAGTCTTCTCCCATTCTTCTAAGAGCATCTCCAACCCTACTGTCTTGTTAAGTGTTGTGAGTCTTAGGTGGCTCCTATGTGGCATGAGCCACAAGACAATGTCTTGTTTATGTGGCAAAATTATATCTCAAAAGACAATGAGATAGAAAAACTCTCTCCAATGCAAAAGTATTGAGAAGACAATAAAAAATATTTTTTCCAACTTCCAAGGCAACTTTTAAGATAACTACTCATCTTCTTTCTTTTTTCTAATATTTTTTATTCATAATTGATGACATGGAAGAGAAGACATTGTCAAGTGCATTGTCTAGAACAAGACAATCAACTTCACAATGTCTTCTTTAATTTTTGTCACATAAGCTTCACAATTGACTTGACAATTGTATTGGAGAAGAACTTTTGAATAAAATTTTGTCATTCCTATGTGGCATTAACTTTTTTCCAAAGTCACAATAGGGTTGGAGATGCTCTAACAATTATGCTATTTGGATCTCAAAAATCTTGGGTGATATCACCTCCTATTATGTGACATCTGATATGATAACTGATATGACAGCTGACATGTCATATTTTAACCCAAAAAATTAATTACCAAAAAAATATATACTTAATGTTAATACTAATTTTAATTTAATATTAATTTTAATATTAAAATTAATGTTAATGTTAATTATTATGTTAATGCTAATTTTAATTTTAATTTGATATTAATATTAATATTATGTTCATGCTAATTTTAATTTAATGTTAATATTAATTTTAATGTTAATGATAAAGTTAAAGTTAAATTAATGTTAATGTTAATGTTAATTTGATATTAATATTAATTTTAATGTTTAATATTTAATTTTGCAATGTCAGCTGTCATGTCATCAGCCATATCATATACCACATAATGGAAGATGGTATCACCCAAAAATTTTAGGAGCCAAATAGCATTTTTGTTCTTCTAATTAGACCATATGCAACATGCATCAAATTTGTCTATATATATACACACAACTTCTAACGCTATTATCAGTGAGCATTGAAAGTAGGGGCACCCCCTCCCCCAACTTGCATGCAGCAGTTGGAACTTGTGGCAGCCACAAAGGAGAGTGAAATTTTGGACTCTTGACCCCCCAGACGATGCCATGCTTGTACAGCTACTGGCAGTGCAAGTTGCCAAATGGAAGTGGCAGCAGTGCATTGAACCTTATGATTATAATGTTTGATTTGGCAGCAGTGCATTGAACCTTATGATTATAATGTTTGATTTAAAATCAAGAAAAAAACAGAGAGATTGTGTACTCTTTCAGTCAGAGCGTGTTTCAATGAAATATATATAGTTGTTGTGATGCAAGTGGGGGTGAATAGCTAGCTGATCTTTTAGGTTACAATCCTAGAGTAACTCATGACTCATGAGTTAGTAATTTTTAAAACTCGGAAATGAAAAATAATTGGATTACATGCATCTTATTTCTTATTTTTTTGAAAAAATCGTTGGATTACATGCATCTTATTTCTTAATTTATAAGGGCCTAGACAGAAAAAGTAAGTACACTTCAAGAAACTAAAGAGAAAAATAAATCCACATGCCATAATTATATTGTAAGTTCTTATTTTGAGTTCCTATTTGAGTTTCTATTTGAGCTTAGGTTATAAGTTTATAACCCACATCGGATTGAAGAGTTTTTTTCTTTCCTACAATCAGGTACTTATTGAAAATGATTGTCATCCATGCACGTTGGAAGATTTTAAATATTTTAATTCTTGATTAATTTCTTTGTTAAGGTCCGTTTCCGTATCCATTTCTTTGGTTTGAAAACTGGATTAACGCAACAACAATATTTTTCTAATCCACTTAAAATAAGCATCAACATAGAGACTTGAATTTGGGTAAGTTATAAAATTGAAACATTTAACATTCTAATAATCTTAATTATCTAGTATTTTGACTTGCAGATGATCATTAACTAATTGGGAATGAAAATGTGAATATATATATATATATATATATATATATATATATATATATATATGGAAAATGGTAATTAATTTTAGGAGTCGTTTCCACTGGAATTCGAACTCTTACAAAATTATAATAGCTAGAAGAAGGTAGATACAAGTGAGAGAAGGACTACTGGATGAAATTAACATAGCATGTATATAGGAGAACATAAACTACATAAAATTATAGTTATTTACGACAAAAATCTCAATTGTGCAAAATAAATGTGATCAATTTTTTTTTAATATTATTTTTCTCATTTCGTGCTAATTTGAAGTTCTCTCTAATATACACTAGAATTTTACAACGAGTAAAAATTAATTAGTTTCTTTAACAAAAACTTCATACACGTTGCTTCTTGAAATCCGGTGGTGGCGATGGCAGTAACTCCGCGCTCGCATCATTCATCCTCTTGGCGTGATCATCGCCACCGAGCAATGGAGGAGGAGCCGCGGAGATGTTCACGCCGAACAGCCTGACCGTCGCCTTCGTCGTCGCGGTCGCTGTCTGCTTCCTGCAGTCGATGTACAGCTGCCGGCTCTGGTCCGAGCCCTTGGACTGGTGGAAGATGACGACGTCGCCGGCTCCCAGGCCCTTCTCCTTCACAAAGCGGCTCCATCCCTTGGTCAGCACGTAGCTCTGGCTGCTCTTCCAGTACGAGTAGCGGAACCTCCACACTTTCCCGCTCGCGTCCTCGAAGCTCAGCAGCACGCCCTTGCTGCTGGCGGTTCGTAGCGGGAAGTGCTTCTCCGCCTGCTGTTTCGGTATCACCAGCCGGTTCAGCTTCCCTACGTCGCTCGGAGTCACTTTCTTCTCGAACAAGTGCTCGACCGAGCCACGTTTGATGACGTTGTTGCTGTTTGTGGAGGTATTGGCGGCGGCGGCGGCGGCGGACGATCCGGACAGTAGGCGCCTGCTCCGCTCGAGCTCGTCGCGGTAGGTGTGCTTCCGCAGCATGTCGACGATCTCCAGCTTCGAGCGGGAGCTCAGGAGCGCCAGCTCGGACGACGACGGGGGCGTCGCGAAGTTGGTGACGGCGTCGCGGCCGCGGAAGCTCCGGGCGGCGACGTCGTAGGCCCGGGCGGCGTCGGGCTCGTCCTTGAAGGTGCCGAGCCAGATGCGGCGGTGCCTCTCGTAGATCTGCGCGCCCCACCGGCCGTTGGGCTGGGGGACCACGCCCTTGTACCGCGACGAAGGCAGCTTGCGGGACTCGGACTCGACTCCGGGGGACGACGTGTCCGGGTCGAGGACGGCGCTCGTGCCGCCGCCCACGCGCTGCAGCGTCGTGTCGGCGGCGGGGGCATCGCTGCAGACCTCCTCAATGCAGCAGCTGCTGCTGCTGCTGCTGCTGTTGCCCTCCATTTTGTTTTTGGCTGCTACTAACTATGGAAATTAATGCACACAAATGCAATGCTATTAATTGTTATATATAGAGTTCGGGCGGGCGGGGTCAACTCAGTTGAAGGTGCGAGGAAGATTCAAAGGGTTTTAGTTAGGGCTTTTATTTTCTCGTATAAAAGGAAATCAATTCCTTGTAATTTTCTTTCCTTTGTAAAACTTTAATTTCTATTGATTTTTCTTTCCGATATTTGGCAATGCCAAAGAATTTGGAAAGAAAAGTGAATACTTCAATGTGGGAAAGTGATTCCTTCCTTGGATGGATGGAATCACTTTTCCCCCTAATTTTTCTTCCATTGGGAATCACTTTACTTTCCTCCTCAATTCCTTGGACGTCCAAACATAGGAAAGTAATCACTTTCCTTTCCCAACCGGGAGATTCCGCCAACCAAACGAGGCCATAGATCTTAGCTTCTCTTACATAAGTCCTCACAAATCTTCTTTATTTACTTGTACATATATTTTTTTTTTCTTTTTGAAATTAAAGTTAAAATTCATTACTTAGATAACTGTCACCCTCATTTTCCGTATTTCCCGTATTTCGTATTTATACTCGTATCTGGATTTTGGCATGTATTTTTATTTTTATTTTTTTTATTTTTCTCAACTTGTGGAATTTCGGTATTTCTCGTATTTTGTTTTTTGTCATGGCTCGGTTTTAATTGGATTTGGTTTGGTTTTGGTTTGGTTTAATGTGTATTGGAACACCTTAGCCTATGCTCCACCCTCAACACACCACATCCCACCCTCTTTAAAACTCCACCAACATTTTCTCTCTCCTCATAACCACCATTTATTTCTTCTTCTTCTTCTTCTTCCTCTACACAACTCTCCCAACCCTAGGCAAGTGCACCTTGCCACTTCATGAGAGCCCTATTTTCTTGGTTCATTTGCTAGATTAGGACATGGTGATCAACATTAGAACTTGGTGTTTTGTGATTTGAAGTCTCCTTTGCTCTAGATCTAAGTTATTTCTATTTTCGGATTTTGCATGGTTTGATCTCTTTAAGTTGGATTTTTATGGGTTTTGGTGTTTCCAAGTGGAAGAGCATTCAATTCTACCCAAATTGGAACTTTGAAAATCCGGATTTGGAGTTCGGATGGCCAAGTTGTGTTGCTCTGAAGTTTTGGGTTCAACCATGGTGTTCTTGCTGTTTGGAGAAGACAGTGAGCAGTGTGCAGAGCTGTTTAGCTTACGCACACTGAGCTGCGCGCGCTCTTTAGCGTGCGTACGCAGACTTGAGTACGCTTCCTGTTGGAAGCGTGTCTCCTTGCACTACTAAAATATGCTTAAATAGCGACGTATATTAGCAACGGCGGAAATACGCGTCGCTGATAATTGCATATAGCGACGTCTTGTTCTGCACGTCGCTGTCCGTCGCTGTGTAGCGACGTTCAGCGACGTAGTATAATTTACGTCGCTGGCTTGCGACGTTTAGCGACGTATCATGTAGGCGTCGCTGTTTTATTTCATATAGGATTCCTGGCCCGATCGAAATCCCAAAATTTTCACCCAAAAATTTATTCTCGCTCTCCCCCTGGCGAACCCTCCCCCTCCAGCGACCACTCCCTCCGGCGACACCCTCCCCCTTCTCCCCCCGGCGACCCCGCTCGCCCGTTGACCCCTCCCTCCGGCGACCAGCCTCCCTCCTCCGACGAAGGAGCCTTCCTCGCCGCTTCCTCCTCCGACGAAGCCACCCTCCTCGCCGCCTCCATCCTCCGACGAAGCCACCCTCCTCAGGTAAACCCTAGCCCTAGCTATCTAAACACAGACACGGACACGAGAACCCTAACCCTAGCTGCTGGGGTGGTCTTTCTGTCGAGGGGGGAGAGAGGGGTGGGGTTGGGTGCAGGGGGTGGGGGGGTCTTACTGTCGAGGGGTGGAGGGAGGGGTGGGGGTACCCGGGGGGTGCAGGGGTAGGGGGAGGGGGGCATGGTTGGGGTGGGTGCAGGGGGAGGGGGGCAGGGGAGGGAAGGCAGGGGAGGGTTGGGGTGGGTGCAGGGGTATGGGGAGGGAGGGCAGGGGGAGGGGGGAGGGGGGGAGGGCGGGCAGGGGAGGGTTGGGGTGGGTGCAGGGGTAGGGGGAGGGGGGCAGGGGAGGGGGGCAGGGGAGGGGGTAGGGGTGAAGTGTATATTTTGGTCGAACACTTAGGCGCTTGCACGCACATTCACTACCGATGAGGGAGAGAGAGAGAGAGAGAGAGAGAGAGTGCGAGTGGGCTGCAGTCCATATCGCTGCTGGTTTGTCTTGTGATATTTTTATTTTTCTTTTCCTTTTTTCATGTTTCTTTTCCATGATTGTTGTACGTGTACAGTCTGCCACTTTTCTTTATCGAGTTCGATTTTGTTGCTTCTCTCGTTCTTCCTCTTGGTCTCCATTGAATGCTGGTCTACTGCCATTAATATTGGTCGATAGATTTCTCTGTCACATATTACAAGTGGTACTAAGAAAAAAGAAAAAGAAAGAAAGGAGAGAATAGATGTGACTCAAATGGACCGAAGTAGGTGTAGTAGTAGCAGTAAGAGCGAGACATGAACCGGGCTCATGACATTTTGAACTTTGGAAGACAATGCCATGTTAACTACTTCCTTTCCTTGCTTATGTTTGTGATTTATTATGATATATAATGGTGATGTTAATTCTTTCCAAATGTTAGGATCGTTACAAATCTTGTTGGCTCGAAAAGAAATTTTCTTCGTGCATGCCTACTTCACATTATAGGATTTTATTTTTGTTCAAGGGATTCGCAAAATGTAGGGATATATACCATTTGAAATTCATTTGAAATCCATTTGAAATTCATTTTAAGAATCTGAAATGTTGACGATATATATCCAAGGTTCACAATATCGGTATCGGAATCGGTATCGGACTATTCCTATGAGTATTGGTATCGGCGATATCGGTAGTATCGGCGGTATCGTGGAGCTGACATATAGTTATGGAATAGAGCCTGCTAAGATTGTGTTATTCAGGTGTGATTGGTTCGATCCGATTGAAGGTCAGGGTTGGAAAGTAGACAAGCACGGTCTTGTTGATATAAACTATCGGCGTCGATATCAAACCTATGAACCATTTGTCCTATCAAGTCAGGCTCAGCTCGTGTACTTCACAAGTTATCCTAAACGGGGAACAACAAGGTCGGACTGGTGGACAGTATGCAAGACCAAAGCTAGAAATACCTTTGAGGTTGACGATATAGCTTATCAACAGGATGAACTACCTCTTGTAACAAATATTATAGAAGTGGACACGACGGAAGTTCCTCATTACACATCTAATTGTGTAGAAGAAGTAGAAGTATCAGAAGAGGAAGATGCAGATGAAAGTGAAGATGTAGAGGAGGAAGAAGAAGAAGAAGAAGAAGAAGAAGAAGAAGAAGAAGAAGATGAGCTAAACGAACTAGATGAATTTTCAGAGGAGGATTAAAATCTGTGATGTCTATCATATAAATATGTATTTTTGTAATAATAAATCTGTGACACTTTAGTGACACTTTTATCTGTGACCATGATATTTTTTAAAAATCTGTGATGTCTATTATATAAATATGTATTTTTGTTTTATTGTCATATGTTATTATCAGGTATGACTAGACCAGGAGGACGACGCGGAGGATATTACATTAGGCAGTCCAGTCAGCCTCGGCCTAGGGATGGAGGGGGCAGTTCCGTACCCTCATCCTCCTCTCCGAGTACGCCAGTGTACCATTCTGTTCCCGGTACATTACCGGGATAGGGAAGTTCCAGCAGGTTGCAGAGTCCTCCCTCGTCGTCCAGCCTTCCTGATCCCGCGTCCAGCATCCCTGATATCCCGTCCAGCATTCCTCCTGTCGACGGCTCTACGGGGGAAGCCGACGCCTAGCATTTGGAGGCCGGCGATCAGACTGAACCTGCCCAGGCAGGAGGTGAGAGCGACCCTCCATGCGCTCCCCCGGGCGAGACGCGTATGGAGATTTGGACGGACGGGCCTATGAAGTAAGTTAATTAATTAATATATATTTCTCAAATGATTATATGTACATATATATTCATGAAATTTTTTTATTGTATAGATATCGGCCTTCTGTAGTCCAGAGACAGCTGGGGCTATTTCTGAGGCAGAACTATGGTGGGCCTTGGCTCAACTACTCAGATGCTCCCGCAGATAGGAAGACCTTTTGGTTCGCCCACTTCAAGGTAAAAAAATTGTTTATTTTTAAATTTTAATAATTATTTGTGTATATTATACAACTTTTGTATTTTACTTCTTGTAGAGGACCTATTTCTATCCACCATACCGGGCGGCGAGGATCGAGGGCCAATTTCCTGCCGTCGCAGCCAAGCTCATCCGTGATGCGATCGACGACCAGAAGCGTCGTGATCGTGCCGGACGTCCGATCCATGGTTGGATCACGCCGGATCAGTGGGCTGCGATGAAGGCTAGATTCAGCGAGCCCAAGTACCAGGAGCGGTCTGAGAAGGCCAAGGTGGCGCGGTCGAGCGCCGGTAAGTGGTGTGGTGGCTCCATTCCGATGACGGAACATTTTCGTCGTCTGGTACGTTTCCTATGACGGACATTAATTTATATATAGTTCGATATAGAATGTTTAATACTAATAATAGATAATATATTTTAACAGGTAAAAAAGGGTGAGGACTCGAACATGGTGACCGTCTTCCTGGTCACACATCGGAGGGCTGGGGAGTTCATTGACGAGAGGGCGACGCAGGCATATGTACGTTCTATTCTTTATATTAATTTACTATAACTTAGAAAACATGAAAATAGATATCAATATAGACTTTAGCAAACACTTACACGTTAGCAAACATGTTCTAGGCCGAGTTTGTTCGGCTACAGCAGGAGGCGGCTGCTACTGCTAGTGCGCTAGCAGAGGGAGGGGCTGGTAGTTCCTCCCAGCCGCCTACAGCTCCATCGGAGGACGAGCTCTGGATGACCGTCGTTGGCGGTCTTCAGAAGGGTACGTACTACGGTACGGGATCCTACGACGCGTATTTGGCTTCGGAGTCATCCCGGGCCCCCTCCGTCAGTGCACAGTCTCCGGCTTCGCAGGCGTCGTCACGAGTTGGGGATATCCTTCGTCAGATCGAGGAGCTGCGTCGCGAGTTGCAGCAGCAGATTTCTGATGCGGTCGAGCGACGATCCGACCCTCCGATCGTCACCGGACGATTTGATGCGGTCGAGCGCAGTATACAGGAGCTGATGAGTCTGCATCAGGCTACAGCTGCCAGCTTGCACACGCTCACCGAGTCTACGCAGCGCACAGAGCGTAAACAGGTGGAGCTGGAGGGATCGCAGAGGAGCATGTCTGCCTCACTCACTCAGGTTTCGGCTTTGCTTGAGGCGAGTACTGAGAGGGTGGTGAGTACCCTTGCTGCGCATGGTGAGCGACTGCGAGAGCTGGAGCAGATACGTCCTCCCGGTCCATCGACGGCGCCGACTCCAGACACTGTACTGCCTCCGGCGCCGACTCCAGACATTGCACTGCCTCCTACTGCCCCTATGGTACAGCTCACCCAGGAGCAGTATGACTACATTCTAGCCCAGTTGCGCGGCAGGGGTCCGCAGTAATTTTATTGGTTTTTTTTATGAGTTGTATGTATTGGCCCTATAGGCAAATTGTTTATTCATACATTGTTGTTTATACACTTGGTGGGAGACTTTTTATCATCTTCCATTTTTATTTGACTCTATTGGATGTTTGTGAGGATGTGTGTCTGTGATATTTACTTTGCACTGCCTCCTGCTTTTATTGTGATATTTACTTTGTGATATCTGCGACAGGGATGACAAATATACCTACGCTGGGTTATAAGCGATGATCTGATATACAAAGGAGGTGCTGCCAAAATTTAAAAAAAATATATTGTTTATTTTTGTTATGCTGTGTGTCTGTATTTACAGTGAATGTGAAATGCAGTATTCGGAACCATCGACAGTTTCGATTACTGTTGTATGTGTTATCTTGGATAGAAATAGCAACAGTTCAGGATGCACTTCTGAGAGCTTCATTTTCACGTCATTCACTTTCTCGGAACGTCGTAAAGGATCCCGAGAAGATGAAGGACGTGAAGAGGAAGCTCTGAGAAGTGTACCCTGAACTATTGCTCTTTCTATCCAAGATAAAACATAGAACAGTAAGCGAAACTGTCGATGGTTCGAACACTGCAGTTCACACACACTGTAAACACAGACACACAGCATAACAAAAATATTAATTATATTTTTTTAAATTTTTTTTATAATATCTGCGACGTATAGCGACGTTCTGCGACGTTCTGCGACGTCCTGCGACGGACAGAAGACGTCGCTATACGTCGCTAAATAGTGACATAATGTCGCTAGACGTCGCTCATATACGTCGCTACGTTGCCCACGTGGCCACGTGGCTGCCATGCCTCGTCATCATATATAAAGTTTTGAAGCATCGCAGTTGGTCGTTTTACGTCGCAATGTTGGCGACGTACTGATACGTCGCTATCTGTCGCTCAGTTTGCGACGTCTAGCGACAATGAGCGCCTCGTCGCAACTAGTGACGTTCGGCGACTAAAGTAACATCTGCGACTTGCCTATAAGCGACGTCTATGTTTCGTCGCTAAATACGTCGCAAATCGATTTTAGCGACGTATTTTCTGTATTTAGCGACGTCTCCTGACGTAGCTAATATGGGTTATTTTAGTAGTGTTGAGTGTGCGTGACTTTTCACGTACACTGCTCCCTTGAGTGTGCGTGACTTTTCACGTACACTGCTCCCTTGAGTGTGCGTGACTTTTTACGAACATTGCTCTCTGTAGCGTGCGTGACTTTTCACGTACACTGCTCCCTTGAGTGTGCGTGACTTTTCACGTACACTGCTCCCTTGAGCGTGCGTGACTTTTCATGAACATTGCTCTCTGTAGCTTGCGTGACTTTTTACGTACACTGCTCCCTTGAGTGTGCGTGACTTTTCACGTACACTGCTCCCCTGAGTGTGCGTGACTTTTCACGTACACTGCTCCCTTGAGCGTGCGTGACTTTTCACGTACATTGCTCCCCTGAGTGTGCGTGACTTTTCACGTACACTGCTCCCTCAGCGTGCGTGACTTTTCACCTACGCTGCTCTCTCAGCGTGCGTGACTTTTCACCTACGCTGCTCTCTGTAGCGTGGGTGACTTTCACCTACGCTGCTCTCTCAGCGTGCGTGACTTTCACCCACGCTGCTCTCTGTAGCGTGCGTGACTTTTCACCTACGCAGCTCTCATGCGTGCGTGACTTTCGCGTACGCTGCTCCTCTGAACCCCTTGCTTAACCCATTGGCTCTTGAAGTTTTGGTCTTATTTCTTTAAGCTTGGCTTTTCTATAGTCATGTATATTGATATTTTATTAGATATTTTATGCCCATTTTATATCCTTACGTCCTTTTTTTTATGAACTTGATTTTATTTAATATGTTTGGAATGACTATTGTACATGGCTTGGTATGGCAAGGAACTAGCATAACACGACAGTGACCCGTAGTGGTGCACTCCTGACATGACCAACCTGACATGATAGTGGCCCGTCGTGGCGCACTCCTGACAAGTACCCTGACATGATTTATTTTGATAACTTGATAGTGGCCCGTGGCGGCGCACTCTTGACTTGACTTGACTTGACTTGTAACATGACTTGATAACTTTATGCTGTTGCGACGGCTAACCCGACTTGACAATAATAAATGGCCTGGACACCGTGGGTGAATGTGTTTGTATAAATGAACCTGTCTTGTCTTGCATCATGTCTAGGACATGAATCCCTGGTTTTCCACGGTCAGGGATTTATACTGAATATGGCTAGGATTAATGACTAGATTAATCAAATAGTTCATGGAGAATTTTCCAGTTACCCATTGCCCCTTTGGTCCCGGCCATATATATATATATATATACTTGGGATTTGTTGCTATCCGTCGAGATGAGCGCACTTCCAGCCCGCCGTCGAGTGTGGTACCTTAGGACACATGTATCTTACTACAGCGTGTCTGCTATATCTTGCTATCTTTTCCTTTTCTTGCTGGGATCACTCAGGTAGTAACAAACAGGTAACCGGACTTGGAATTCTCATTGCATCTTGTTAGTAATTAGGTTTGTGATAACCCTAGTTAGTTAAAGTAGTAAGCCGTAGTATTTGCTTGGCCGTGATTGATTGAGTGAAATATAACCTGTCTAGTCTTGTCTTGATTCCTGCACATGAATTGCTACCTGTCATGATTTTCTTATATTTTGCCGATAAATGGTGGTAGAATCCATGTTCCGTTCAGACGAAGGGTTACAACCCCGGTCCTTGTTTGGTTTACGGGTTGTAACCTGGTTCTCTGAATAGTCCCATGGTTATCTCATCGTATATCATCCTGTCATGCTTTTCCATATGTTCTATCTTTTATCGATTTTGTACAAGATTGTCTTTTATATTCACCTATCATGTTTTTCTTAAATTACCATCTCTTATTATGTAATTATATTATTGTGTTAATTGCTGGCTTTAGTTCTCATTTTTGTGGCCTCCTTTGTGGCACTTGCTCTTTCTGGGGTCTGACCTAGCTGGTTTTGTATGGCCAGATACCGGAGTAGCAGCAAAGGATCTACCTGCTTTCCAGCCCGATGGTGAACACCAGGCGTAACCAGGACAACGAGTGGGTTTCTTTTGTTCTCCCACTCTATTGTACATTATTCTTTTGAGGCGTTTAGCCGCCGAGCAAGTGTTAGCTCGTTTGCAACTCTATTTACTGTCTGCCTACGGGCTGTAATCATGATTGGCAACTCGAGGTTGATCATGTATGACTTAACTCTTGCTAGTTCTTACATTTTGTACGACTAGCTTCATGATCATCTGGATATGTAATGTTTGGGACGCCTTACAATTGTATATTTGGTGATCTGATATCTTGTGACTATTATTAGTTGGTTGTGATTGAGACAATAGGATAATTTATGACCTTAAGAGACTGATGGCTTGTAGATAAATCCTCATATTTCTAGACAGTCGTGACCGTATAGTGAGATGGATTCCATTTTATTATACGTAGCTGGCTGTGTCCGCCCCCGCTCTCCAGTATTCTGGTTCTGGGACGTAACAATAACTGAGTTGATGTTGGCCATATCTTTATGTATATGAACCAAAATACAAGTTGGTTGCTCTCAAAATAGACTTAGTAACAAGAATTGCGCTACAGAAAATAGCATTTGCAGCTAGAGAATTGACAACATTATTAGCTTTTTGGGGAGTGAAAGCAATAAAAAATCCGTCAGTTCCTTCAATAGATGCTCGATCCGCTTCTATACTTTTCAGTGGATATCCGTCCCCCTTATGTACATAATTTACTCTATCCTTTTTTTTACTAGTCTTAATAGCACTCCCTTGGTGTTAACCTTAGGTTAGATGAAAAATAATAATATTTACTAACTTAAATGTAAATTACTTTATTTGATGATTATTTAACTCTCATTTCTCATAAGAAAACCAATCTTATTGGATACATGTATGTCCCAAATCACTCTTCCTTTTTCCTTACACTACAGAATTTCAAATTTGTTCCACATTTTTTGTCTAATTACTTCAATGCATCTTTGTTTTGGTAAATCGTATATATGAGTTTTATTTAAGATAAAATAATGAGTCATGAAAGGGAGAATGTCATAGTGGATGAGTGAGCATTGAGGGTGAATAATAAGTTGATGGTCCAATCTAGATCACTAGAAAAGGAAAAGAATAACCCGAAGGGGGGGGGGGGGATGTTTGTGAAAAGCGGTTGAAGAAAAGGGGAGAAGGAATATGGAATTAGTCTACCAAAAATAATAGAAGGTCAGTTGGCTGAGAGATACTCGAAACTACAGGACTGCACTCGGAATGAATATAGTTCGTCTATATGTATTATCGTATTTAATTGTCTAAATATGGGACAAATATTTTTCAAAAATATAAATTAATAACCATGATAGTAGAGTTGTGACGGACTCCATAGGTGTATCTAGAGTACTAGTCATAACCCGTGCCCATAGGGCATGATTCATTAAAGGTATTTCCTCTCAAAATCTTGGACCCCCAATTTTAAACGAACAATAATAATTTTGAGGCCCCCATCAAAATATTAAATCCCAACCACTGCTGGATGTGAATTTTATTTGGATTTTCCATAAAACCCCACTCTCAATAACCACTATGAGGCCCCCATCAAAATATTAAATTCCAACCATCAAAATATTAAATCCCCATCTTTGGATTCCCCATAAAACCCCACTCCCAAAAATGCTCTTCCCCATAAAACCCCACTCCCAATAATGCTCTTCCCCATAAAATCCCACAACCGTTGATTCACCAAGATTAAATTCCAACCACTCTTTATCTTGGCACAGTCAGCCCTAGGATTCAAAAACCTTTGTGTTTTGTATAAGAGATTGTTAGTAATTTGAGAAAACAATAAAATATGACAGTATAATTTTAAAATTGTGATATATTAGATATAATGATGAAAAAAAAATCTATTTGGCACATGGTTTTCGTCAGTAAATCGTGATCGCATGTCACGTGTCAGCATCTTTAGGTCTGTCACCAATTGACCTGCCAATAGAACGTTGATACGTGACGGACGGTCCAAAAGTGTAGGCCAAAATTACGGTCCAAATAGTGGCTTTGTTAAAGGACTGATGTGCAAAAATAAAATCTTTGGTGCATCTGGATTAGAGTTGGGGTGTGGGAGTGTGGGGCCTTAAAAAGAGCAAGTTTATGTGTGAGAATGATACACATGTATTGATTTTAGAATAGGTCTTCTCTTGCTGTTTTTTATTTTGGCTCATCACTCCCTTCTTTTTCAGATTTTACATAATATAATATATTAGATATGGTGCTAATAGGTATATGTTGCCTTACAATACAAAAACAAGTAAGAAATTGTGCAGTGGTCCCTAAATATATGTGGTGGTTTTGGTCTAGGTCCTTTTTGAAGATAGAAAGGATGGATGAAGAAGGAAATTCCAGCCAAACGTGATTTGTATTATATAAAACAAAGATAATATATATAGAACAAGTTCATTGATATAGTATTAACAGATAGCGATATTTAATTTTAGGATCTCATATATACATGGATTATTATGCTTTGAATCTCGAAATTGAGGGTTTGGATTTCGAAATTAACCGATGTTAAAATTTGCGTGTTGAAATCACTAACAAACAGTAATTTTGAGACCCAAATTAATTATAGGAATATTTTGTAAAACCTTCCCTAAATAATGGGCTAATTTGCGAAATATCCCCTAAAGATCTCGAATTGGTAAAACCCCCTTTCCGTCAAGACGCTGTTTATTTTGGGTGACGTGGCAATCCGTGTGTGTTATTAAGTAAAAAAATAAAAGTTAGACGAAAATACCCCTGTAAATTAGTCCATTATTTAGGGGAGGTTTTGCAAAATATCCCAAAAATATACGCAGGGGTATTCTCTCTCTCTCTAATTAGGGCATGTTCTCGGTGGTGACGCCGTGGACGTCGGGCGCCGACTACAAGGGGCGCATGGCGCGGTTCGCGGAGACGGCGCACGTGTTCACGCTGGCGCGGGACCGGGGGTCGGGCACCGTGGGCCCCCGCGGGCACGTAAGGGAGGCGGTTCGAGAGGGACGTGAAGGCCGCGAGCTCGCACGAGTTCGAGAGGTTCGTGAGGGAGGCGGGCGGCAGGGAGATGGGGAACGGGCTGTCAACCTTCTTTTACATATAAACTCTCATCTCCAAAAAAGGAAAAAAACAAGGGTTTTGCTGAGGTTTTTCCATTGAGTCCACTCTATCCATTCCTCCTCCAAGAGACCCAGCCATGGCTTCTTCAGCAGCTTCTCTTCTTCCTCCAATCCCTCTATGGAGGACCCCCCACAAAAGAGGGACATCAAGAAGCCCCTCGAGTTCCAGAGTGGCTGCGCTCTACTCCTCCTCCTCCGACCCATCGGAGCCCTCCGCCGACACCAAGTCCCCCGTCGTCGCCTTCTCCCACCTCCACTCGCCCTTCCTCCTCAAGCCCCTCCCCCCCTCCCCCCCTCCCCGTGGGAGTCCCTCGAGATGGCCTTCCTCAAGGACCCGGAGACGTCGGCGGTGGACCCGAACGGGGAGACGTGGGAGGTGGAAGGGCTGTACGTCGCGGACGCCAGCGTGTTCCCCACGGCGCTCGGCGTCAACCCGATGGTCACGGTCCAGGCGATCGCTTACTGCACCGCCCAGTCCGTTCTGGAGGTGCTACGTAGGAAGATTAAGAGAAGAAGGAGAAGGAGAAGAAGCTCTGTCTGAAAAATGTTCTTGTAAGTAAAAATCCGTGTGTGGCTCGGAGATTTCGGGCTCGCGAGGCTGTACGTCCACGTACTGGCCGGGCAGCTCGGGAGCTTCCCTACGATACTCTTCTTCCCCAAGTACGCGGCGAAGCCGATCAAGTACCCGTCGGAGAAGAGGGACGTGGACTCTCTACACAGGGGTATTTTCGTCTGTCTCTTTTTTTTTTAACTTAATAACACACACGGATTGCCACGTCACCCAAAACTAACAGCGTCTTGACGGAAAGGGGGTTTTACCAATTCGAGATCTTTAGAGGGTATTTCGCAAATTAGCCCATTATTTAGGGGAGGTTTTACAAAATACCCCTTAATTATAATATCGTTCAATTTTTTTTTTGAAATAAAAAAGGATTTTATTAAATCAAACAAAAGGATTAACAGAAGGGTAGTCTTCAGCCATCAACCTGGCAATACAAGCCCGAGAAGAAATAAAAGATGAACCTATTCTATTCTGAATATAATATCGTTCAATTTAGATACCCAAATTCTAATATTTATATATATGTGAGACCCTAAAACTAAATAACCCTAACAGATAAAGCTCAAAAGATTTTATCTCAACTAATATTTAACTACCCCAAAAAAAGCTCCGGAGCTAGAACTAAATGCTAGAATCATTATCAAAGTAATCATAGTCTAATAAATTTAATTTGGACTTCTTTGATTAAATGCTTCTGGTCCTTAAAAAAAAAAAAATTCAAACTTTTTTATATAAATCCCTTCATGGGTGTAAAATTTATTTTAGATTTAAAGTCACCGTATCAAAGTCATTAAAACACAATCACAAATATCTAATTTTAGAAGACTCCCAAGTCCACTCCAACAAGTTTGAGTGCAACCTTAGCTTCAAGATAGTACAACGTGTCTAAAAATTCTATAGTTGGTGTATCTAATTTTATTCAAAGTCAACTCAATTTAGCAAACGAGTGAGAGGACATGGAACCAAAACCAATTAGATTTAGGAACAAATTGGAAGTCAAATGAGGAGCCAGCTGGAAATAGTTTTACCCATACAAAAATGTACTGATTTAAACACTCAAACTTTTTCTTGTCCTTTTTTTTTTCGATTCAAATTCCCATTCGAATGATGCATCCCTATCGAGTCTTAGGAAATATATATCCCTCCTTTCATTCCCAAATGTTACATGCCTACTTACTACTTACTCTCTCTCTCTCTCTCTCTCTCTCTCTCCAATCGACCAGTCAATGTAGTTCTTTTATATTTACAATAAAGTGTACTATAATTTTGATTGATGTATTCAATATTCATCATCCGTTTTGATACAAGTTTGGAGTAACAAAGTGTCATGTTTTACACATTGTTTGATGTTGTTCATGAACAAATTAGGTTAAATTCTCATAAGTTAACAAGCAATAACCTTATAGTGAAATAAAAATGGAAATTTGAGCAAAAAGAGAACATTCAATTCTAAACCCATAAAGTGCATATGTATCTTATCATTTGATTTTTTCAAGAACCTAAACTGAAAATGTCAATAACCTACTTTCAAAAATATTGTCGTATGTCATGACCATATTATAAGCTGCTATTTGAGTTCATGTAATTGAACTCTTACTTTTGAGGTTTCAAGAATACCAACACTATGTCCGAGAAAACCAGATCAAGAAAGTTATTACAAATCTAAAAAAAGAGTAGTCTAGTTGGTAACATGTATTTTGAGTCCAATATGCATATCCCTAAACATAGCATATTTGAAAGTAAAAGTATGATATTTGGTTTTTTAGAAAAGTATTTCAAGAGATAATAGTAGATTTTTTACGATAAATATTTATTAAGCATTGACTCCCATCAATAGTGTCATGACACATCGAAATATAGTGACAACGAAAGAACGAAATAGAATGTTGTATCATGATATTACTGATGGAAAATCAAGATTCACCGTTGTTGTGTGATGAATTTTTTGTACTGGACTGAAGTGGAAGTTGGATATATTTATGTTTGTATCAAAGTTTGAATCCCATAGTTTTCATATAGGAGTCCGAGATATTTTTCACTTATAACAATGTGTTGTTTGCGTGTGATTTGTGTGTGTAAATTAAATAATATTAAATCATTCCTAGTGCTAGCTCTCAATTCATTGGAGTATGTATATGCAGTAAAGATCGATGATTGAATAGTTACTTCCACGAGACTATTATGCGAGGTTAGGTACGAACGCTAATCGGAACACGTCAGTCAGCCGACCTCTCAAAATATTCTTATTTTTATTATAGATATCATCATGAGCAGCTAAACGTGCATGATATATAGCTGTGTCAATACAATTATAATATAGGCTAATATGAATCTGCCAAAAACTTTGTCAAAATGTTGTTTGATACCGAAGTGGCCCATATATATATATATATATATATAAAATGTCCAAAAACTAAAAAAGTTTTATGTAAAATCCACCGCTAAAAAAGCTTTCATGGCGTGCCCAGAATTAGAGAAACTTATCCAAAGCGGATTCCAAATGACAATTTTGCCCTTCCTTTTAATTTATTGAAAACACCCACGAAACTGCTCTTAAAAAAAACGTTTCGATACTTCATCTTCTTCCATACGCTGCTCACTTTCGAATCTAGGTTTTCTCCTCAAAAATCTTCAAAAACTCGTCGAAAAATTTCGGAAAGACCGGGACAAACGGCAAAAGTGCTAAAACGGAGGTCCAAACATCATTTTTTTTGCGATTCTAAAATTTCGGAAGGCCGTCTAACAGTAAAACGGTTACTTTCAGTCTCCTCGACGATACGCTCATTTTGCGACAAACGGGACCTCGTTTCGACCTCCCAGTCAAAAGTTATGGCTCTCCAAAGTTTCAGCTGACCATAAAATGCAGGAGAATGGTCATTCTCCGTGTTAGAACACGAAAAATGTTAATTTCGCATGAGGGTGGTCATTCTCCGTGTTAGTAAAATTTACACGGAGAATGACATTCTCCGTGTTACTAACACGGAGAATGGCATTCTCCGTCTTAATTTACACGGAGAATGACCATTCTCCGTGCTAAATTACACGGAGAATGACTATTCTCCGTCTTAATTTACACGGAGAATGCCATTCTCCGTGTAGTTTATCACGGAGAATGGTCATTCCAGTGTTAAAACACAGGAGAATGACCATTCTCTCCGTGTTAAATAAAACGGAGAATGTTATTCTCCGTGTTAAATAAAACGGAGAATAGCATTCTCCGTGTAATTTAGCACGGAGAATAGTTATTTCAGTGTTAAAACGCAGGAGAATGGCATTCTCCGTTTTAAATAAAACGGAGAATGGTCATTCTCCGTGTTAAATAAAACGGAGAATGGTCATTCTCCGTGTAATTTAGCACGGAGAATGGTCATTTCAGTGTTAAAACGCAGGAGAATGGCCATTCTCCGTGTTAGAAACACGGAGAATGTCATTCTCCGTGTTAAATAAAACGGAGAATGGTCATTCTCCGTGTAATTTAGCACGGAGAATGGTCATTTCAGTGTTAAAACGCAGGAGAATGGCATTCTCCGTGTTAATTTACACGGAGAATGGTCATTTCCAGTGTTAAAACGTAGGAGAATGGTCATTCTCCGTGTAATTTAGTTTTTTCAGGAATAAAGAGTTTCGTTCTTCTTTCAAAGCGATGATAATTCTTATGGAAAAGAAGAAGAAAGATCTTCTCTCCACAATTGACGTTGATGAAGATGATGATGATGGTGATGATGATGACGAGCGATGATCTGAGTTCGATCGAAGAAAAGCACACCGAACTACGAACGATCTTTGCGATCTCTACTGAAGATGAGAGCAATGGAATTCAGATTTTTCGTGAAGAAGAAGACGACGAAAATCGCAATCCAGATCTGAGTTTTTTGAATTCAAATACATATAGATGACCAATTCGCGTGGAGGGGTAGTTTCGGTATTATAAAAATAGCAGTTTCCAGCGGGTGGCATCTAAAAAGGAATCTTGGAATATTTAACGTGAAAATACTTAATTCTGGGCATTTCATAAAACTTATCCAGCGGGTGGGCATTTCATAAAAGTCCATCCCGAAATTGGGTTTCTCAGCAATTTTCAGTATATATATATATAGATTATGGTTTCTGACTTTATACGGTTACAAAAGAGAGGATTTTTTCTTCTCATGTGCATCTTTGTTAACATAGAGAGAGTGATAAATGATTCATATTTGTCATTAAGGGTCGTATCAAATTGGAAGATCGAACTGCATAAAAAGACCATCGCTACAAGCTCCATCAAGCCAAGCAACAGATTCAGGTGCGCTTCCGCTTTATTTATCATCCTCATCTCATGAATCAACACGGATAAATTTTTAACAATTGGTATCAGAGCCTACTTGTTTGATTTATGAGGTGGAAGTTTCAAAATCAATTTTTATTGTTGTTCGAGAACACTAGACCTTTTGATGTAATCCTAATTTAGGGTTCCGAATGTTTGAAAAATCTTATTCAGTGGAAGGGGCTCACCATTCGAAAAAAATACTATTTCTAGGGTTCCAATTGTTCCGTCTAATAATATAATGACACATGATTATACCAAAAGAAAAAAAAAAAAACTAATCAAATAATTGTCAAACATTATTAAGATAGGTGTACAACAAAATAGTAAAATATTATCATGTATTATTATACTATTGGACAAACTTATTGTTCACTACTACTGTTACACGATGAATCCGTCTCATTGAATAATTTGGGATATCTAATTATAGGGACTCAAATAATAGTTAAAATTAGAGACTGGATCTTCAAAACGTCGGACATTAGTGTTTGGATTTTAAAATCACTATTCACTTGCCTACGTGAACAAATAATTTTAAGATTCAAACACTAACCTTAAATATTTTAGAAATCTAAATTTTAATGTAAACTATATTATGTGAGAGCATGTTACTAAATAATCTAATAATTTTTCGGCTGAGGCAGACCATAGGTGATAGGTCTGCATCAACTAATGGAACCCATAAAGGACCAATATAAATAAACAGTATCACTCAATTCTCAGTACAGTGCCGTCACATTATGTGAGAGATATTATTGTTGTGCAAAGTCCAATATTTTTTGGCTCAAGTTGGTGTCCTTTACCCAACTTATATATGGCAATCGTCTCACACGCAAGCAAGATGCCCTTATTTATGGCAATCGTCTCAAGGACACGCAAGCAACAACGAAAAAATACGTTAATATTTTGAATAATACTATTTGTCCTCCAAATTGTACTTTTAAATTATTCTTTCTTATGTGACAGCTGACGTAACATATTGATATGCTAGCTGACATAAAAAAATTTAAAATTAAATTAACATTAACATTAAATTAACATTAAAATTAATATTTAAAATTAAAATTAATATTAACATTAAATTAATATTAAAATTAATGTTAATATTAACATTAAAATTAATATTAACGTTAACATTAATAATATTAATATTAACATCAACATTAAAATCAACATTAATATTAATATTAATATTAATTAATATTAATATTAAATTAATATTAATATTACATTAATATTAATATTAACATTAATTAATTAATATTAAATTAACATGGACAAATTTGGGTAAGTAATTTTTTGGGTTAAAATTTGCCATGTCATCGGCTATGTCAAATGACACATAATATTATTTAACATGTCATGTCAGCTACCATATAAGAAGAAATGTATTGGAGGGACAATTTAGAGATACGAAAATCATTACTCTAATATTTTATACATGCCGACTTCATGGATTTGCACGTTTGTATTCTTTATTATTTCTATTGTCATTTTACTAACTTATAATACTTTTTTTTTCTTTTTCTTTTCTTTTTTCCTTTACATGTTGTAATTACTTGAAAGAATAAGTGATTTTTTTTTTTAAAATTCTAAGCATGCACACAATTGGTATACTCGAATCTTGCCGGCCCCTCCGAATGTCCACTCTAATACCATTAGGTTAGAGAACTCGAACAAAGATAATAAGTGATAGAGATGTTTTTATTTCATATAACAGTGATTATTCTTGTTGGTTTCAGTCGCCTGAAGTCTTTAGAATACAAATATATATTTTTTAAGTGTCAAATATATAAACAAATAATAGTTACTGTAGTAATTTGCTAAAAATAAATAAATAACCACAACAACTTGCATAAACCTCATAATAGAAATTTAACTTTTTAAAAAAATTTAAGTTGTAGTATATTGTTTTAAAAATAGAAATTTTATGGTTGTCTCTTATAATATTAAACAAAATTATTATTATTAAAATAACATGTTTGTTTTATCAAGCAAATAAATATAGTACCAAACTACCAATCGTAAACTATGAGGTTAACATGTACTATGTATAGAAATATACAAGTCACTATATAAAATTTATATTTTGTGATAATAAAACGATATAATAAATCGTTGTTCAACCACATGTCCTATCTTTAAGAGAGGAAGATGGATTTGTGATGACAATACGACATAATGAATTATCGTTCAACCACATGTCCTATCTTTAAGAGAGGAAGATGGGTATATTTGGAAGTAAACTTTTCGTCATAGAGGACTTAATAATTTAGGTAATTTTTAAAGGCATTTCACATTTTATTCAAGGACAATCTAGTTCTAGGATTTCTAATTTGTTGGCAGTCCTAACATAAAGTAGGACAGCCAACAAGTATGGCCGGCCCTGAGTTTATGGGGGCCCTGGACAAACTTTCAAAATATGGCCCAAGGATTGAACCTAAGACCTCTAGTATGCAATTATAACCTAATAACTACTACACCACAACCATTTTGTGTTAGAAGAGAATCATGTTACATATTTGTTCTATTATACGTACAAGATTATTAATATACGTACGTAAAAATAAATTTTTTGGGCCCCCAAATTTCTTGGGGCCCTGGGCGGTCGCCCTGGCCGCCCTAGGCCAGGGCCGGCCCTGCCAACAAGGTCGGCTGTCCTAAAGAATTTGAATATTAAGATAGACTGTGAACGAAGTTGATAGTCCTCTTTAATGCTAGGACTTCCAACTTTGTTGACAGTCCTCTTTAATGTTGACAGTCCTAATGAGCTGCCCTGGAGTAGAATACGAAGGCCTCGTTTGGTTCGCGGAATGGAAGAGAAAGGAAATAAATTCCTTGACATTTTCTTTCCTTTGGAAAATTATAATTTTCATTATTTTTTTTTTTCATGATGTTTGGAAATGCCAAAAATTTTGGAGAGAAAAGTGAATATTTCAATGTAAAAAAAATAATTTCATGCTTGGATGGATGTAATCACTTTTCTTCATAATTTTTTTCCATTGAAAATTACTTTTTTTTTTTCCTTCTCAATTCTTTTAACATCCAAATATAGAATAATAATCACATTTTTTTTTCCAATCTGATGATTTCGCTAACCAAACTATACCAAAGTGTCTTTAGAAAGTACCATAATTTATTGGTATGAGTTGCACGCTTTGAATCTTTTTTCCCGGCACTCGTTATCCGTGTTTATTAATACTTGGATAGATAGAAAAAAAAATTCTCCGAAAAAAAAAGGAAATAAAAATAAACGTTCTTATCCAGACAGTATATTTTGAGGGACCTATCTGCATAAAATTGTATTTGCATTTTTGTTGTTGTTGGTTGCATAAAGGAAAAAAGGGAAAAAGGAGTACGTGTGGCGCATCGTGTCTTCTCTTCAAAGGAACGCGTAGACGCATCATTTATTTCCCCACTGCCCTTCCTGTCCCTGTGCGCCAATCCCACCTCGAAAGTCCAACTCCTCCCATAATTTATTTCTAAATTTGGGTTTTTTTTTCTTCTTTCTTCCTCCTCTTCTCCATTCCATTCTCTCTTGAGTTTTTTTTTTTCCTTTTTCCGAGCGGATCGAGTCGTCATGCTCCTGCGGTTCATCGACAACGTTCTCGCCGTCACCAAAGAGTAAGCACTTCGTTCTCTCTACAAAATTATTTTAATTTCCGCTTTGTTGTTATTTATTATCATCACGTTACTGATAATCTAGGGTTTTGTCTCCGGAATCGGAGATCGATTGTATTGTTTCATCTCGATTTGGGAATCCATCTATGCAAGTTTATCTATTGTTACGTCCAGATCGATTATGACATTTATCCCCAAAAATTTATTGAAAGACACAGAAATGGTCTAGAAATCCTTCGTGTGGACACACCAAGTTCTAACAATTCTAGCACGAACCTTGACAAATACCTATACATTCTGCATATTATTAGTTTCTCCGTCTATATAATTTAACCGCTTGTGCTTTAAAAATAAATAAATTATAATTCAGTTTGTGGACCCAAAGAATTGGGGATGCATGCTTTGTTGTTGTTAAATTTCCTGAAATAATTAAGATAAATAAATAAATCATAAATATATACATTACACTGATAAAATTGCTATAAATTTGATAAGGATGATAAGCGTACGTTTTAGGAGATTTGTTGATAACCATCTTCCATGAAATTAATCTACGATTGAATTTGATAACCAAATAAATTTAAATATCAACCTATTAAGCCCCAACTGAAATGCAAGAAATACAGTTAATTTCTTTATTTCCGAGCCATCCGAAGTATAACAAACAAAAGAAGTGTACGGGGTAATCATTTGTAATTGCAAGTGGACTTGACCAATGTATGAAATATAATTATTGCTAGCATGCATACAAGAATCGCTACCTTCTACTGTGGAGATACTTCAATTGGGATGTAACAAATGTGAGCATTTGTTGCTGTCAAAAAATATTCACGGTGAAAAAAATGTTGGGAGCAAGTAGATTACAATAACAAATGTGAGCATTTGTTGCTGTCCAAAAATATTCGCAGTGAAGAAAAAAGGTTGGAAGCGAGTAGATATGGACACTAAAAAAACGGGTGGTGTGTAAGAGTAAGACACGGAATGTACATGGTGTAGACACTCCAAAATACACTAGGGGGGCACCAAATAGGTGTTGCGCCCGTGTCGTCATGTCCCTATCCTATTCATATCTGTGCAACATAGATCCGTGAGGGTTCCGACTCCATAAGGTTTTGGAAGGGTGATGTATGCAGTCTTACCCCCCATTTTATGAAGAGACTGTTTGCATGGCTCACCACATTCTTTGCGATGCAAGCACCGGACTTCATTGTCAAGCCAAGTGACACCCTCGTATGTGAAAGATATATGTTCGAACAAAATCATCCCTTTGTCTATGCATGGTTAATGTCTGTTCAAAGTACATAATATCATTTGTACCATCTTCAAATGTTGGTGTTCACATCCCAGTTTGTTTTCATGAGAGTATTTTTCAAGCGAAAGAGAATCCACAAATCCATAACTCAAGCAAAATGGAACTTAGTTTTAATAAGAAGGGCTATTAACTTATTCCTGAATAAGAAGGATCACTGTGGCTGTTGTCATTGCTTACATTGGCAGTTTCTGCTTTTTTTTTTCTGAAAGGCAGTCCCAACTGTTGCTTGGTAACAGCTCAAAAAAATAATTGCGGAAAGGTAGTTCGATTTTGGGGTAGCTTTTGGAAGCAGGTGGGAGTCTCCTTTCAAAAATTGCTTATCTGCTGCTTTCTGAAAAGCAGCACCAATCCCAAACCCGCCCTAACCTGTTACTGTATTCCTTTCTAGCCCACGTCGGAATGTCTAGTCACATCAAAGAGGGACGACACTACTGATCCTTCCCGCTGGCGCTTGTTTGCGGGCTCATTCACATCCCATGATTCCCACACCTCTTGGCGAATATCAGGTATCTCATAAACTAACGTGTCTCATACCCATGATGCGCACCGAGCTGTGTCAGGAATATGATAACCTTGGTTGGGGTATTAGATTTCAACATTTAATAAAAAAACATAAAATACTTAAAAATATCAATTAGAAATTTACAATAATTTCACAGATTGTATATGTTGCAATAACATTGAATAAATTGTAGAAAGTAATTTAGTAATTTAATAGAATAATGACGATATGTGCTTTAAAAAGTTAAAGCTTGAAGATGAAATGATGAACTGAAGAAACTATACATTTTGAGCAGCTTCGGATCGCTTATTTTATAGAGTGTTTCAGCAAGTTTGAGAAACTTAGTTTAGCTTTGGTCAAACTTCAACTTGTTCTACCCAAATTCAGGGTAAACATAACCAAAACGAAATAGCATAATCTACAACGTGACATAAAATTTGGGATAAAGGCCGTTTTTAGACGATTGGAAATGGTATCTGCACTCGTCAAAGGACTACTGCGAGGAATCCTTTTCATTGCATTACTCTCAAGTGCTATCATAAATTTTCGTTAAACTTAAAGGCTTTGTTGTTGTTGTTATACTCTTATGAGTTTTCTATCTTGTGAATGTGTTCTTTATTGTACTTCTTCTAGCTTTAGTGTTCTTTTGCTAGGGTTTTATTGTTTTTTGAACATCATTAAGTCGGTTGTTGTGTTATGCAGGTCAGTGAAGACATTCACTTATGAATCCTTGAATAATATAGCGAGACTGATCAATGGGATTTCAGCCCTTCTGCTGGCTTTCCTTCCCGGGAAGGCTAACATTTTAGAAGGAGTCCAAGGTTGGGAGCTCAGACCCACTTTCCGTGCACCTCGACTCCCTCGTTGGATGGAAAAGTAAAGTTTCATGCACTCACACAAGCATTTTCTATCCCTAAAATTTCATACCCGACCAAGCATGCACCACCACATTACAGGGTTACAGGATACAACTTGGCCTATTAAGTTGTGGTTTTTGTTTAATATTATCAACAACATTTATTTGACTATATCATCTGTTTGGTAGCTGCAAATAAATTGATCAAGTATCCTTGCTGGTACACTCATTTGAGCGTGCCATATGTATGAATTGGCTTCTTTATCTACATAGCTAATAAATTTTAGTTACCAATAACTCTTCTAGTAGGTCATCAAGTAATTTATTAAATAAAATTCTCAATCAAACCCCAAACACAACTCAAATTAGATTACCATTGTCTGTGTGGGTCCCATTAATAGATGATGAGGCCCACTTGATGAAAGCAACCATTTCAAATTATCTAAATTTGGAAAAGACTCGCAAAATATAATTGATATGTTGAGAGGACTCACCTAATTGGATGCTTTATTGGGGTAGGATGGGTACATATATATTTAGGAAAAAAAGGTGTTATTGTGTATGAGGCTCCCACTTGGGAATGGGACTCTGGGGGAGGGTCAAGATGTACGCAACCTTACTATGGTGTATGTGGTATAACATAGGAATCAAGAACACTTCAAAAGTCGTTCCCGCATCCTTGCATCTTGTCAGACACATATCGATACACAACATAGACACCCCAGAGTACACTAGGACACTCAAAATACATGTAGTGTCCATGTTAGCATGGTTGTATCATTTCGTATTCATGTCTGAGCGACGTCGAGTATATCATTCATTGGTATTGACTTGTCTTCCTTAAATTGCACCTTTAGGAGTTTTCTTACATTTCTCCTGTTGTCATTTTTTTTGGTAATAAGGCCCTTGACTAAGTCGAGTCGAGTAGACGATCTGTTCTTGAACACAAAAGTAGGAAAGTGGTAGATGAAGCATCGATTTTGGACCTTTTAGAGGAGGCATACATCTGTAGTAATGTCTGTTCTTGAAGTTAATAACTAGTTTTTTTAGGTTTGTGATTGTTGGATCCTTAATGTTGTTATCTGGATTCCTCAAGTTTAAATAACAGCTACAACAACATTGCCTTTATCCCAAAGCTTAATTTCAAATAGCACACTGTAAATAAACAAAATTTCAGCAGAAGTAAATATGAAGGTGCAGGTTAGGAAGCCTTGTTTCCATGATGAAACCTTTTATGTTGCATGATCTATCATATGTGAATGCATGGAAGATGGTCTCCTTCTCATGAAGTGGTTGGCTGAGATTTTGGTTGCGGTGCTAAAGAGAAAATTTTAAGATAAGTTTAACAGTGGGGTTTTAATTTTTAAAGTTTGTACAAATTACTATGCAGAATGCGAAGTGATTTTGGATATAGGAATGAGTTTGTAGTGTCATCTGAATCTCTGGCTACTTCCATTTGGTTAATGTCACGACCCGCACCCACTGTGAGGGTACGAGTACGTAACAGTGTCCAGCCTACGCCGCAGTGTCGGCGGTAGAACGCTGTTCTAAGTCTCTAACTAACCATCAACTCATGCAGTATATAATGTACTCATCATGATCAACTCCGAACGGAGGACAAGTATAAGATATGGTGTAACTCAATCACAGTCTAAGCACGATAAGATAACACAGAAATATAACTAAGAAATTGAAGACAACAATAACTACTGAAATAATAACATCTCGAACAATCTCAAATACATCTCAAGTCTCAATTCTATACAACAAGCTCTAAATGAAAACAGATGCCAGTCTACTAAACTAAATCCCGATCACTCCTGAGTGTCGGGCCAAAGGTAGCTAACCCGTCTCCTGGTCCGTAATATGTAGGGCATGTGTCCTCAGGGCAATCATCTGTAAAATTTTCAACAGGTCCAGTCAGGACAGGAACGAGCACAATCTCATCTAGAAAACCCAAGTAAATGACAGAACTATACAGCAGTTATAGACAGTTGTATTGATGAATATGGCAGTTTATGTTCAGGTGATGATAAGAAAGACAGATAAAGTACAAGGAAAGAAAATAACTAAACAAGAGAAGAATCATAGCAATGAAGACCGTAAAATAGAACTAGATGAACCAGGGTAATATGATATAAAGTCCAGACATCAATGTAGACAAGTGTAACTCCAATGTAAGTCCAGTACAAGATGAATCTAATACAAGATGAATCCAGTAAGGGACGATTCCAGTTATAGTGATCAATGATTCCAGGGTGAGTCCAGCCTATACTCTAACAGTGTGTTTTAAAATACCGAGATCGACATGTAAACGGCTGTAGGTAATACGGCACATCACACACCTGGCCGGGTGTGAGATGGCTATCATTCCAGTAGATTCCAGTTGGGAGATTCCAGATTGGGGTATGTCTACATGTCTCACTCAAGTATTTCTCCTCCCAGCAAGTGAATCCAGAAGTCCGACACAATGATTCAAGATGAGTCCAGCCAAAAGTAAATGATTCCAGTAAATGATTCCAGTAGGTGATTCCAGTAATAGAAGCCAGAAATGATGATACCAGTAATAGAGGCCAGAAAATAAATGTGTGTCGTATACATGAATCCAGAATATCCATACGTGTTGTAACAAAGAATCGCATACAACTAACTAGAACTGAAGTACAGTAATTGACAAGTAAATGAGAGAACTATCAGAGAATGTACTCGCCTGCTGCTCTGAAAAGAGTAGTGTAATACCAGATGTATGCACCGGAGTCACAATGTCCTAAACAGAGTAGTACAGGTTATAATGTGTTTAAAATAAGACAAATGATGTTTATGATGCAATCTACATGGTTTCTAGGCCAATCTAGGTCAAAGTCAACTCTAAGTCAAACCTGGTCAACTGTCTAGGTCAAACTAGGTCCCAGTCAACTTTGGTCAATTCTGGGTCAACCCAAGTCAACATTTAGGGTTTGGGCTTCTAGGTATCAAACCAAATCAATCTAAATTAGACTCAACTACAAGCCACCATATGAATTTAGCTAACTTACCCCATATACATATAATATAACATATACATCCTAGTTGTATATCTACAAGTTAAATACATGAATATAACTATATGTATCTATCCAAACTCTACATCTAACTTTATAACTCATAACCCTATAGGGTATATAACAACCCTCTACTACTTGGCATTTCCTACATACTATGAATATACCTAAGATATAGGATAACCTTGGTATCCATGAACACCATCTACTAATATAGCCATTGCCTACATTTACCTCCTAAACTCATGTCACCCTCACAACATCTAATACATATATAAAGCTAAATAAATATGTGAATGACTGAACATTAGAGGCTGAAACAATTGCATATAAACTGGACTGAACAGTTTACATGTCAATGTGAACCATTCAAGCATTCCTCTAAGCCTCCCTCTGATACATGCTATTCTGGACAGTGGCCAAGCTCCTAATTGCTGCTATGGCCTGCTGCAATGCAATGCAATGCAACCAGGCCAAGCCCAAGCTGCTGCAATGCAATGCAAATGCAAACCAAGGCAGGGCAAGCCAAAGCAACTGCTGCCAGGCAATTGCAAGCCAAGGCAGGGCAAGCCAGGCATGAATACTGGACATGTGGTTTAGTAGTGTGTGTGAGCTTGTGACCACATTTCAGTGACAGTGTATAAACACAGGCAATAACCAGGTTTGAGTCCCAAACACAATCGAAAATCCTATTTTCAACACAACCATAAATCCTAGTACAAACCAATTTCAGATTTCAGGAATAAAACAATGTGTAATTGTGTGTAACAGGGGTAAACCAATATGTTCTCAGAAAACTAGTGAAGTGACAGGAACCACCATGTATCAGTTCAGAAATTTCCCAACATCTCAGTTCAATAGGAAACATTGCTTGAATGTGTGTACCTGTGTGTGTGGGGGAAGAATCAGTGAGTGTGAGAGTGTGTGTTTGCAATGAGTGTAGTGACAGGAAATAGATAGGGGAAGGCAATGTGCATACAAGGGAAGTGCAGGGAAATGTGTGTGCATAATCTCAGTTCTCAGGAATTTAGTGAAGTGCCAGTTTGTGTATATGAGTTCAATCATCAAAATCTATTTCGAAATCCTATCACCCAACCTCCAACACAAATCACAAACTAACCTTAACTCAGAAATTTATATCAAATCCTAATTATCCTTGCAACAGTGAAGGGAACATTACTGTGTGTGTCCTGTGGCAGTCTAGTTTAGGTTGTGTGTGTGGATGAGTGGTTTGACAGGAATTCTCAGGTTCAGCTTGAATCATAGATTTAAGTTCAAAAGTGTGTATAGAAGTGAGTGTCTCAGGAAAACAGAGAAAATAACTCAACCCCAATTCATTCTCAGGTATCATGGTTTCATTGAAAGATACCAATCTCAGTTTTATGTATAAACCATTCTCATTTGTGAACAAAACTCGAATCAATACATGTCCCAGTTACTATCCAGCATGTAGGTAAGGTATCTACATATTTAAACACAATAATTACTTAATTTAAAACAGAAAAACCCAATTATCCTCACACAGTATCAGTGTTTACTGAACTCAGCAAAATCGAACCAATACACCATTCAAAACCTAATAAAACATCAATCTAATGTTCGACAATGTGTCGTGCACGTTATATGGTGTCACACAGAGTGTCTCGTGTCCAAACAAGGGGACACGAGGTGTCCAACCCTACACGAACACACACAGACAGTAAAACGTGCAGACAGCCTCGTGCACGTGTGCGAGTCGGGCTAGGACACGACACACGACACATGACACCTCGTAGTCACGCCTAGGAGTTCGCCAGGTATAGGGTTAGGTGTCTAGGTGCCTGAATCGTGTCTTAGTATCCTCGTGTCCGCGTATGGAACGCGTATCAGTGAACAATTTTCGTGTGTGCACAGGCAGTGGGAGATCAGTGCGGGTCGATTTACTTCGTGCACACCAAACGAGAAGCCGTGAAACTTTACAGGTGTCGTGTCAGTCACTAGGAGAACGTGTCCACCAAATTTCAGCTCACGAGAGTCCGTATCGTGTCCGCAATGGCACCCGAGCAGCAGGACAGCCGCACGGGGCCAGTGCGCAGTGTCGTGCGGCGATGCGTGTCCGATTTGGACACGAATCTCCCACAGAAACGTGCTCAATAGGACACGAAATTAATAAACACATATAAAACAATATTTTCATTCAAATAGTTTTCAAAAACAACATAAAAATTTTCTTTGAGGCATTTCGTCGAACACCTAACAAACACTATGACACGTGTCCGATACGGACACCAAACGGACACGAAATTTACCCAAATTTCAGGGACACCTAGGGGACTCCTAGATCTAGCCCTACATGCAAAGAAAACCGAAATTTAAATCAATTTAAAGGGTTTTACCTATATGTGCAAAAAAGCTTGGAAAAGCTTCAAATGGGGGATTCCTCTTCTTGATGGCAAAAGCTCCAAATTGATCCAAAGCTGGGATTAAACCCCAAAATCAGAAAATAGGAGAGTATTAGGTTCTAATGCAAGAAACTAGGATTAAAAATGAATTAAAATGGATTTATGGGGATTTTTGGAAGGGGGACAAATACCTTTCTTTTCCAATGTTGAAATGAATAAAGAAAGAGGCAAGCCCTAGAGAATAAGTGTTTATATAGGGTGGGGATCCCTATGGCTGGTCATAAAGGAAGGAATTAGGGTTAGGGTTCACTAAAATGGCCCATGGGCTTAAGTCATGATCAAACAATCATTAAGCCATAAGTCATTTCACTTAAACCATAAGCCATGACTTAAATTCACTAAACCAAATCCCCTCATTCTAAAATTAGTTTCTAATGACTAAAAGTAGGTTAACCTAAGTTAGACTAGGGTCACCATGGCTAGGGTTAGCTTCTAGGCTAGTCCACTAGGTCTCAATAAGTCAAGGTCAATTAGAATTCACAAATTCAATAAATCATCAATTAATTCAAATAAGTCAAAATGACCAAAATACCCCTAGGCTAAAAATGATAATTAAATCATCCTAATGACATGGTCAGGCTCTAGGTCATGCAGTCACTAGGGTTTCACTAGCAGCACGTCAAAATCACAAGTCATGACTTAAATGCAGTTTTAAAAATAGTTTAAAAATAATTAAAAATCACCAAAAATCATAATGTGATTTAAATACAAATAAATAATAATAATAAATACAAAATTTTAAAAATACCCTCATTCTAGAAACTGGGTGTTACAGTTAATAAATGTCTTTGAGCTGGGGAGGCTGCTTATAAGTACATCCTCTTCTAGGCTTTTAGAGCATGTGTCATCATTGTGTCAATCTAATTTGTTAATGCTTTTCCAAATTTCTGCCTCGGTTTCAAAGTTGCATGCTAAGAGTATATTTTCCAAGGACTTCCGCTCCAACTTCCTTCAGATCCAGTTTCTTCTGAAGTTTGCTTGTCCTTGCCCCACCTACTCTCTTCCTGGAAATTCATGCCAATCAATAACCCCCCCCCCCCCCCCCCCCTTCCCTCTCTTTTCTCTCCAAAAAAACGAAGGTTCTTGATCCCCATCTACGAACCCACTTCCATTCTTGAAGTAGACTCCTCCAATGCATTTGGTTTGTGGAAGCCGACCATATTTGATTTGACTTTAATTGATCACCATCTTCCTTGGTTTATTGGAAACCTTTTTCACTGTCTCTCTTCTTAGATATTTTCCTCTATACGTGAACAAAACATAATTTTGTTCTTCCAACGTCAGTGCACTATCCATGTAAAAGATTAGGAATTAGCTTTATGCTTTAGCCCTCTTACCAGTTCTGGAACTTGTAGAATGAGTTCACAAGCAGATTGCACAAACAACCCAGGACCCCTTTTTAGTAATATTTCCAGATTTGCACTCTCAAAACTTCAAGAACATGATTCCATTCACTTTAGTGAACATCTTTGTAGGTTTTCACATGCTCAAAGCAAATGTCTTAATATATAATGTAGATAGGATTTGCTTACCATGGGCAATAGGGTCCAGAGTGTCTACCCATCTCTGTTTTGGAGACTCCATATATATAGCTAATGCATACTCAAATAATTGTTACTGTACTGGATCTGGTTTAGTTTGGGATAGTGATATAGTTCCAATGTCTGGAAGACTTCTTGAAGGCCGTCTTTCATCGGCCAATAGATTTTAATAAGTCTGGAAAGATTGTATTAAAGGATGATGTCGAAGACAACAACAAAGGGGTTTCAGCTCAAAACTAACCACCATTTTATTTCCGTTTAGATGTTATGTAATAGTTCACGAGTACTGAAGCTTTTATGATTTAGTTTACTTGTACCATAGATCCATATTCATATTGGTCACTGACTAATGTCTGGAAGTTTTTGTCCGAAATTAACTCCTTGTACCTCTAATCATATATACTGAATATTATTGCTGCTTGTTTCTTGTATCCAGTGTACATACTTATCATTACTTTGCTAGTCACAGGATAACATTTTCACAAGCAGTGTTTCTTAGACTACTTAGGTGTTTATGAAAATCTTGCTACATAATTTCTGTTATACAGTCTTGATTTATTTGAGGAATTTTAATAATCTGTATGTAGCCAGTTTGTTCCTGACATTTGTAAATTGTTCCATATGTTGACAGCGGTGTATCTTCTTTCAATGAATTCATTCATGACCTGTCAGTTGATTCTGACACATCGTCAAGTGTAGATTATACATCTGGGGAAGACGATAGTGATGAAGACATGCTTCCTGGATCTCCTTTGTCTCATACTTCACGCCTGTCACACACAAGTAATTTCAACAGATATGACAGATACCTTATGCACTTGGTTAAATACTGGTTTTCTTGGATTCTGTGGACTGTTACACTTTTCTTGTGGATACCAATTGCGATTTGCCAGTTAGTTTGGTTAAGGAGAATTGGCTCTAATCAGACACCAAGCCATGACCAATTATCTGGTTCTAGGAAATCCGTTCACGTGAAGGATCAAATTGTTACACGCACTACTGATCGGAGGCGTGGCGTAGTTGAGGTACTATAAACTGTTAGTTTTGTAAAACTTCCATCTTATCAGCTTCTCTATTTGAATTCTCATATCTTTCATTATAATATTTTTTTCTAAATTTTGTTTCATCTTCACCTCTTTATGTAATTCATACAGCCTTTCTCAACAAAAGTGTGGTTTCTCATACTATGATATTATTCACAGGATCTCCATCTAGCAATTGAAATATTTATCGAATCCATTTTTGACAACGTCCACAAGGCAACACATTTTCTGCTTTCACCGTCTGAAGTTTGTCGTAAATTTTTTGGTTGGTTTTCTTCTGATGGAAATAGTAGTGGTGATGAAGTAACTGTTCCGACTGCTACACTTGGTGATGCTGAGCCAACTCCAACAGAAAGGCAGACTAGATTCCACCAATCTTTAAATACAGATGCTCGAACATGTCAAGATGTTATAACAGAGCTTGGGTAAGAATTAACTTGTGTTTTTATGTTCTTATTGTAGTTGAAGGTGTTGTCACTTGTCAGTTAAAAGTTAACATGGATATTTCTTGATATTTAATTAATTATAATTGCTAGATCCATAACTCAAGTAAGCTTGTACTTATCACTGGGGTTGGTGACCAGTTTTTCAATTCCATACTAATATCCAAATTGTCAGGCTTGGTGATCATAATCATGGTATATGAATATCAGGACAAATAAGATGAGCAAAATTATTTTTTGCAGGTAGGTGGCAGTTACATAAAAGTTCTATAACTATTTATAAAGGGTGAACTACTGTAGAATGCTTCATGATCAAATGGGTGATATATCCAACAGTGATATGTGACCGTTATTAACCTCATATCCCATCTAATCATACTTGTTTCATCAGCTCATTTGCGAGTAAAAGTACCTGATCACTATCCTATATTGCAATGTTTGAACTGCAACCATTCTCTTAGATTTTCCATCGTCTCGATTCATCTTTTATTCCCTCTTTTAGTTTCCCCACTTTTCATGAGATCCTCTACTGTTGCTTTCTCCCTTGTACTTTAACCTCTTGACTAATGTACTTACTTGACCTTACAATCTTAGTGAGCACAAGCAAATGTTATGTTGCAATACTGGAGCTACTGTGAACCTATCGTAATTTCTTATTGTTCAATGTGAACCAAGAAACTGACCATCCAATCTTCGTCCCTTGATTCCGCAGTTCTGCAACCTTCTAATACCCACCCCTCTTTCTGGTGCCACTTATACAATATCCATGCTTTCAGCCTCCGGAATACCGTAAGAATATAATGAGTATTCTTCAGCCATCAATGTTGTTTTTCACTTGTGGATTTTCATATTTTTTGCTGCATCATACATCCCACCTTTTTGTCTCCTCTATCCTCCACTATAGAGTACTTGGTAGAAGTATTAGCTTTCGTGTCAGTCTTCTCTCTTGTTTTCCCTGCTATCAGCCTAATATAGTTTCCTCCTGCTGGTACCCATTCTTCAGGGTATTCGGCATCCATATGACCAAATGAACCGACTTGTACCTTATTGGAATTTGCTGATACTGTACCTGCTTTTCCACAATTTCTTATTTCGAGGGAAGGCTGGCTTATGAGGTGTCAATTAGTGCAGATACCTCAACACAACAACAACAACATGTCACGGACTTAGTATTTTAGGTTACACTTCAACCCGTGCGGCGCACAAGCTTCCTACTCGAAGACCCGTGCCAGCCTTTCCCAAACACTTAGCTAGATCGCTAAGGCGAAATTGAGAATAATGTGTAGCAAAAGAGAGATTGAAAGTATGAAAATTTTACTATACTAGAAAGAGATTACAACTACTTTAGTGGTGAGGAACAAATGAGCTTTTCACTTATTTATAGGGCCTCAAAGGGCTTACAAGAAACTTCTGGAAACAAAATATTCCAGAGATTATTCTAGGAAACTCTAGAACCTAGATATTTATAAGGAGGCTTCTAGAATATCTAGAAAGTTCATGAGTCTTCATGAAAGATTCCGAGTCTTCCAAATAATTCTACCATCTTCTGAATACTCCCGAGTTTTTCAGAGGATTCCACCTTCTTCTATAAAGTTTTGGAAGCTTCCAGCATAACCTAGCATAACCCTCGTCTACAGGTGCGACGCTTTCCAGACTTGCATATCTTCTCCTCAAGATCGGAAGCAAACTGGTTCGCCACACCAACTCAAGTTCGGAAGCAAACTGGTTTGCTTCTACTTCGCACTCGTTCTCCACCTCGTCGCTTCGGTCGACATTCACACGCATGCTTCTCATCGGACAATCTCGAACAAAGTGATTCTCTCCACATATGAAGCACGAAATTACTCGTTCGGGTTGGGCCTTTTCGTACTTTTCCCCCCTCAGACGGACTCTCCTTGGGAGAGCTCTCCTGCACTCCTCCACTATTCTCCTTGGTGGACTTTGGCTTGGCCTTGGCATCATTGTTATCCCACATGTATTCGACGAGCCTCTCGGCTACTGCCACGACGGTGTTCAAGTCTTGTACCTTCTGTTGCTGCAATTCTTGAGCTGGCTACGGTTTGAGTCCATCGATAAGAAGAATAAATGATCCTCCTCGCCCATGCTAGTATCGCGAGCATCAAGCGTGTAAACTCCGCAATATACTCCTTGATCGTCCCGATATGCTTGAGTTGTCGCAAGCTCCGCCTCGCTGCAAACTTAACGTTCTTCGGATAGAACCGAGACTTGATCTCCTTCTTGTGGTCCTTCCAAGTCTCTATCGAGCACAATCCCTTCTTGGTTTCCATGCACATTCGACGCCACCACAGCATAGCATCGTCCGTGAGATAGAGTGAAGCAACATCCACGTTCTCGGTGTTATCGTTGATGTGCAATGTCTTGAAGTATCACTCCACATTCCACAAGAAGTTCTCAATATCTTTGGCATCTTGCACCCCATTGAAGGATTTCGGCTCAGGGATCTTCCGTCTCGGTGTCTCCCTATTCAAAGGTCCACCGTTCGCAACGACCTTCTCCAAGATGGCAACTTGGTCTTGAGTTCTCCGCAACTCTCGACCATGGTCTTTAGCTCCTCGTAGCCTTGGACTTCCCTACGCAAGTTCTCAATCTGTCACGACCCGCGCCCGGAAGTTCGGACATGAATACGTAAAAACACGTCCAGCCTATGCTGCAGAGTCGACGGTAGTAAGCTGTCAAATCCTCAAGTATATCCAAATTCAGCAATATAATGTAAATCATGATATCCGGATTCTAACTCAATCACAAGTGCTATCAGGTAGATATGAAATAGAAATGATAAGTCCACATAATCCGGTACAAAAAATTAGATACAAGAATCCTCTGAATAGAGTACAACTCAGCAAATGTTCTGACAACAGAAATCTAACAACATAAAGTAAATGCTAAACTAAATTAAGCAACCTCCAGTGGTAAGTCCGTTATATCATCTCCTGCATTCTCGGCTAAGCCATGATCTGTCTCAGATATACCATAGTAAGTGGAACACCAATTTTCTAAGTTATCGTCTATAAATGTTTATCCAATTAGGATTGGAGCAAGTACATACTTCGAAATAATATTCATAACATGCTAGAAATCTATATAACAGAAAATAGATAAAAAAATGCGGAGAAATATATGTTGAACTGTAGTCATGGTAAGACAGTAAGATAAACAGGTAAAACATGAGAATCATGGCACGTGGCAAAATCAATATGAATTGCAAAAGTCATATCTACACTACGTGTGTTTGAAATACCACGTTCTATATGTGATCGACCGAGAGATCTACTTGGCCAGGCTCAATCATACGTGTAATGTATGATTAGCTATCATGCACGGTCAGGCTCAATCATACGTGTAAGATATGATTAGCTATCAGGCACGGAAGGAATACGGAATTTTGATCATATATATACTAAAGTATTTCGTGTCCAGCTAGTAATCATGGATTCAATGTACAACACGAAATATGATTACGGTAAACACGGTAAACATGGAAACACGGTAAACATGAAATAGAATCCATAACACTAGTCTCGTGTGAAAATCGTGACAATAATCATGGCATGCACATCTAGATCGTGAAATACAGTAACTATCATGAAAGGAAAGCAATCATTGTAAGTACTTGTCTCGGTTGTTTGTAGTCGACGTGCACGACACGAATGTGTCGACACGGAAAGTATCACAGTCTAAAGTCCAGAATGTATGGTAGTCCCCAAGATCGTATCATCCGAATATAGCCGTAAAGATCATAACCTCCAAGAGTGTATTCAAAGTCCTTAATGTCCTAGAGCAAGGTATCCATCATCATCGTTCAATTTAGTAGAGATTTGACATAAGTCACAAGAATTGTAAACGCAGATTATGATTAACACGATAATGGAAGGAAATGCAATATTAAATAAATAAACTATTTTTGGAAAAAAATAGTAGAAACTATGTTTTATTAGTAGCAATTTTTGAAATACTGTTTGGAAATATTTATTAAGCTAAATCATAAATTTGGTAAACACGATTTATAGATAAAAATATATTTTAATTAAATAAAATATTATAATAATATTTTAGATTTCTAAATCCTATTTTGAAACCAAGAAGGCTCGAATCTACTTTTAAATAATTTTAAAGAAATATTTACTAAAAAATATTAATTAATATATATGCAATACAAATAACTGTACGTATATACATTTTAATATACATATGGCCGGCCCCAAACAAGAAATCAAAAGCAAACAAAATACTCAACTACTGGACCTTGAGCCCAGCCTGGCCCACTGGGCGTAGGCCCAGTCTTTCCCCATAAACTCTAGGTTAGAAAGAGAGGTAGAGGCGGCAACCTCTAATGAAATGGAAAGAGGGGGAGGAGAGAAGAGAAAGAACAGAAGAGAGAGCAGAGAGTTAGGGAGAGAGGCAGTGAGGGGGAGAGATCGGGAGTGTCACGTCCCGCTCCCGTAGGAGCGATCGTCATCGCTAAGGCTTGATGCTGCACGAGCCTAGATTGTGCTCGTGCAAGGCGGGTTCCATAACGGTCGATTATAGCGACTGCGACGGGGTCGTCGCACATAAGTCCTAAGCAGAGACATTGATTTTGCCAGCGAAAATTTAGAACAAGACACAAGTCATTCAAAAGAGGCTCTTTATTGATATTGAACAAAGATTACAAATATGGCACAAGACCAAGATTACAATCACTCAAGCTCACTCATCTCGCATTACAAGTCGCTCAGCTCTCTCTCTCATCTCTCAATACATGTCTTGAACCAGCGGATGCTTCAGATAGGCGACGTCCATACATTATGTCCCGTATAAGTCCTGACTCCAAGCGATCACATGCCTCGAATCGCTAAGGAACTCCGTGCCTCAACGCATCCAAGCGAGTTCCGCACCACGAGGCTCGGTTGACATGCATGTATATCAGGGACGCATGAATATGTGCACGATCCGACTCGAGCGGTGATAGCGGATTCTCTATCACGAGGCTTGACTGAAATGCATGTATTCTGGGGACGCCTGGAATATGTGCACGATTCAACTAAGTGATGCGTTGAATCAAGGAGAAGGAGATCCAGATCTGAGCTGGTGCTGCACTGGATTGAGGAGCTCGCATCGCGGGGACGCGTCGGCGGAGCTCACCACGCGCTGGCGGTGGCGCACCCGTAACAGAGGTGAGTAGGTCTGGCGTTTGTGGTGGTGGTTGGCGTTAGTAGCGGTGGTCGTTGGTTGTGACAACGGTGGTGGTCGGAGAAGGAGGCCGGGTGTAGATCTGGGCGTTTGGGTCGGGGGTGGGGGTTTGGGGAAGTCGATCGTAGGTTGGTGGCTTAGGGTGATACTGGCGGTGGCCGGTGGGGGCGTTAGGTCGGTGGCCGGAGTTAGGCTGGCCGTGGTCGGGGTCAATGTTAGGGAGAGCAGGTAGTCGGTGAGGCAGAGGGGAGTGGTGGTCGAAGGTGCTGGCAGAGGCGGTTTGTTGGCGGAGGGAAAGAGTAGTGGTCGGGACGGTCGTGCTGTGTGGGTGGTCAGGTGGGTCGGTGGCTGAAAATGGGGTTGTGATGGGCTTCGGTGACATAGGGGACAATGGTGGTAGAGACTAGCAGGACGGTATGGTGAGGGTCGATGAGACGGTGGTTGGTCGATGACTGGGAGCAGCGACGTGATCGGCGGCGGAGTGCTGGAGTCGGGTGGTGTTGAGCAGTGGGTCGGGGACCGGGTGGAGAGGCAGGGAGTGGAAACGGTGGAGGAGTTCCCCGTGGCTCGCCGGAGTACGGCGGCGCGCGGCGGACAGCGGCGGAGCTCGGTCTGTCGAGCGGAGGAATTGCTGATCAGGAGAGTGTAGGATTTGGTTGTAATAAAATATTGGAGAGTTTCCAATATTTTAATAGGAGAAATTTGAGTGCTCCACAAGCCATGATGGAAAACAATGTAAATTGTAATAGATCTAAGGACAAATAGTAAAGACCACTAACTAATTACTAACTATTAACAACTAACCCACTAACTAATCGAGTAATTAGCAATTAATTCCTAACGAACCCAATAATTAGTCACAAACCTATTAATTAGGGTTAACTAAATAAAATAATTAGGCTAATTAGGTATTTCCTAACCAAACAAAAGCCCACAATCCAAGCCCAAGGCTTGGTGGCTCACCAATAATTAAATAATAAAATAATTCTGAAGTAAAGTTAATTAATTAAATAAGAATAATCAGAATTAGAAATAATTTACAATAATCCGAAATGATTTCACAACTTCTCAAAAATTGTAACATTGTTTTTCAAAATAGGAAATTCAAATTTAGGTAGTTACAAGTTTACACACCTTAAAAAAAAATTCGTCCTCCAAATTTAAATCATCAATAAAATTAAAATCTAAATACGATCAAAGGTAGTATTAAAATCTTAAGTATATTAATATAAACAAAATCATTTGAGTGCAATCAGATATAGGAATGATGTGATTTGGCACGGCTAAGATTAATCAAATAAGAACAATTTAGGAATGATATGGTTTGGCACGATCAAAATCTAATCAAGATTAAGGCATGACCAAGAATATAAATCAAATTGTTTAGGTACGATTAATGAAATGATTTGATTTGACACGACTAGAATAATCAAATATGGTTATGAACAAAGTCATTCACGCACGATCAACCAATCTGACACGATGAAGATCATTATCAAGGTACGGTCAAACCATTTAGGCATGATCAAATATGGCATGATTTAGGCACGATCAAATGGATTCGAAACAAAATCATACAAGCACGATGAAAAAATAAATCCAATCTCTTAGGCACGATGAAGAATTAAAATCGTCTACATCATTAGTTATGATCAAATTGGAATCTAAACACAGAATGGTTAAAACACGATCAACTCAAGGTCAAAATCATGTGGACGTGATTAAAGATCAGAATTTAGGCACGATTTAAGAACAAAATTAATGTATGAAATCAAAGTCACCTAGTCAGGTAAAGTCATATAGACATGACTAATAGTTGTATGTCCAAGAATAAAGTCATGTCTAAGATAGAATATAGTCTGGTAGGACCTAAATATGATTACGTGTATAATCTAAATTTAGGCATGGCAATAATAGAATCGGGTTTTAGGCATGATGGCGTGATTTAAAATTAGAATATGGACACGATTAAGAGTGAAATCATAGTATAGCCGCGATCAATAGAATAAAATTTAGTTACAACCAGTAGAATCTAAATTACAAGATCATGCTTAAAATTTGGACATGATTAGGAATGAATCTAGTCAAAAATAAAATTTAGATGTGATTAAGAATATAATCAAAATTACCACTAGAGGATAAAAAATACTTAGTCACAATCAAAATGGGATTGATTCTATGAAATCAAAGGGTGAGTGCAAGAATAGGAAACAAGGTCTCTATTATAATAAAATAATGATTACAAGATATGATATACAGAAAGGGAATACAAGATAATCATCCAACCCTACCACTACTAGGTTTACCTGGTCATCATTCCTCAATTACGCTTCTATTTTACCAATTCAGAAATACCACTAACAGAACCATCAATCATGAAAATCTAACTACTACAATGTACGTCCTCAATCAAACTCAATCTTTTATTATTATTATTATTTTTCCTTCGCCTTAATCCATTATCAAACTTGATTATCCTTAAAAGTTCAAATATCTCAAATTTTAGATTCAACTCAATGTCTTAACCTTAATTCAATATAAAAATATCCCAAGAATTTGTAACCTCCAGTATCGAAATGTCTTCGAAATCAATTTACTCTTGAATATCCTCACCGGTCTTAAGAATATAACTCTCAATTATTTATAATTTCCCCCCATTTAATTCTCTTATCTACTATTCTTCTTCTTTTGAATTCTTCGACCTTCTATCTTTATATGAAAATAATCCATGCTAGAAATAATTGTTTAAAGATAATTATTCCTAAAATTCAATGATGCTACTATCCTCTTGCCGTTGCTTTCCTTTCTAGGTTACACATTTCCTCCATCAATTCATCTCATTGTCCAAAGTATCATAACCAGTCTAAAATGTACCACCACCACTATAACCGATTCCTTCAAATCTCCAGTGTCCCGTGTTTCATTCTTCCTTGATTCCTCAAAATTTGTAGAATAGCTTGATCAAAATATGGTTAAAAAAATCAAAATATGAATTGATTCCTCCATCAATTCATCTCATTGTCCAAACTATCACAACCAGTCTAAAATGTACCACCACCACTATAACCGATTCCTTCAAATCTCCAGTGCCACGTGTTTCATTCTTCCTTGATTCCTCAAAATTTGTAGAATAGCTTGATCAAAATATGGTAAAAAAATCATTTAGGAATGACACGATTTCAAATCATTAGGCACGATTGGGGATGGATTTGAAATCATAATTCAAAAACCGTATAGGAACGGAAAGAATAAAATACAATTTTGGCACGAGCTAGTCACAACTAAAATGATCAAATCGTTTAGGTCAAAATCGTGATCAAGTCGAAATGATCAAAATTTAAATGTAGAATGATAGGCACGATCAAAGTCATATATGTGTGATCAAAGATCAAAGCTTAGTCATGATTAAGGATAAATTCAAATATGGTCATGGTTAATAGAATCTAAGTTATCTAGACATGACCGGAAAGTTTTATGTATGATCAAAATATAGTCATGATTATGAGAATCAAGGTCGTCTAGTCACACAAAGCAGAGCCATCTAGGCATGACCAAGATTAAGATTTTTGGCACGATTAAGAATAGAGTCATGATTTAGATCTAGTCATGATTAAGAAATCTAAATTGTATTATATCGTATTGTAAGATATGTATAGTGTACCATATAGCATACCGTACGATACTAACAACATGGCCCAACGCCTGTTTTTGTTACCTGGATAAGGAAACATGCAATAGGTCACATTTAAATCTCTTTATTCTGCGTGTAGTCTTTGATGACATTTGTTGTTGACCCCACTACATGTTCTCTGAAGTACTAATGTTATATGTGTGCACAACTATTTAGTAACTTCTTATACATTTCGTGTTATAGTTATAAAATAATAATCGCTCCTTAAGCAAGAAACTCGACATTATGATGTTCAAAATATTTGCTCACAGAAAGAAATATACTTTCTCAAATCACATGGATGCTAATTCTTTGTGATATTTGTCAATGTATATTGAATTATAACTCATGGGCTATGTAACATGGACACTCTTGTCGTGAGGGATCTGTGCCGGACACCTATACTCCTTGGACACTTGAATGTGTCACACAAATGCAAACATGTCAATACAATAGATTGCTAATATGTATATATTTTTGGATTTTTAGACATTTCTTCGATGTTCCTTGGACATAGCGTTTTTATCTCTTATTTCTTAAATTAATTACTTTAATCTTAGACATGCTATTCAGTGAGGACTTGAGAGGAACTTAGGCCTATGGATAAATGAAGTTGTAGCGATGTATGAAATGTTTGTTGATTCTTAAGGGTAGTTATTGTTACAATTTAGGTTTCATAGCACTTCTCTTGATAATTTTGTTTGTTTACACTTCCGTTATTGAATCTCTCCTTCCATTTTCCCCAAACAAAATGTAAGAACATTCAATTTCTGCATTTCATTTTTTAAGTTAATATAACGTGTAGTATCTTGAACTTCAGTTTTGCTTAGTAGTACCTGCCATTTATTGTTGGCATTTTGATCTCAGCTTTTTCTAAAGCTCAACTGAAACAAGGAATTAAAGTTGCACCTTTTTCACACAGATCTGATCAATCTTTCAATCCTTGTTACATGAGTGCCATTTTTTAGTGTGCATTATGTTCCTTTTCTTGCTGCTTTAGAAGGTTTGGGTATGTGGAATTGATGATCATGTAATTCATGCTGTATGTACTATGTCCTTAATAGCAACAACAATGAGGGAGCACAAAGACAAAAAGGAAAAAAAAAAACTGTTCTTTTTTCTATTTGCATATACTTTGGGATTTGGCGTTGTGGTAGTTTAGCCTATCCTTGGACTTCATACAAAATTTACTTCTCAGATACCCTTATGAGGCTATTCGGGTGGTTACTTCTGATGGTTACGTGCTACTTTTGGAGAGAATCCCAAGGTACTATTTAAGCACGCTTTACTGCTTTGAATTGGTGTTCTCGTCATCTTTGATCTAAATGTATTTATGTGCATTGGTGGCCTGTGACAGGCGCGATTCACAAAAGGTTGTGTATCTTCAACATGGAATTTTGGATTCATCAATGGGGTTAGTACCTCGTAACCTTTTCCTTTCCTCAAAAGTTTTCCTAGAATTCTTATGGGCAGACTATATTTAACGCACTGCAGCTCTTTAGTTGAATCCTTATATTTGATGCTTATATACCCCCGACCTTGACCCTGCCACACCTCCCCCCCCCCCCCCCCCACCCCACAGCCCACAGCGGCTACACCCACCCATTCCCCTTCCTTGTGTCGTGCCAGAACCTCCCCCCTCTCTCTGCCTGTGGCGGCGACAACAATCTGCGTCGACGGAGAGAGAGGAGTGGTGCGGGGGGGGGGGGGGGGGGGGGTTGCAAGGTCGGAGGTAGTGTAGCCGGTGGGGGGAGAGGAGGGGGGGGGGGGGGTAATTTCATCCTTTTAAAATTTTAGGGTATTAAGTTGGTGTATATCAAAGTTTAACGTATCAAGTTGAAAATTTTGAATAGTTGAGGGTATCAAGTTGTAATTTAGCCATAATTCTAAAATAAGCTTTGATCATCATCATACGTATGGGATGGGGTATGGAGCATAAGAAAGCTCTATAAAGATTTGGCCAAGCTTTTATGGTTGGGAGTCTGACCTAACGTCAACCCTCTATATTGGTACCAAATTCTAGCTAGGTAGCTATGAGCATGGAGGGTCACGACATAAAACCTACGCGGCTAGTTGGCAGTTAGGTAGGCCTACCTTTCTTTTGGATATGAAATTGAACACCCTCCAAGTGGAAGACGTAATATGATACATTTTGCTATTCATGAATCACGTTATATATATATATATATATATATATAATATATATATATATATATATATGGTGTTCAAAACTCACTGTACATGAGCAGTTCACCATTAAATCAGCTTGGAAAATCATGGAAGGGAACATCAATCAAGTTGTCTGGCGGAATGCTATCCGATACCCATGGGGGTGCTTGAAGTTATGTTGTTGTGCACTCAGAGGCACTGAAGGGAGACTGCTACTTAGGATAGACTGGATAGTTTTGGTATGAACATCCAAATTGGATGTTAGCAATGCCAATCAGCTGAGGTATCTGTGCAACATATCTTCTTCAACTGTGCATATACTAAAGTCATCTTGTGTGGATGCAGGAGATTGGGGTAGCAAACCATAAGTATAACATTAACTCAGGAGGCACTTGAAATCCTAAATATATTCAAAGAGAAAAGTCAAGTAACTAACCTAGCAACGTCCTTTTCACTGCAACATGTTGGCAATGTTGTAAAAAGCGCTAGGCGGACTCGGTGCGGCGGAGGTCCGCCTAGCGCCTAGCCCGCCTAGGCGGCGCCTAGGCGCCGCCTAGGCGGCCGCCTAGAAAAAAAAAAAAAAAAAAAACAAATTTTGAATTTTGAATTTTGAATTTTGAAATTTCAATGTTCTAAAAATCCAAATACTATCTTAAAACCCAAACAAATATCCAAAATACAACTAAGAATAAACAAAATAAAAAAAAAATCAAAAAAAAAAATCAAAAAATTCAAAAAACCCGCCGCCTAGGGGCGCCTAGGCCCCGCCTAGGCCCGCCTAGGGGCGCCTAGGGCCCGCCTAGCCGCCTAGCCCACCGCCTAGGGGGTTTTCGGTGCGGTGGGCGGGCGCCTAGCGCCTAGGCCGATTTTTAGAACACTGCATGTTGGTATATCTGGCAGGAAAGGAATAGAAGAGTTTGCCATTTAGTGAGGATCAGATACCTTAGCTTTTGGGAGAGTGGAGGATTTATACAAAAGTATTGATGCAGAACTGCTCAAGGAAGACCAAGTCCATACCCAAGAACAACCAAATTCTTGTTGGATCACACAAGATAGATTATGGTGAATAACAACAAATCTGGTACAAACTAAGACTGTCGTGGTCCTAGTATTTCTCCATGATATTTGTTAACAAATATGTTAGTCCACATCATGGATTTTGTATGATCCAACGATGATTTATGCTGTAATCAACTTAGGCTGTGTTTGATTGAGCTTTTTTCCATGGAAAATATTTTCATCACAATTTCCGCCAATTGTATTGTTTGATAGCGTATATTTTCAATGGAATTATTTTCCAAAAATCTATCATTTTCTATATTTTTCTCCAAAATGGTGGAAAATAAAACTGGCCCAGTCATAGGAAAATATCAATTTCCATAAAAAATAACTATCTTCCATGGAAAATAACGACAATCAAACACCCAAAATAATTTCGTGGAATTTTTTCCATGAAATTTTTTCCTAGTAAAATAATTCTGTGGAATTAATTTATTTTTCACTACTTTCCACATTGTAATTAAACGATAGCCTTCCTGCATGCCGTCTTCTTTGCGGACCTTTTGATCTTCCTGCAGCTCAACGCGTTGACTCTAGAAAAAGATACTTTGAAAACTTTTAACAAAAGGGATGATTTTCTAATCAATATATATATATATATATATATATATATATATGTTGGAATAAATTCAAGAAAATAAACATCAACGTGTGTTTTTCATGCAACTTTTCTTGTTTATCTTTCACTCTCCCTGTTACGAAAAATAACTTTTTAGAACATTTCATCTAAGCTAGGTTAATCTATTCAAGTAAATGTGCAAATTCGTGCAAGTTTTTGGCTTGAACTGTTGCTTGATACCACATTTGTTCTTGCTTTGGAATAGCTATTAATTTTCCATCTAAAATGCTTTGGGTGGGTAAAAATGAGAGTATTTCTCACCCTTGTGATGGTTGAAAATCTGTTTAAGATAGTTGTTATGACTTCTTGATGAGATCTCTATTTTCATGTTTTGTTACACAGTACACTAAAATCAAAATGCAAATTTATGTTGTCATAAAAATCTCCTATAATCCATTTATCTTGTTTCTGTCAGTTGGGTGTCTAATGGAGTTGTTGGATCTCCTGCATTTGCGGCCTTTGATCAAGGTTGGTGTCATATTATTTTATGGTGAATTATAACTACAGGATTCACACATGCATTATTCTGGTTGGAAATCATTTCACTGTAACATTCATTTCGCAGGTTATGATGTTTACCTTGGAAACTTACGTGGACTCGCCTCAAGGGAGCATATTGACAAGAAAATTTCGTCACGCAAGTAAGATGTCGTATGCATGGTTCTATTAAGGATAAAACATATTTCTCTTTCCATAACGGTCTGTTCCGTGTATTTTATCGCCTGGGAGTTTAGTATGACATGACATGTTTTTGGACCTTTAGTTTCTCAGCACTTCCTAGGATTTCTGTATGGGTGCTTTGATGGTTGCCAATGGAAAAGAAGCAAATTGTAGTAAGAGTGTTAACGGTTTTGACTGAAACTGTATACTTAATACGTTGTAGATAAAAGGTCAAGTTCCAGAGTTCTTCATGTTTAATACGTAAACCCAAAAATAAATTGTAATATTGGATTGTTACTAGAATCCTACCAAGTTATTTATAATGTTGATGTTGTTTCTTACTACGAACATTCTGTAGAGATGGCAGAAGCCTACATGCCTTCCATCGCAGTCTACTGACTTCTATGGAGAGCTAAAGCTAAATGACAGGCCCAATCTAACATTTCCGATATCAATTTGGTGCAGGTATTGGAGATACTCTATCAATGAGCTTGGGACACAAGATGTACCTGCAATAATCGATAAGATACATGAAATCAAAACTTCTGAATTAAAAAGTACTTGCAAGTCTGATGGAGAAAACGAAGAGTCTAATCAGCCCTACAAACTCTGTGTCCTCTGCCACAGCCTAGGAGGTGCTGTGATGTTGATGTACATAATAACACAGAGAATTGCAGAAAAGCCCCATCGACTTTCCAGAATGATCCTATTATCCCCTGCAGGTTTCCATGATGATTCTACTATAGCATTCTCCTTAGTCGAGCATCTTCTACTTTTGTTTGGCCCAATTCTTGCGCCGATCGTTCCTGGGCTCTATATACCCACCAGGTTCTTCAGGATGCTTCTGAACAAATTAGCAAGAGACTTCCAAAACTACCCAGCACTTGGTGGCCTGGTGCAGACCCTAATGAGCTATGTGGTTGGTGGTGACAGCTCAAACTGGATTGGGGTCCTTGGTTTGCCTCATTATAACATGTACGACATGCCTGGAGTGTCGATACACGTGGCCCTTCACCTTGCCCAGATTAAGAGAGCGAAGAAGTTTATAATGTACGATTATGGAAGTGCAGCTGCCAACATGGAAGCCTATGGTTCACCAGAGCCCTTGGACTTGGGGCAACACTACAACCTCATCGATATTCCCATTGATCTGGTTGCTGGGAGGAAGGACAAGGTTATCAGGCCCTCTATGGTGAAAAAGCACTACAGGCTGATGAAGAGAACGGGCGTGGAGGTTTCGTACAACGAATTTGAATATGCACATTTGGACTTCACTTTTTCTCATAGAGAGGAGCTTCTATCTTATGTTATGTCCAGGCTGCTGCTGGTCACGCCGTCTCAGAAGCTACAGACATCAGTCAGACACAGGAAAAACAATACCCCGCCCAGGAAAGGTGACGGAGGTGCGGACATAAAGTGTACAGATACCGATGAGATTGTGGCTTGGCAGGAGTAGTTGTGTGCAGTCTAGGAAAACCGGAGGGTATGTATGATCCGTCGAGCTGCTGCTGTTGCATGTAAATAGCTACTTTGATCTGTCCGTGTTAGTAGTATAGTTGGCTGTTGTATCATTCTGCGTGTGCAGCTTTGCATCCCCTTTTATTTGGTGTTGATGTGGAATTGACTTTACTTGGTTGGGGTTGCCCTTTTTGTCCTGCAATCCTTAACCATCGAGGAAAATGTAAACTATGCACTCACCATACCATTGTTTTGGTATTTGTGAAACTTGTTGAGGTTTAAACCTGGATTATGTATATTATTTAGTTTTAGCTGTTGCGGAGTAAATGTTGAGCTTGGCCAAGGACTATAATGTTGGTACTGGGTACACAGTGAGCCTAGATATGCATGTGAGGGTAAAATGATTATTTCAACCATCCAAGCCCATTGCGGCTAGAAATATAGTCTTGAAGGCTAGCTCTGCAGAGTATCACAAAAGCTCGCGCTCGCATTGTTGGTTTTGCGCTGTTGCTGCTTCTTTCGCGCTACTAACGCTGTGTTTGGGAACCTAGGAGGGGAGGGAGAGAAAAATTTGAGGGAAAGGAAAATGGGGGAGAGTAAAATGAAGGTAAAATTAATTTTTCCTTCACTTGTTTGGATAAACAAAAAGTAGGGAAAGAAAAATTTTAAAAATAATATTTTATTTATTATGGAGAAAAATATAATTATTATTTAGTCCTTGATTTTTTCAAATCATAATTAATAACTACTTTATTGAAGGGTAGTTGGGTAATTTATTTCACAATCCTCTCATCTCTTTCCATTTTTCTCCCACTTTTGGGAGAAAATTTTTTGAGTGGGACCCACATGAATTTTCCTTCCACATTCCTCTCCCTCAATTCTCCTCCCTCTTTCCAAACACCACTACTTTTAATTTCTCTCAAAATTTTCTTTCACCACATTTTTCTCTCTTCCCAAACAATACCTAAATGATTGTTGTGGATTTCTTACGTTCTTAGTGGGAATAACACCCACATTATTAATGGGCATTATCACCATGACAATATGTCATTATGGCCTGAACTTCCAGGTGGAAAGGAGAACGAGGGCGGTTCCTACTAGCGGTTCACACGCTGCGTAGTCCCGTAGAACCTAATGACAGTCCGAATGAGGGTCTTCTTTCTGAAATCCTCACCCCACGCGTACAAAGGAGAGACCCCCAATGCAATTTCTTGGGTGAGCGAGGAGATCGGTTCCAAGCGATCCCCATCTCTCGGCTACAAGATTCAACAAGAGATTGTTTCAATTTGCATTGTGATCGACATCAAGGAGTTCCTGTCGAGAACTCTTCTCCACTGTCGAGAAGCCATCCTGGTACAAATCTTCAATGAAACGGTGATCGCACACGTTGATCAAGATTGCATCATCACACTTATCCAGAACCTGTAAAGTTGTAGTAGACATTATTTGTAGAACTTCCTTTGTAAAGTTGTAATTTGTCAACAATCTGATACAAGTTTTCGTTCTTGTGCGAGTTGTAATTTCCAGCAGTCTTCGTTTATTTTCTAAGAAAAGTGATTGAACACGGTAAGTTGTAATATGTGCATGCACTCATCTCAATGTCATTCAATAAATGTGTCACGTTTCAATTCCAAAAGTGTGGAACCGAGCCACGTGACAATGATCAGCTAGTAACACTCCGACGGTTGTCCCGATTTAATGGAACCGTTGGGTGTGCACTTAAGCTATATGACTAACAACAGTATAAAATATCCAAACACAAGTAGTAATATAATCTCATCCACAAATACGAACGATGGAACATAGAGAAAAATGAGTCTACTAAAAAAACCAACAATGGAACACATAAAGAAAAAGGAGTCTACTAACATGCGGAAAGTAAATAAGTCTGAATGTAACAGAATACAACTCTGAAAATGTCTCACGAGGACAAACCCGCTAGTACAATACTGGATAGAAAGAAATGTAATAAGATAAGTAGATCCGATAACCGACTAACTAGATAATGGTATCGGATCCAAGAGTGCTCTACCAGTGATTAGGAGTAGTCCTCCGGAAGAACCTCGTTCGAACCTCGTTCTCTGATGCTGGTCCTGCGCCCCGTGCACCTCCGGATAGCCTGGAAGTCCCAATTTAACGGAACCATTGGGTGTGCACTTAAGCTGTATGACTAACGACAATAAAAAATATCCAAACACAGTTAGTAAACACAGAGAAAAATGAGTCTACTAACATGCGGAAAGTAAATAAGTTTGAATGTAACAGAATACAACTCTGAAAATGTCTTGCGGGGACAAATCCGCTAGTACAATATTGAATGGAAAGAAATGGAATAAGATAAGTAGATCCGATAACCGGCTAACTAGATAATGGTATCGGATCCAAGAGAGTGATCTACCACTAATCAGGAGTAGTCCTCTGGAGGAATCTCGTCCTACGCCTGCGTAAATCCTAGACCTATAGAGGTGTACGGGTCTGGAATTTACGCAGGCATAGGACCAACATCGGAGGCCGAGATTACTCTAGAGGACTACCCCTGATCAGTGGTAGAGCACTCTCTTGGATCCGATACCGTTATCTAGTTAGCCGATTATCAGATCTATCTATCTTATTGTATTTTTTTCATTCAATATTGTACTAGCGGTCCCTGCGAAACATTTTCAGAGTTGTATTATGTTACATTCAGACTTATTTACTTTCCGCATGTTAGTAGACTCCTTTTTCATTATGTGTTTGGATGAGATCAGATTACTACCTGTGTTGGGATATTTTATACTGTTATTAGTCATACAGCTTAAGCGCACACCCAACGGTTCCATTAAATTAGGACAATCGTCAGAGTGTTACTAGCTGGCCATTTTTTTGGAACTGGAGACATGGCTTTAGTGGTGGCTCATGTAGGTCCCTACATGTATGGCCATGCAAAAAAATGATTAATGCTAGTATAGGAACATATTATCCACAATGGTAAAAATTCACATAACGAAACATTCTTGGTCTAAAATTGTTCCACTCGGCCATCTAGCTGGTGTTGTTCTTTTAGTGACTATGATCACATACTGCATATGTTTGTTCCCATTTATTTATTATATGCATTCCTCTTTCTAGTCATGTTTGCAACTTTAGTTGGTATAGCCCACAACCTCTAACCTGTCCTTTGATATTCTTACCTATAGGAAAAGAATAAATGCCTACTAAAGGAAGTAGTAGGAAGAAAAATTGTCCTCAAGAATGTTTCCATCCTCAAGGATTTCCAACACCATTACCATGCTTAATTCACACATATATATTGTTTCCTCTCCAATGAATCCACACCCCCCTTATATAGCACTTGCCTTCTCCTCTCCTTATCGATCACAGCACGTAACCCAAATAGTTTCTCCCTTCTACTCCACGCCCAATGCTAAACCCTCATACGTTCACACTTATTTCCCTACCTGTAATTGATCACCAGTCCAAATCCCTCATAAGTATACACTGCAATATGTTATTTATATGTGATGGTCCCCTTCTCTTGCCAAGTACACACACACACACACGTATACTCAATCTCGTAATTAGGGGTGAGCAAGGTTCGGTTCGGTTAACCGAACCAATGTAAATCGTATTTCTCAAAACCGAACACCGAATCGTTTTTATAAAAAAGGAACAAAACTGAACCGTCTTAATTCGGTTTAATTTTCGGTCGGTTCAATTTCATGGGCCAATGTGCCGGACCTCCATTTTTTTAACAAAATGAGCCTATTTAAATAATATTTTTTTAAAAGACATTATTGTATTTATGAATTATTATATTATATAGAGTAAAAAAATATTAGTATATATAGATTTAGAGTAGAGAGATAGTGCTCAAAGAAGCACCGACAGAGAATAAGAGAAGAAAGCGCGCACAGTTGGGAGTTAAAAAATATAAGTATATTGAGAGTAGTTTGAAAAATTACTAAATCAATTTTCGGTTCGGTTCGATTCGGTTCGGTTCGATTACTCGAATCGAACCGAAAACCGAACCGTTATTTTAAAAATTTAAATTTCCAAGTCGAAAATCGAACCAATAACCGAAAAATCGAACCGTTTGTCATATTTCGATTCGATTCGGTTCGGTTTTCAACCGTTATATGCTCACCCCTATCGTAATACACTGTTTATTTTCACATAATTATATATCATGGAAATTGTCCCTCTTCCATAGGTAATATGGAAACACTGTTTAAACTTACACCTATACATCCTCAACGCAGCTCTGAAAATGAATCTATGCACACAGTGCAATACTTTAAACCATCACTGGTAATATGGAAACACAATTATACAACCTATTGTCCCAGAATCCAAGAGTGTCAATTCAACTTTCCCCACCCATTTCTTATTAACCATTCACTATAGTAATCCTCAAAGTCGATAAGTAAACAAAGAACTATACTAGCCCCTATATTTTATAGCAGTTAAAAAAAAAAGTACGGGGAGCAAAGCTAGGTTGACACTGCATGGAGAAAACCTTGAAAGTACGGTATAGTGGAGATTGATAACTCTCATGGTTAGGGGTGAGCATTTGGTTAATTCAGTTCAAACCGAATAGAATAATAAAAAATTGAATTGGACCGAAAATCGAATAAACAAAACCGAAACCAAATCGAATTGGTCCATAACCGAATTAAATCGCTTCGGTTTATTCAATTTTTCGGTTTATTTGTGTTTTTTTTTGTTAATATATATAATAACTAAATATACTAAATCTATTTAGTATATATATATATAACTAAATATACTAAATCTATTTATATAATAGATTTAGTATATTTAGTTATATATATATATACTAAATAGATTTAGTATATTTAGTTATTATATATATTAACAAAAAAAAACACAAATAAACCGAAAAATTGAATAAACCGAAGCGATTTAATTCGGTTATGGAGCAATTCGATTTGGTTTTATTCGATTTTCGGTCCAATTCAATTTTTTGTTATTCTATTCGGTTTGAACTGAATTAACCAAATGCTCACCCCTAACCATGAGAGTTATCAATCTCCACTATACCGTACTTTCAAGGTTTTCTCCATGCAGTGTCAACCTAGCTTTGCTCCCGTACTTTTCCTATATAAACTAAATAAATTTATTGGCTTTTGGTTTTTGGACCCAAAAATGAAATCGAAACGGAATAATTTTTTTTAATATTTTTAAAACCAAAACCAAATAATTTTTTTTTAAAAAATCGAACCGAATCTCTTATTTAGTCCGATCCGATTCGATTTTCGGTCTAAAACCGAATAATGCTCACCCCTACTTGTGGTTCCATTCGAACACAACTTCGTACACATATGCTAAGACAGTGTCTAGCCGTTTATCATGCAAATATAGGCATATTGACTAGTTCCAAAATCCCCAAAAAAAAAAAAAAAAAAAAAAAAAAAAACTAGTTCCAAAATCTCAGCGTGGAAGTTACCAATGAGATGGAAACTGCTCGGCGCTGCGAAATCCCGCGCGATGGGGCCGGGAAGGCGACCTCGAGGAGTGCTCGGAGTCCCTCAACGCCGCCAATGCTCGGTGGTGCCTTGCCCCGAGCCAACGACCACCGAAAATTTCTTCCCACGCGGCTCGACGAGCACTCGGAGGGGCACAGGATGATGGGCGGCTAGGTTAGGGTTAGGAATGAGAAAAGGGAAACATTGGTATATACATACATAGAGAGAAGAGAGGGCATATAAGGCTCTCGCCCGTACTCCGCGTGCTCTGCCATCTCCAACGGCACTTACAGTACCATGCAAGCTGGCATTTGCAGGAGTAGTTGGGACTCTCAAATACAATTTGGGGCCCAACATTTTAAAAAGATGAAAATGATAAAGTGAACTCCAGTCTCCAATAAGGCCTCGTTTGGTTCGCGGAATCTCTGGGTTGGAAAAAGAAAGTGGTTACTTTCCTATGTTTGGGTGCCAAATGAATTGAGGAGGAAAGAAAAGTAATTTCCAATGGAAGGAAAATTAGGGGAAAAAGTGATTCCATCCATCCAAGCAAGGAATCACTTTCCCACATTGAAGTAATCACTTTCCTTTCCACATTCCTTGACATTTCCAAACATCGGAAAGGAAAATCAATGGAAAATAAAATTTCCCAAAGGAAAGGAAATGACAAGGAATTGATTTCCTTTCCCTTCCATTCCGCGAACCAAACGAAGGCCTTAGCACGTATGGGTGGGATGAGACCAAAATTATAGAAATTAAAAATATAGATGAGACAACTATTCTATAAAATGAGCTCCTATATTCTAAATCTAGAATCTAGAAAATATGATCAGCCTTACTAATGATGCTCTCACGAGCAGATGCCAAAAGAAATTCACTTTTGGCGAGGTTGTGGGCTGTTTGGAAGGAAAAAGGAAATACATTTTTTTTACAAGCAGCCACAAGGCATTTACCCACTTCTTCAATTGATTGGTGGGCCTGGAAAGGAAGTTCCTTATGAAGAGAATTGTAAAGTGGGCCAGTTTTGAACTGGTTAATGAATCATGAAGGATTTAAACAGAGAGCTTTAGACACTTCTAGCCCTTGATCAAAACTATACTAGTATATTATAAACATATGTAAATATTTAGAATTTTAAAACTAATATTAGTAGTATTACCCATAACAATAGTGGGAATTGGGAGGGGGGTTTACAAAATGATGGCATTGAAGAGTGTACGATGAACCGACTTATACAATAATTTCCCCATAGTTAGGGGTATTCCACGCAAAGAATGTCATTATCACTTGAAGGTGACAGCATTGGAGTAAAAAAGTGTGAGACAAACATGTAGAAAGCTTCTGGCATCTCATTTACTATCAAAATTGTTGCTGAAAATTTCGACAAAGAAGAACAAAAGAGTAAAGTCGCAAAGAGTTCATTCTATAACATAGCTCTTGCTTATATTATGATATACGCATTCACAAGGTCTGGGAAAAACTTGAATTTTTCTGTATCAACTCATTCTGAAATAAGGATGCACTGCAAGTAACAAAGTTCCTTGGAAGTTCTATATAGGATCCAGAAGGATTGAAAGAACAACAAAAGATTCATCATTCCCTAACTCAGCCCTTTAAGAAAGACAAACATGAACCAAGTGTAAAAAGAGGTGCAATCCCGAACATTCAGCAAAGTGTGGGAAATTGCAGCCATCGGTACTATTGTTTATTTCCCCAGTGTATTAATTGATGGTACCAATGGTTTGGTGATTTCCAAAATTAAGCCTAGGAATGTATTTTCTTAACCGGTAAAATAGTTTATATATACAGAACGATCCAGATGTTCCCATGAACTACTACTAATCAACTGCTGCCAACTAATATATTTCAGCCTCCTTGAACCTGCGGCCATCCTATACATTCTGTTAATTTATTTTTCTCAATGTCGCATGCTTATTGGGGCAGAAACCCCGCTCCGTTCATACTGCCTGGCCCTTGTGATGGTAACTTCCCTTGAGACAAAAGTTGTGACCTTCCAGGACCTTGAAGAAATGCCTGATTCATTCCAGCACCAACCATTTGCTGCTGCTGCTGCTGCATTTGCTGCTGCTGCTGCATTTGTTGTTGCAGCTGCTGCTGCTGTTGGAGATGTTGATTCTTTTGCGACTGTTGTTGAAGTTGTTGCTGTTGCAACTGCTGCTGCTGTTGACTAGAAACTTGTGGCTTGAAGACGACCATATCCTAGAAATTTTAAGTAGGATCAAGAAAAGGCTATCGACAGAAAGGCTTCGACACAAGGATAATCCGCTTACCCCAGGAAAGAGCATGCCAATCAAGCGTGCAGCTTTGTCAGACACCGATAGCAGCAACGTTTGTGAAGGTAACTGGATCACCGCACACTGGAATAAAACATAAACCAATTCAACAGTAAATATCTTCCTACTCCAATTTAACACCATCTTCCTAAGTTCATCCAAATCTAAAACTGGAAATTTTGAGACTGCAGTGTGCAGTGATCTAAGTTTATGTTAAATTAGTTTGTAAACCCATTTAACACTAAATTTTAGATCACTGCACACTGCAGATTCAATCAGCACCGGTTCCAATTCACTGCACACTAGATTTCAGATTTAGATATAACATAAACCAATCATTTACAAACTACAATTGTAAGTAGGAAGATATTCTACAGAGTTAAATTTGACGTATATCTAGGAAAATCATAATGTGATAGTTTGATAGTGGAAGCATCAGAATAATTGTTTAAGCCATAGTCATATAGCATATTTGGTTATCATTTCTGGAAAATTTGAAGAGGTTTTTTTGTGAATTTAGAACAAATTTGGAGAGGGCTTCTTGCACCATGTTGTGCCCGTGATCAAGTTATAAAGACCAATCCATTAATTAATAAGATCGTTATGCATAAGTCTGAGTTTATCCAAATAAAAAGTAGAACTATCATGGAGCTTAGTATAGTGATACTGTTGCATAATTTTAAGTTTATCGAAACTTAAAATTTAGATAATACAAAGATCGAGACGTGTCTGATTTATGCACTCGGAACTTATTTTTGTGGAATTGTGGTCTAATTTTTAAAGTGATCAGATAAAATTTAAATTGGTCCAGGATTCAAATAGTAGACCTAAATTACATTGTACAACCATGCAAGGCAAATGTTTAATTGATAGTCTGGCAACAGGGACGAACCTAGGGCCAATCTAATATCAATTAAGGTGAAGGTGATAAATATTGGAAGCACTGTTACTTACAAGTTTTTTCTCTTGCAACTGTCCAAGGAACCCATGCTGATTTAGAGTTCGAAACACCAAAAAGTCGGCCTTACCAACATATTGCCTAGATAGAAATTGAAATAGTAAAAGGTGTAAACACTAAACAGAATGAGAAACAATTCAATTGCAACAAAAAGGAAATTTAAGAGAGAGACAGAGAGAAGCTATCACTTGTTATTCATGTGATCCTGGGCTATGAGACGAACAATCTGCATTGCCATTGGCCAATCTTGTGCAAGCCTGAAAATATAATATTGAAATTTGTTCATAAAAGATCTACACATGGTTTACATAATAAATGGCAAACTAACAGTAATAGAAAGACTCTACACCATGTAAGAAATTATCATATTACTAACAAGCAGTATAAATCTTCGACTTCCTCAAACATGTGGATGCTAACTTACATTTTCAATGTTGAAGTTCCATCAGTCTTAAAGGAAGTTTATGCTCTTATTTAGCCTATTCAACATTAGGTAATCTGAGTAAATATACATGGTTATTGGATTTCTGTATATGTGGTATGTCTTTGGTCTCCACTCTCCAACTAGAGTCTAAGGCGTCCATTATCCACTTTCTGCCATTTAACTCCCTGACCGCTATGCACCTCCATATAATTTCTCGAGAACTTGGAGTGAAATCTTTCTCTCATTTATGTCTCTCTTTTAATCAAAACCACTCTCTATATTCTATTCTCAGAACCGCAGAAAATCTCGAGGTAAATCAACATCATCTATAAAACCTAATGAGCTAGAATACTATTTACAGTCAAAACCTTGGTTTTATAATCATTTGCATTCAAGTACACAATTATTATTCCAAACCTTGTTATCCAACTATTTATGGAATTTAATATGAAATAATTGAAGATATTATATACATTGAACTCCAGTCAATTGAGTTCATTATAATATTGAAATCAATACCTTTAGAAAAAAGAACGCATATCAAAACCTTGTAAGTATCATATGAATCATCTATAAGATATACTGGTTTATCTCAAGTAGTTCTCAGTTCCTAACTTACTGTTCAACCTATTGCTCTTGGTCACTAGCAAGAAAGATTTCTAAATTGTTGGTACCTACTCAATTATTATATTTAGAATTTAGTTTGCAAGCTAATGAAAGTTGTTTTTGTGTAATCTACCAGTAAATAGTTCTGTTTTTTCTAACCCGTTAATTTGACCAGCTCTCTGCATTACTTTTAATATGTTTGTCAGCCAGATTATAAAGGGACAATAGTGTTTCAAAATGTCTTCATATAAGTCTTTTTCAAAATCTCAGTTTTACTAATCAACTTTTATCTATTATATTTCCTTGTTGACTTTACCATAGGTTATGCTAAGCTAATTCTCTTTTGGCTTCTAATAACTGACTATTTCCAGAGTGGCTTCAGATTCAAATTTACATTTAATCAACTGTATTGAACCCATATCTAATTCTATTAAGGATATTGTATTATTTTCAATTTATGAGGGGAATTGAATATATCCAATACTAACAAAAAAACTTCATGAGATGAATATCTAAACCCAAAGGACAAGTTTTGTCTTTGCAGGATATGAATGATTCCTGAGGGTGCCACTTTGCATTGCAGTAAGGATTGACTTTCGTATTGTGGAGGATGTGGCCTCAAGTCAAGTCGCACATCCAAATGGCAATACTGCTTACGTCTCGACTCTTCCCGGACCCTGCATTAGCCAGAGACATGTGGCACTGAGTGCCCTTTTTATATGAATGATCCCTCAAACTCATATTTATTTCACTAGGAACAAAAACCTTTATACTGTGATAAACTTCAGAAGCATATGAATCTCAATCCCAATATTACTAGATATGAATATTCAATCCAATTATCCAAGTGTTATCTAATCAAAGGCTTTCTAAAAGTCTGGAAGTCTCAGGCCTTCTAAAATTTAGGATCAATCAATCTAAGTCTAAAAATTTCCTAAGGCCTACAAAATATTGCTCAGTATTTTCATCAAAAACCTTAAAACTAGTACTTCATATTCACATTAGCTTTTCTTCAAACTCATGAACTAGCATAGTTCTTTTCTATTGATTCCATTTTACTATTTGCTGCTAGTTCACATCTCTTGTCAGTTAAAAACATTCTGAATTTATCCAATAGATCCAAACCAAACAGGTTTATCTTCATCATATGAATTAATTTCACTCAGTGCTTGTCAGCCATCCAATTTGAACGCCAATCAATCAGTAATCAAGAAACTTAAGTTCTACAAAACATTGTGAAAATCCAAAATTTAAAAACTTTAATCACGCAACAAGTAGATCTATAGAATCAACACATTTTCATTTACTGTTAGATCGATCACATCACTTTTTCTGCTCCGAAACTCGCAACTTATAAGCATTCTGAATTTCGCAAACAGATTCATCTTCATCATATGAATTAATTCATTCAGTGCTTGTCAACAATCCTATTTTGAATGTTAACCATTCAGCAATCAAGAAACATAAATTTCTACCAAACATAGTGAAAATCTAAAGCTTAAACCATTCAGCAATCAAGAAACTTAAGTTCTACCAAACATAGTACTCTAAAGCTTAAAACTTGCAAGCAAGAATCATGAAACAATCAGATCTACGGAGTCAACAAATAACAAATGTCCACTATTAGCAAACTAAGATATTATAAATCAACGAGGAAGTCTTGACAATCTAGGGTTTCATAACCTAAAGATCAGCCATTTTGTAATAGCCTTAAACTTGTCTACTGAGAGGGGAAAGTGTACTCTAGTTGGTTGTTGCACTTCCCATGTGTGGCTATAGTATCAAATAATCTCCAAACAATTCCACTATACCAAGTAAGTCAGTTGAATCCTAACAATCTGCCAGGATTTTGAATCATCATTACCAGGAGGTCTCACTCTAGGTAGCTTCATGCTAGCTGTAATTTATGCCATTCCTCTTTAGGAAACTTGCAGTCTACTCCAGATAGCCCCTCTCCTTAGCTTCATGAACGAGCGATCCATCCAGTATGCTTGCAACAAGTAGCATTGTCCTCTTTGGAACGCTTTGCACTCTTCTCCAGGTATCCCTCCTCGAGGTGACTCATTCTTAGTATGCTTTAATGAGTTGGTAATCAGGTTTACCTCGGGGCCTAAAGTCATCTAATTGCCAAACCAAGACTTCGCAGAATTCATAACTGCTATTTGCAAAACTCCAAATCAACACAAAACATGGTGTTGGCATGTTGCACAAAACAACTATATAACTGTTAGAGATACTTTAGTCCAACATTGGATGGAGGCAACCCCTCCTCCAATGACCCTTCTATATATGCCCCTCGCAGGAGGCTTATTATATTCATTAGATTCTATTGTTCATTACCATTGTTATCATGGTATCATAGCACTATATAACGAAGAATCCACAACATAGCAGTATAGCGTCCAGTACAAGGCGCATGAATAAATTGACTAACAACTTGAATATCACTAGATCTTGTTCTTCTCAGCTATTTTGTGATTGGAACCTTGTGCTTATTCAGATGAGGATTGGGATGATGACGCTATTGATCAGAGGTCATCAGTAGGTTCCATGTGTTTTTTTGGTGATTCTTTTGACTTTCTGGAAATCAAAGAAGCATGATGTGGTTTCTAGATCTAGTGTTGAGGCTGACTAACGGGCTATGGCTACTACTACTGCTGCTGAGATCACCTGACCTCGTTGACTATTTAGTGATATGGTCATACAGTTGTTGGTTCCACTCCTCCATTGTGACAATTACAAATTGCTTGTAACTTTGTGTTTCATGAGCGGATGAAACACATTCAGGTTGATTGTCACTATGATTGACAACACTATCTTCTAGGGACAATGTCCATGTTGCATGTTACTTCCCAGATGCAACAGATTACAGACTTCACGAAGACTCATCCTGTTAAAAGGCATTCATTCCTTCTAGGCAAACTCTCGCTGGTAGACTAACTCTCATTGGTTAATCCATATGAGTTTGAGGGGGTATTAGTTATGATTTATAGTTGACACTTACAGTTGATTGTTCTGTGATTCTCCTTTTGTTAAATATCACATTGTTCTACTATCGCGAGTTTGAGGGAGTGTTAGAGATACTATAGACAGATGTACTTTAGTCGCAGATCGGATAGGAGGCAACCCATCCTCCGGTGACCCTTGTATATATACCCCTGGCTGGAGGCCTAATAGATTAATTAGTTTTTATTGTTCATTACCATTGTTACCAATAACAAGATAAGCATTTTTACTAGTCAATTGTTTGTGTTGACCTAACAACTATAAGATATCCTTTTAACTCTATAGATCTCCAAAATGATATACAAAATACAAAAAACATGACACCAAAACATAAGGTAGCGGAGCATGTGTAATTGGCAACTGATGGGAGCACATAACTGTAAATAAGCACAATAGCTGCAATATGCAGTAAAGATATGTAATAGTGAAAAAGTGCAAGTGATATTCTATAAATTCCATAACAGTAACACCCCAAGTAAGTACTCACGTTTCAGATGCTGTTCCACTCCGGTAACCCTACAACATAAACAAAATTGAATCGTTATCACCATTCATTCATTTGATGTTGTAACAGCAGGATATCATATTGGCTTCATTTGGAAACAAATTCACGCCTTACAATGAGATTTATGTAATGGTATGGAATTTGAAACTTTGTAATGTATATACATGTTATAGTTACTCTTTACATGTTTGGATAAGCTATAAAGGGTTTCAAATATAAGGTTACATAGCATCTCATCATATCCTCCATATGTATTGTTAACTGTTCAATGATTGCCAAAGGTGAATGATTCATTATCTCCAACCACATTAGCATGGTTTCTTCCTAAAATCGCAGTGTTATTTCATAGAGAATCTACAAGAACAAAGGAAAGAGACATGGAGAATCAACTTTCAGATAGTATATAACAGCAATAACAGTATCCGGAGGGGGTTACCTAACTACACACTTTATCTATAATCCATCAAGAAAAATGGGCATAAGGTAGCTTTGATAAATGCAGAAAACCTGCTTAATCGGCATAGTGCAACATTAGCAGGCTGCAACAGCAGCCAATTTAATTAAACGAGGTCCGTGCATGGGTTGAGGTACCAAATGGACCTGCTACCCAGATCCATTTTATTATACTATAAACCCTATAGAATGTGGAATAAGCCTCCATTCTAACAACTTCTCCCTATGTCAACAGGCATTGGCTCAAGTGGTTATGAAAAGACATAAGACCCAGGGTTTGAATCCTTTTGGGCAAGTTATGCGCTGAAATATTAAAGAGGATGAATCGGGATATTTAGGTAGTGGTTGAATGAGAGCCAGACCTGGAGGAGCAGTTTATCCAGGCAAGAGGATCGTGGTACCGATGGTCCGCCCGAGTAGAGCATGCGATGAAGATAGTCCATAGTAACGGCAGATCAAGGAAGGATGCATTAGATATAAAATTTGAGGATCGACGTGCATAGATTAACAACATGGCTTTGTCGGGCATAGATGGTAATATGAATTATCTTGCTCCTAATGTAAAATTCGAGGATCGACGTACAGAGATTAACTGACCTGGCTAGGTCGAAGCATAGATTGTAATACAAATTACCTTAGCTGCAAAATATACACATACATATAGTTCTCATCCAAGCCTTCTCCCATCAACCGTGAAGAGCATAAGAAACTCAATAAAAACAATTGTCGACCTAATATCAAATCTCTATGTGGGTGCCAATTTCCTAGCCAGGATAGCTATTAGCATGAAAGAGCCATCTTTGCCATAAAACTTAAACAACCGGTTCATGATTGTAAACATAGCTTTTGGCTATGGAATTTAAGCTCATGCAGTCAAAGAGCATCCTCCAAGTTCTCCTAGAATATAGAAAAGAGAGAGGATGATACAATTTGCTATACACACACACACACATATATATAAATTCTGTGATGAGCCCCATGTGAGTGTAACTGGAACACCAATAGGGTTCCTAATTCAGGAAAATAGAGAGTTGGAGTACCAAACCTACAGTTCTAGGCTATGTTGTATTGGGCGCTAGGCGAGGTGAGGCGAGACCATGCCCGCCTCGCCTAGGCGTCCGCCCAGATTTCTGGGTCTCTAAACCTGTGTAAACATTGTAGGCAGCAGCAGTAGCAAAAGTCAGCAGCAACAGTAGCATAAGGCCGCAATAGTAGTAGCAGAAGGCTGCAGTAGCAGTAGCAGATTGCAATAAGAGGGAGAAGACAACAGTAGCAGTAGCAAAAGGCAACAATAGCAGTAGCAGAAGGCAGCAAACAGCATCAATTTTTACAATAGCACATGTTTTAGCAACAATAATAACCCCAAAGCCCCCAAAAAATATTAGTAAAAAGCCCATAGCCCATCCTGAGATCCACCACCTAGGCGTCCGCAGTTGTCTCCCCTGGGCGTCCGCCTAGGCGCGCCTAGGCGGCCCTCGCCTTACACTGCAGTAAAATATGCAGGTCGAGGCGACCTGTTCAAATCGGGCGCGCCTAGGCCGCCTAGGCGTCGCCCGTAACAACATAGGTTCTAGGATGGTGAAGGAAGAGGGGCGAACCCAGAACCAGAATGTCTGTAACCACATCATCCATCCCTCTCACACCCTTGTCTCCCCCATCAGGAAGGAAGTGGATTGGATACTTATGTATGTACTTTATATTATTAACCAAATGAACACCTAATACTCAGATCAAAAATAATTCTAAATTGAGTTGTCTTATCAGCATTTTGGATGTTAACAAATTACTGGCAGCACCAATTAACTATATCGCATATAAGCTGTACAGACACGTTCAGAAAGACAAAATAATGAAGCATGGACTTACTTCAAGTTTACAAATAAATACTGGCTGTCCTTGCCTCTGTCCAGATAAGGCCCCCTATAAAGGAAGTGTTATCAGTATCTATAACCTATATATTAGAACAAACAAATCATAATTTATAATTTATCAACTAGAAGAATTCAGATAGATGATGATGATGACGTAGATAAAAAACTTCTAAGAATGATGTCTTTTAAAGAGGTTACATGGTATATACTTCCAAAAAGACTCATTAAAGCAAATTATAAACAATGACAATTTGTTCATAATAATTTATCAAAAACTAGAAGATCAGATAGATGATGATGACGAAGATCAAAAACTTCTAAGAATGATGTTTTTTATAGAGGTCGCATGGTCCAAAAAGACTCACTAAAGCAAATTATAAACAATGACAATTTGTTCATTTAGACTACCACTAGGTGACATAGTCTTCGGTTCCCCACATCAAAACTTAGCAGAACAGGTAACCATGGATAAAACTTAATTTAGTAGATTCACCACCATAGTGCTAGAGTTAAAAATTATTATGAAACAAATTTGTAGTATAATTTCATGTTACACTAGAAACAATCCCAATCATTTGAATTTGGAACATATATAAACTGGTTTAAAATGAAGTCAGCCTGATTTAAAATTAATCGACCTTAAACTAATCACTAGCCAATTAGAAATTGAAACAAGTTTGGTCTGAATCAGATATTTATTAGTTTGAACCATCATACCAAAACAGATCCCGCTACATGTGTAGACCATCCATTAAAAGTCATTAGTTGACAATGTTATAAAAATCAGTTCCATCGACCGATATGTCTGTTTGAGGCCTAAACCAACATATATTAGCCATATATATTGTATATATCGTTGACAAAAATCGGCCGATATATTGATTGAAATCTGACATATCGGGTGATATCTTCCGACATATTAAAATATCGGATATAAGAGGTGAATAAGTGTTCTAAAGTCAGGTTGGGTCGATTTGTAGTGACGATCGAGGATGAAGACTCAACTCTACGAATGTGCAAACGCTATTAGTTTCTTATATTGATACGGTATTACTAATATTACTAAAAAAAATATTTGTACTTGTAATTTTGTAATTGTTAGTTTGTTGTTACGATGTTATGCTAGATGTTTTTGTTTGTTAGTTATTTAGTTTTAGCCTTTTAGGACATTTAGAACATTTACTACATCTAGAGATTTGAATTTGATAGGACATTTACTATACATAATATATTATATATTTATTGATATCCGATATTTAAATATCTCCGATATACGACATCCAATATCTCAAAACCCAATCTGATATGAACCTGATACCTATTATCTCGAACTTTGCTAGTTGGAACCAAAGAAAGTAGGTATTATTTAAGTCTTTTGGCCAAAACCAGGTCCGATGTATGATCAATCCAGAAACACCAAAATAAGAGAGACATGGGATATTTGGCTTAGGAATTCAAGCACTCACCATCCAAGAGACGATAAAAAGGGGGCAGACCTAGGTTTCCGTATTACATCACCATTGTCCATCTTTTGATGGAAAACTTTGATCACACCATAGTTATCGTAACCAGATAGGACCGACATCCGGACCGTGAAACCGGAGACCCGGTGGCTCACCCGGTCATGATTAGACTGTTTTTTATTTGATCAGGAAAACTGGTTGACTGTGCCGGGTTACATATAAGAGTCATTTTTGTTCACCCACCAAAACTAGGGTGCCCTTCCACTCAAAGGTTGCCACGTGTCAAATTGTGGTCAAAACTAGTGTGTAACCACTCCCAAAGTGGTTTTAAGTTGGGTAAAAATGACACGTGACAACCTTTGAGTGGAAGGGTGAACATCCACCCTCACATGGTGGGTGAACAAAAATAGACTATATATATAATCCACGAGACTAGTTGGTTCTAAAATCACCCGAATTTATGTAATTGATTAAATACCAATTTTGCCTGTTTACTTTTTATTCAATTTACTTAATGGCTTTTATGTCTTTTAGGACAATCCCAATTTAAATTGACCTATAGCAGCACAAGAACTACTCAACGTCCTATGCCCAAAAACATATGAATATTTTTATGAGAAATTAGAAAAGATATTTTACATGTTGATTTACAAATTTGTGAGAACCAATTTCGAAATGTATAGCAGGTTCAATTGTTGATCGACCGGTTCGACCCAGAACCTTGAAAGGGTTGATGTCAGGTCCTGGTCTGATAATTGTTACTCACAAAGTTACCAATGCGTGAAGGCCCTGGTAACACCCTATCTCCTCTATCCGTCTATTTTTTTTAGTTCTCGAATTTGGCATGACGTTCTCCCTCCCCCCACCTTTTTAATTTCAGTTTCAAGGACAAGTTTGCAATGTTACTGCCTGTCTGGCCCAACTTGACCAAACCCGGCAGAACTTGTACATCTACACTGATAACTACAAAATCCTGCTAGCAATTTTTCATCAAGTTCCAGTTTCAGATGTGTGCAAGAACCAATCGACCAAAATGTATCACTGCTGGCTGAATTTTAGAAAGTTGGGCCGTTTTTGTGAATGAAAAAAGTTTTATGCATCGGAAGTTTACCAGTGCTAATACTTTCAAGTAACAGTAAGAAAATAGACAATACAATTACCTCCCATATTTTAACGTACTTAGGCAGGTTCATAGCGGGATTATTGTTTAAACCAAGAGAATGTATGCCTCCTTGCTGCGACATTCCTGGTGTAGGCATCATGGTCCCAGGTCCAGATGACATACCAGTAGCACCAAGACCATTCATTATGTTTTGGTTCATGCCCATTCCTTGCCCTAATTGTCCATTTGAAGCTAAACCTCCCTGTCCAATACCCGATACTGATTGGCTTATAGGAATGCTGCCTTGGAGATTACCAACTGCTGCAGAAATGGCAATATTTGAATTTCCTGATATGTTAGATGAGGCTGATGAAAATGTACCCAGAGTTGAATTTTGTGCAGGTTGGGCATTGGCCATTAAAGCTCCTGATCCAGCTACTGACGTCATTCCAGACATTGCAGATGATGTCATTCCGCTGGATATCATGTTGGACATATGCATTGCTATAGGAGTTCCCCCAATATTTTGAAGCCCAATAGAACTAGCTCCAGCAATGGAGGCAGAGTTTATCATTTGGCGGTGTTGAGACAGATTGTTAAGGATACTAACATTTGCCGCAGCAGGACCAACAGGAACAACAGGACGTAGTGATGGTTGAACAGGATTCACTATGGGTTTATGTTCCGGCACAGGTTCACTATTTGCATTCATTTCCTGTGATGTTGAAGATGGTGAAGAAGTTTGCAAACTTGGTGCTCCTTGAGAAGCAACAGAAACGTTTGGCACTTGGGAATACGCAGATACCATAGAGGACATTGTAGTTGGTTCCTGAACAGAAAAATTTTTCTCATTGTATTAATTGTAAATTTTACTCCCGAGGCTACAACTTACTTTTCCACCTATTAAATATGCAAATCCTACCAGTTTTACAGTTGCAGTAGGAACATTTCCAACAGCAACTGGTTGCCGACTTCCCATTGATCCATTAACTGAGAAAACAATTAGAGTCATGTAAGTATTCAAGTAGACAAAAACGACATTCAGTATGTGCATTATAATTGCAGTAAACATATGTATAGAAGTAAAGCATACTTGTAACATTCCTAAGAAAGAAACTAGCATTGAAACAGAGATCATATTGGAAGAGTAATGCATAGGTTCAGTGATTTAGGTTGATATCTACAGAGCCATGAATTGCCATGTTGTCATTAAGGTAATATAACTCCAATGCCAAAGACGTAGTGACAGCTAATCTATACTACTATATAATAGAAAAAGTTCAGACTTCACCGTGGAAATTTTTATTCCAAATATGCCCTTATCTATTCATGATAATTCAAAATTATTCATTAAATATATTAGGGCAACTAAGTAATTACGTATAGAAAAAAAATTAAGGGAGGCTGTCCATTGCTGTTCCCAAGTCTTATTCATAACCTCAATTAATGATGATTTCTACTTCAAAATGGTATTTACACGTGGCACTCTCTCATAAATTACTATGGATGGAGAAATTTTATTTACATTTACTTGCCATTTAGAGTAGCTAATTAATTGCTAAAGAAAATGTTTGAATGTATGCTTGCATTTCAAAGACAGTACTTTTTCATGCAAAATGCTTACAAGATGCTGTTTAATGTCACTCAAAATTGATTCATTGATATTTCCGCTAATGGACAGCATGTTGAAGTTCATAACAACATTTGGTCTCATGCGGCCAAATTATTATAATGTGCTCAAAATCAAGCACTGGAGATGTATGCTTTTCACTCACACACAGGTACAAGAAATCTAGCAACCAATTGGTGGCCCACTTGGTAAATATATGAAGTTACAAGTAGGTCTTGAGTTCAATACTCACTAGCAATACTAAGAATGGTTTATAACTGTTTTTATTTATAAATTCTATATAATGCCTCCTTAAATTTTAACGTAAATGTTTTTTCTTGCTCCCCCTGTGGAAGTTTATGCATCCACCAGTCTAAAGCCAAGGGAGTAAAAAAGCATGGGCCCACAAAAGTGATTAATACAGGAAGAATCATGTTAATATCCTCAGTCTGCCGTACCTAGTTTTTTAGAAAAATACGTGTCGCCGTGTCTGTGCAACATTGAATGCTTTTGTAAAATATGATCTTAATATTTCATTTGATTATAGGTTGTACTTCGGCAGTTAATATCATCATGTATATACTTCCAGACTTCCAGTATGTTTTATAGGGCTTTCAAAATACTGAATTGTTTTGAATAATTAGATGAGTATGAAGGCAAGTCTTATCATAACAAAGCACTAATTGATTACTGATAGAAGTACAACTTTCCTTAAAACACCTTAGAGAAGTTGTTGACAGTTGTTTTCCTTACTGGTTTGTGGTATGTATCAGGATGTTATACATTTGATGCTTTGTGCTCGATGGCCAAGATAAATTATGATATGTGATAGCCAAACTTCTTTACTACAAGCATTACATAAAAAATTGCCACAGTAAGAATCATTTACCAATTCAAGTAGCTTCCCTTATTGACCATGTTTCCTCAAAAAAGGAGTTGTGTTGCCTGAAATGTTTGCTTTTAAAAAAAGAATGTAACTCTCTAAGAAAACCTTATACTACCCTCGGAAGCATGGACATTCATAAATGTTCAGGACATGATTGTAAAGAGGAGACAGCTACAACTAAGTACGTACATGGTATTTTCCTATAACAACTATAACATTCGCGTCATAATCTCAAAATTGTTCATCCTATCCATATATCAAATCCCAAGCATCCTAATAACCAAACTTTTAAAGCCATAAGCCACAAAATGTATAGGAAAATACCAATTGGAAAATAGTAAAGAAAAAGGTACACAGGATGAAAGAACGAAACAACGGAGAAAAAAAATTAAGAAATAAGAACATCTATAGTCATCAGTAGAGCTTGATGTCTACTGGTCGCTAGCTGTCTTTGTAAAGACTAACTTCTTCAGTGGAGTCTGCATACCAAAGAGTCAAAAGTCCTCTCTTTGGCAACTCCCTGTCCCTCTGTTGCACATGTGTTCTGGTCATTTCTTTCTAATGCGGATATGTAGATAGAGGATCCGAGTCAAGTCAATAAAAACATATAATGAACCCACACAAGCCACAGACCACAATAACAACAAATGAGGCCTTCATCAGATATTTTTCAGGTCGGCTACATGAACTCAATTTTCCATGCAAGCCGCATATGAACCTAAAAAGTGGACTGTTTGGACCTGCTCGGACAAGTTTCGGACACACGGATCAGGAAGTGGCGGACAAGGATTTGTAATATGTCCAAGTGATGGTATACAGATATTAAGTAGCCTGTGTGTAGTTGACATGGTCTTTCGCCCATTTACAAAAAATAGGTCCATGCTTCCTATGTCTTACTCATCATAAGATGTATAAAGATTGCAAAGAACTTCAACGCTCAGCTTGATGTGACAGAGTTCAATTGTAAAGAACTTCCTATCTCTTCTATACTATATAGTTTAGGGGAACTTGGAGGGTGCTCCTTGGATGCAGGAGCTTAAATTGTCAAAGATTAAAAAGAACTCAAGGTTTGAAAGAACATCAAGGCTTGGCTTAATGTGTCAGATTTGAACACAATCCCTTATATCAAACTGTATAGTATGACCTGTTCTTCTATACTCTAATAGTTAGGGGAACTTGGAGTTGCTCCTTGGCTGCAAGATCTTAAATTGCATATCAAAAGGCAGGTCACCTACCCGCCAACTGGACATCTAGGTGTTATGGTATGCCCCTCTCCTGCTCGTCACCACCTTGTACGAATTTCGAGCAATATAGAGGGTTGATGTCAGGTTGACATCCGGTTCAAAGACTTGTCAGTTCTTTGTGGAGTTTTTGCCCATAAGCGACCTCATTCTGACGGGAGAAGGCTTGGATGATGATAATGATGAAAGACAATAGTTCAAGATATATCCTTATTTGATTTAATTAATACAAGGGTGTGTCAGGTAAAATAACAATTACCTGAAGGGAGAGAAGCTGATACTGGCACTGGAACCGCAGCAGCAGGAGCTCCATCTAATTTAGCAATGCCTTGGTTTGCAGCTATGCCAGCAACCAAAGAACGGGTCAGAGCAGCACGTGCCTCCATGAAACTTTCTGAAAGTAAAACAAGGAAGTGAGGGTTTTTCAACTGATCCACGCTAGGATCAGCAGCTCTAGGATTACGCTTGCCCTACAATAAGAGGAAGTTTATGAGATTATTCATGAATTTATAACACTCATCATTATAGTACTGAGATGAAAGAAAGAGCGCCTTGAAATGAGTGGTACAACGAATTTGCAATAATGTCTCGAGAAAGGAAACAAACGGGTGAATCACTAAGTTTAAGTGTTTAAATTTCAGGGGAAATCGAATAACATTCAGTTATATATGTTAAGAAATAGACATATAAAACAAACTCAAAATACACACACACACACACACAATACTGCTATGTCGAACAGATACCACACAGACACGGTAAGGACACAGCAACACCAAGACGGCACCTATTTGGTGTGTACTAGTGTATTTTGGAGTGACTGATATGTGTCTGTGGAGTGTCAGATACGTGTCTGGCATGACATTGCCACATTTTTGGAGTGTTCGTGCTTCCTAGCAGTGGTTTCATGAAAGAAAGTGTTCCTTGAAATGAGTCATACAATGACATTGCAATAATTTCTTGATAAAGGAAACAAAATGGTGAATCAGTATGTTTAAGCATTTAAAATTGGTGGGGGGTGGGGGGGGGGGGGGGGGGGGGGGGGAGTCCAGTAGCATTGAATTATTTATGTGAACAGATAGCCATATAAAAACTCCACTTATGTCGTCTTAAATTTTCACTACCAGTCCCAAGCCTCCCAAGTCCATATAAAAAAACATCATCAGATATCTATGAAATAAATCCTTACATAATACATGTTGGGGCGTCCCTCACAATGCATTGCATCATTCTCAACCATGTGCGATGAAAATTATGGGAAGAATGCTAGATAGTCAGCTGAAATTATGCATTTCACCGATACCGTCCTGGTGCAATTGCAATGTCAATTAAGCAAGGGTGCACTAGGAAGTTCCCCAAAAGCAGCACATCTGATTGCAACTCCAATGTAGTGAGAATGAGAAATAGACAAGGGATAGAAAGGCACAGGAAGCAATGATGCAAGAACTTAGAGCATAAGAGTGATTAGGTTAGCTACTCAAACATAGAAAAACTAACGGGAAAAGAAATGGAGTTAGTAGATAAAATGATTAGGAGGAAAAATAATATACTTTGTCTACAAGAGACCAAGTGGGTAGGCTAAAATTTGAGAAAAATTAAAAATATTAGGTCTGAACTCAGTAAAAAGAGACGGGGAAATGGGAGAGAGATACTCATGGCATTAAGAGAAAAAATTGTAAAGGTAAAAAGAATAGGAGATAGGAACACGTTAAGAAAATTGGTATTAGGGGAGGATGTTACTACACAACATAAGATGTTATTAGATATTACTATTAGGAAATGGAAGAAAAGGAGTAGAATAAACAAGAGAACAAGAACTAGATGATGGAACTTAAAGGAGAGAAGTTAGTACTTTTTAAAGATATAATGATGAAGGAAAATGGACCATAGAAAACTATACTAAGTTATGTGGCATGATATGCCAAATTGTATTAAGAAGATAGCAAAACACCTCTTAGGAGTTTCTAAAGACAATAGGTGGACATTGAAAAAGAGTTGGCGGTGCGAGGAAGTCCAAAAATATTTAGGGCTAAAATGATTTCATATAAAGATTACATAAGTGTAGAAATATTGAGAACTTTCAAAGACGAGATTAAAAAAGAAGCTAAGAAACCAATTACTTCAGCTAAATTTAAGGCCTATGATCATTTGTTTAAGAGGTAGAAACTAAAGAGGGAAGAAAAGATATCTATAGGTAGGCTTGCTACGAGTAGAGAAATGTGTAGAGACATAGGTAATATTAAATGTATCAAGAGGGAAGATCAAAAGATATTGGTAAAAGAAAATGATATTAAGGAGAGGTATAGTTATTTTCAGAAGTTGTTTAATAAGAGTCTAAAAAGTTTTAATATGGAAGCAAATAAGTTAGTTAGGGATATATAGTATTGCGATTGGAGTAAGATAAAAACTTCTAAAGTTAAGAAAATGTGAAAAAAATTTAAAAAATTGAAAAGATGTAGGTTATGATACTATTCTATTGAAATTTGTAAATGTTTAGGAAAGAAAGGTTTGATATGGTTAACTATTTCATTTAACCAAATCCTATGGACTAGGAAAATATTCGAGACTGGAGAACTAGTATTATAGTACTTATATATAAACAAGGGAGATATGCATAGTTGGTTTAATCAACACCTTTTCCCATCACTGTTGGTTTAATCAACAACCATCACTAACTCCTTGCATGTTGTGCTAGTTATGGATGAAACTACAAGTTTGTGATAGTGAAGGATGAAATAACTAGGAATATCCAAGATGATGTTCCAGTGGCGTACGTTGTTTGTTGACATATTGTATTAGTTGATGAGAGACAGAAGGATTAGACTATAAAATACAAAGTCAGGAAAGAAACATTGGAACCAACAGCTTCTTAAATTAGTAGAGATAAGAAGATTAAGATTTACATTGAGAGCTAACTACTGTTTTTATCACTTTCGAACAAACATATTAGGTTCCTAGTAATCTGGTGTTTTAAAAGAAACAAGCTAAAATGCTTATACTGAGGCAACTCAGGTCATGTATGACAGAGTTATAACTGGTGTGAGAACTTGAGGTGAAACTTCTAATAGGCTTGCACCAAGAGTCAGCATTAAGTCACTGTGTTTATGCGTTACTTACAGATGAGCTCACTAGGGTTTCCACGATGTACGTTGTTGTTGGATGATATTTTTGTTATTAATGAGACTAGGTCATATTTAAGACAATACTGAAGATAGCTTTTGAAAGATTTAGAATTTCCAAGACAAATATGGAACATGTGATTTATTATGTACCTTTAGCAAAATGTACAAGAAAATGAGAGTGAATCATAGATTCATAGGCAAGACACACCTAAGAGTGGTGGTTCTTCTTAGGAACAATGGTTCATCAGTATGGTGAGCTGGAGGAAAATGTTATTAATAAGTACGATCGTCAAAGAGGGAAAGTGAATAACAAGTTCTATGTGATCGTAAAATGCACTTGAAATCGTAAAAATATTGTAACTCAGCTATAAGCCAACTATGCTTTGTGTTTACGACTGTTGGGCAATCATTCAAAAACAAGTGTAGCCGAAAGGACAATTTTGAGACGGATAAGAAACTGCAGTGAAAATAAGTGAGAAAGTAACAAATTTGTGGAATTTAAAGAAGGTAGCTTCAGTTGAGAAGGATTCATATAGTCGATCCTAAAAACTTGGTAATGGCTTTGTATCACTGCCGTTTGAAGAAGTAATATAAATAAGATGTTACTTCAGGAGTGTTGCTATTGTTGATGTTCAAAATTATTTGAGACCAATATAATTAAATTATGATATACCCATAACCACAAAAGAACAATGAGAGTTAATCAGCCAAGCTCGAATGTGTTCAAAGGTAGCTAATAAGTTACTACAGAGGATGATTATTGTGAAAGGAACTGAAAAGTATGAAATTAGATAGAAGTATAACATGATTACCGCATTGTATATAGCCCGCAATTTTGGTAATTGCTTAGGAGAAATCACAGACAGAGACAAAGAGTACTGCAAGTAAGATAAAGGAGTGGTCAGAAAAAGTATACTAGTAAATGGAAATTAAATGTCTAAAACACATTTCCTGTTAAGAAAGTAAACAATAAATAAACAGATAATTTAAGGACTACCTGGCCAAATGATTTTGCAACAGTTTCAGCATCTGCAAGATTTGTATCAGTTGATGCATCAGCTTTTTCATTGTTCTCTAAGCTTGGAGTCGGAGGACGATATACAGGTGTAGGCAAAGGATGAGGGTTGCTTGCCGCAACAAGTACACAATGCTTTTGCACATCATGATTTTGATGATTTGGATTTCCATTTTGAGTCACCGGAAACATCTGAAACAGACATGAATGATGAATATTTTATATGCTACCTAGAATATGACACGACACATATACTTATCAAAGAATGTGTTGAACAATATAAAATAAGAAGATAAGAAAAGAAAAAAATAACTAGCAAGCGTGAACAATCAAAAAAATGGTGCCAAATCCCTGTCATGTATGTTTCGCATAAGTCGGATACGATGCAGAAACTCCAAATATCATTTGGATTTCCATTTAGAACATACCAATCTAGTTGCCCGTGTCGATTTCCCTGAGTTCATACACATGTTGTAGTCGTGTCCATGCAACATAGGCAAACAAATATCATTAATTAAAATAATCCAAAAGCAATTCCAAGTCCTGCTTACAGAATGGAACCAAGAACTTAATTCACATTAAAGGGCTTCAATATATTAAACCCACTGATAATTCAGATACCATCACTAACCTGTATCAGATACAATATTCAAGGATACAATTGTGCCTTCTTGGAAAAATAAGGCATAGATTAGAGAATCCTATGTAGTATATGAGATATGATAATTATGACAATAAATCAAAAGAAAGAAAGTTTGAATGTCTTAATTGAACCCCAGGACCAGGATTTTCTTTAGATTAAACAATCAACCTTGAACATAATACTCCAAGGACAGAGTTTACCCCACACATAGCAATAACAATAGCTTCTCCTTGAAGCGAAATGAAGAATGCATCAGGGATGAGTAAATCATTGTGACGAGTGCAAAACACCAGTATAGCATACTTCTCCTTATCCAAACATATAGCATTCTCAAACCAAACAACTCCGGCAATACAAGCTTCAAGGGCCCTTCTAAAGCATATTAGAGTCTTAAAACAAATGTGAAACTGCTTTGGGTAATAAATCTCAACTGACGCATTTGAGAACCCAATATATACTCACTGCCACTAAACATAAATGAGAGTGCCAGTTATGCAAATATGCATCATGTTACATACCATTAATGCTTCAGCAAGGCCTTCAGCAATTGCTGCTTCACTGAAACCACCACCACAGAATGGTATTCCTGATAGCCAATGAAAGAAGGCATCCATGTCTCTTGTCCAACCACTCCTTTTTACGACAAAAGCTGCATCAAGAATAGATTAGGTTTCGCAATTACATCTTCACAGCAAGTACAAGATGTAATATGATTTAGCAATGAAATTCAGGGAAGCAAACACATTTACAAGCCAATTTAAAGGAACTAAAGAGCCAAAAGATAAATTAATATATTGAAAGCTTCTTTCATGAAGTTTCAACAAATTTGAGCAACGTAGAAAACTGTGGCACTATCAATAACCACAGCATAATTTTTTTAAATCAAACTACATCATATGAATATCAGAGAGAGTCGTTGAAATATAGGATAGAAACAAACATCACTTAGAAAAGATGACAGATACATGAGTTTTAACTGCATACCTATAAAAAACAAATGACTTATAGATAGTGATAAATAAACCTTCCAATGTCAGTTAGCAGAAAACAAAAGCTGAGAGAGGAGCGTTACATGAATAAGGCATGGTCTCCAAATAGCCTCTATAATCTCTTAGGTCAGGATAAGTGGAAGAAATTTGAGTAAAAACGATTGTATCATGATCTAGGTCAGTGCTCTGCTTATATCCCTGACTGAGTTTTTATACGCATGTTATTTATAAATATGGCTAAATGCACCTGTTTAGTGTATCAACATGTGGATTAAATCATCTCTTAATGGTCATGTCTATCCATGTGGATCAGATGTTGGCCTATGGAGGTTCCATGAACTCAAGTTCGGGAAAGAGATGGGACCATGGGGGTTAGTGTGATAACTATAGTAAGTGGGAATCAGAAATAAGAAACTAATAGATGAACTCCACAATGTTACGTGTGCTCAACCCATGAACTAAGTGGCCTAAGCCAGCAATATTGTCTTAAATAGTTTTAATGTTTAAAAGTACTAACAGAAAATTAAAACCGCCAAACCTCCCAGTGGAGCCTCCTTTATATATGCAGGCTGCAACCACCCCTGACTTGAATAGCTTTCCACTCCATAACTGAATACAATAGATTTTTAACTATAGTAGGAGTGGGACACAAACCGAGGATAAAAGTCAAAGAAGTCACTTAAGATGGATTGGACATTTTAAGCGTAGAAAGGCCAGGAAAAAGAGAGAAAAGAAGAAAATGTCTGAGAAGTGGATAATGAGTTGAACAAACATCTCTATAGAAACTATTTCACGTAAATAACATAAAGTAGCATCCTTGTAGTTGTACCCAACCGTGTATTTAACAAAACTACTTTCAACAAGACTACAGTAAATATACATTATTTAGATTCACCAGCAACAATTATATATTCAATAATAAACAAAAATGCAGTTTTTTTTGTAAACGGCATCCAAAGTATATTCAATAATGTTGTTAATATCACATGTAAGGTGAATAATGACAAAAGTAACATAATAATACATTATACATGGATTGAGCTAAATTATAACATAAATCAAAATACATGATTTTACAGAGAAGCATTTTTGGTGAAAGATGAGTATACCACTATGAGGTCCATGTGTATTGAACACTACCAAAGCGAGCTCAGGATTTGCCCCACCAGGCTTCTGTAAAATAGAAAAGTCGTCATTTAGATCACTAGCTGATTGCAAGACATCACAACTAAAATTTTATTAATTTAATATCCATGTGAAACCAATAAGTATAAGTTTCTTCACCAATTATCAAGCATCCAACACTAACTTTATGAATTTGATAACCATGTGAAATGCATAAGTTATAAGTTCCTTCGCCTACTATTGAACATCCTACAGAAGTGTAATGTTATGAATATGTACAATCATCACTATCTTAATTGATCTTGTTTTGATAATTCCCAACATTTTTTTTTTTGCACATAAGAACATACCCAGCTTCTAAAACAGCTGCTAAAGCTCCACTTCAGATATTTTGATAATTAACCATGTAAAAATTATTTTGTTCCTTTAGAACTAGATGATTCTTGAACCATCTTAGATAGTTAGGAAAAGTCTGATAACTAAGTTCATGGACCTACAATAATTTAGAAAGGCCAACACCTAAAAGCTTCATCTGATCCTCTTTCTCATCTTATTTTGCATCAGTCTAGAATTTTTTGTTCTTTTGAGTGAATGCATCAGTATAAACTAAAGTACAAATTTAAGAACTTGATTGAGAAAAGAATTAGAATTATAAGTGTATCATGGATACATGACTCATCGTAAGGAAATATTGCACGTCCTGTAAAGTACTTACACAGATACATAAGGTTGTATAAGATATGTAGAATGATAACAGAGGGGTGCAACAGGAATCACATTATGTTGTATTGTACTGAAATGTACTGGCACATATCGGTGTGCATGCTTATCGTCACTGTGATATAGATATATCGATGTCTTTTTCAATATAGAAAAAGCTTAAAAGTCCTTTACTGATCCATCTTAGTTTCAGAATATTTACTACAAGGTGATAAGAGAAACTGATTCACTTTCCTCTCTTTAGCTATGTTGTCACAGGCGACGCCTAGGCAGCCTAGGCGTGCAGGTTGGAGAGGACTTGCCTGGACCTGGGGAAAATTCCCCTTGGTGAGGCGATGCTTGCCTAGGCGCCCTTCTAGGGTCGCCCAGGGGAAAAAAAGACCCACCTAGGGCCGCCCAATTATGCATATTATCTATACTTGATGTTGAACATTGGTTATTTCTCATTTTTTTGGCTTATTATATTTACTTTTATACTTATTGCTTAATGTTTATTGCCTATTAGTTATACTATATATTTATTATATACATAATTGCAAAAAAAATTGATTTAAGAGCAGCGGATACTGGGCGGGCACCTAGGCGAGGCAGGTGGCTTGTCGCCTCGCCTCGCCTCGCCTAGCGCCCGGTACAACATAGCTCTTTAGCGTGAAGATTAATGCCAGTATACAACATAACTATATAGCTGGCAACAGGAACCTAAGGCGGAGGATATGACAGGCACTAGAAGTGATCTTTGTTGGTCCAAAGTTCACTTCATCTATGAAAGTACTTTCCTTATCTCAACAGAGTAAAGGATGTTTTCTTGGAAAAAAAAGAGCAACAAAATATACAAGAGGAACCGAAATCGCTAGTTAAAATGGATCGGAAATGATATTTTATCTTACTGTGAATTTTGAAGCAATTTTATTTTACTCAGATTACTTCAAGAAAAATAAGATGTCTTCATGCATCAGGATAGGATACGCAACAAAGTCGATTATCCATTACCTACTAGTTTCCAACTAAGGAAGCATAAGATTTTAAACACCCTTGAAGGTGCAGCAATATCATGTAATAAAATAATAAGATCAGCCGTATCATGTAATAAAGGAACATTCCCATGCAGGAAAAGGGCACAACAAACAAATCAAATGTAGAATACCTGTCCATTTAATTCATTTCCACAAAAGCACCTGCACGAGGTCCATATCATTTTGAAGCCATCAATATAAAATACTATATACAAACACACACAAATAAGGGATCTATTTACTTCAAGAACATTGTTGCCAAGATTGGGTTTTATGAAAAATCCATCAGAGGGGCCAGCTTGAATCAGATCATGGAGCAAAGCATAAAAGGTCCTTTCATTTACTTAAAAGTATGTAATAACTCAATAATAATAGAAAAAATAGAAACACACATCAAATAACTATCTAAGATTCTAAGTAAGAGTAAAGAACCATCATATAGACACTTCCATAATCCGGTGTTAGTTGGATGTCATATGTCAATGACTCACATATTGAGTAACTTAAGTTTCTAAGTAAAATAAGAGTAAAGAACACTCACATATTGAGTAACTTAAGTTTCCATATAGCACAGTCACTTCCAGGATCCAGTGTTAGATGGATGTCGAATGGTCAATTAGGAATTCCTCTCAATGTTGGTGACCACAATACCAAGGGTACCGCAGAGCTACTTTGATCAGATGAATGATGATATTCCCAAGGGAACTTATCCTCTGAATTTGGGGATCAATAAATTGGTTGGAGTTCTTGAGGAGCATGGCCACGTAGGGTTTCAATCAACCAATAAGAGTTTCATGAATGATTCTTCCATTCATGGATATGTCATCAGTGGTTTTGTCCTTCCCTAAGAGCATAGCGAAGGATTTCACCGAACTCTCTTCCACTAAGAATAGGGTTATCTGTAATAGAGAGCCATTAGAAGATAACGTACTTGTGAGATGATGGAACACGGCAGTTTGATTTGCATAAACAAAATGAATGTTCTCTCTGAGAAATGGTCCAGTTTGAACTTCCTTCGCATGATGGTTCTACTCCCCGTGATCAAGAGTAAGAAGGGTAGGTGGGGAGACAGTCAGAGAGAAAGGAAGCCCCTAAGATCTGTTTGGCAAAGACTAAACCTAGTTTGTGTATAAATAGAATGATTAAAAAATCGACGGGAAAAGTGGAAAGCTTGATGATTTTGTCGAGGTAATCAATAATGATTGTATGCCAACATGGGCCAGGGGCAATCATTCCTTTCACCGCCACGATCAACTACTTCCCTTTCATTTTCCCATGAAAAGTTATAGACGTATAACATATGTTCTTCTATTGAAGAAATGAACAAGTAAAAGCTTTCAGAAACGTCCTTTCTTAAACTGGTTTCCTTCTCTTTATGGTTCTTGAGACAAAGCAATAAGTCAACTGATATTGACACCATCCGTATACTGATAAATGGATTAATACCAAAAAACAGATTCATGAAAATTTTGACTAATTTTCAATCAGTTATGTTTGGCTATAGGAAAGTGAGTTCGAAAACTTGTAGGGCTAATAGCAAAGCTATGTTGCACGGAGAAGAAAAATGGTGGCCGTACCCGTATCGCATTTGTATCAGTATTCATGTCCATACTCATGCAACAAAGATGACTAGTAGTTTACCTATTTAAAAATGTTTGTATCATGTACCTGTATCATGTCCTTATCTCAATCTGTCTATATTCGTGCAAATAGCACCAAATTTAAAACTATCTCATTCTAATTCCCAGATAAATAGATAGAAACTCATGAAAAGCAATTATGAGTCACTTCTTTATTACTATTTACATTTTCAATATAAAGCACTATGCACCCACTTTTGACCGTCTTTGACAATTACTTTTTTATTATTAAATATCATCGTTAATTAAGAGAGTCTTTCTAATTTGTAGCAAACAAGCAATATCTTTTGTCGGTTAGAAACTTATTTTTTATTTTCTTAGTTCCAAAAGTTCCCATTTGCGGATCCTTAAGGCATGTTTAGCAATCGGAAACTAACTTAGTAGTAGGAAACTAGTAAAGAAATCTAGCTTCCACATGGTGTTTTGTTTGGTTCTTGGAAACCAAGGTTTCAAAAACTTTATACCATATCAATAGAACTGGTAAGTAGGGTTCATTTAGTTTCCGTTCCCAAGGACAGAAACTCAAAAAATGTTCCCACGTCACTTGGTCCGCGTTCGTCACTACGAATCCTGACCAAATAGACACGCTAGGACGAGGCGTGAGACTAACGATAGGATTTCATTAAATCCCATTGTGACCTGATCCGATCTCTTTCCTTATTCTACTTCCTAGCAACAACAAAAAAACCATTTTGTTTGGAAACCACTTTCTATATTTTCTAGAAATCAACTACTTTCCTATCCCAAAACTAGCTTCAACTGTGAAGGCACCAAATACTTCTGACCTTCATCTCAATGTGTGAGAAGAGAACATGATACAATCCTTCTAGTCCAGGTCTACTCTTAGCAGATCAGAGCAGGGAGTGTGCCAGTCCAGTCCAGTCAGGGAGTATCAGTCCAGAGTATCATAGCAGTCCAGAGTATCAAAGAGTATCAGAAAAAGTGCCAGAGGTTCCAGGAAGAGATTGCCAGCTCAATGAGGGAGTTAGAAAGCTCAAGGGAGTGTTCCAGTGGCTCTCTCAGTGAAGAGGCAGTTAGCAGTTAGTTACAGGACATTTAGACAGTTACAAGTCTTGTAATATCCTTGCCATAAATAAGCAGTAGTAGTAATCAGAAGGTGTGCAGTGAATTGTATTATTTTCTTTCATTTGAGATTACTTTGTAAAAAATTTCATTCCCCATTAATAAATAAACCCTAGTTCTTGCCTCAAGTTTTTGTGTGAAGTTCAATTCCCATGGCTTAACTGTCAAATTCATGGCTAACTATGCAAGAATATCCCCAATCTCAAGTCAATTGGGAAGGGGAGCTATCAATTTGGTATCATAGCCTCTCGAATCCATCATGGAGGATGGTATTAAGCAAAGCTCGAGCAGCCATGGCAGCCTTGGTAGCCATGGGCCTCGACAGGATGTCCCTCCAGAGCCACAAGTGCAGCAGCCAATGCCTGCAGAGGACAAGGACAAGGACAAGGTTATTTAGGTCATATCATCTGTGACAAGTGGGTGGAGGTGGACAAGAACAAGGTTTTGGCTGTAAACAAATGGCCCATATCTAAGATCATCAAGAAATTGAGAGGATTCTTAGTATTGACTAATTATAATAAGAGGTTCATCAAAAAATTATGGGGCAATAGCTAGACCCATGACTGCTCTCCTATGCTCTCCTAAAGAAGAATGTATTTGAATGGGGACCTCAAGCTCATGAATCTTTTGAACAATTGAAATTAGCCCTGACTAATCCCCCAGTTCTTAGCATGCCTAAATTTCAAGAGGCATTCATATTGGAATGTGATACATCAGGAGAAGAAATTGGAACAGTTCTTATGCAACATGGCAGACCCATTGCTTGAGTCATTGACTCAAAGGCAGATCTAGAGGATTTTTCAACCTATAAGAAACAGATGTTGGTCATACTCCTTGCAGTTAAGAAATGGAGTCACTGCCTATGGGAAAGTCAATTCATTATAAGAACTGATCATAAATCTCTGAAGTACTTAATGGAGTAGAAGGTCTATACCGAAGCACAATACAAATGGGTGCTTAGACTCCATGGGTACAATTACAAAGTAGAGTACAAAAAGGGCAGAGACAATAAGGCTACTGACAGTCTATCTAGAAGAGGGGAAGTTGATTTGGCAGCTATCACAATCCTAAAACCAGGTTGGTTGGTGCAGTTTAAAGCTCACATGGAAGGATCTAAATATTACCATGAATTGTTATATAGGTGGGAACTTAGGCAGCTAGATGTCAACAAATACATTAAAAGAGGTGAAATTCTATACTACAAAAATCATTTGTTGATAGATCCTCAATCTCATTTTGTTACCACCATATTACATAAACGCCATGACACTCCTAATGGGGGACACTCATGAGCTCAGAAAACCTTGTAGATACTGAGAAGGATTTGTAAATGGAAAGGAATGAAGAAGAGTGAAAGTTATGTCAAGACCTGTGGCATTTACCAGAGAGACAAAGCTGAGAATACTACTCCAACCTGTCTACTTCAACCCCTTTCTATTCCTGTGAGAATTTGGGAGGATATTTCACTGGATTTTATTGAAGGGTTGCCAGTCAGCCATAAGAAAACAAAACTATATTTGTTGTGGTGGATAGATTGACTAAGTATGTGCATCTATTTCATTGAGTCATCCTTACACAACAGCCATGATTGCACAAGTTTACATGGATGGAGTTTTTAAGTTGCATGGCTTACCTAAGACCATCGTCTATGATAGGGACCCAATTTTCACTGGTCAAATTTGGAAGGAACTCTTCCAATTACAAGGAACACAGCTCAAATTCAGTACAGCCTATCACCCCCAAACTGATGGAAGATTGGGCCACTAACAGATGTATTAAAGGTTATTTGAGATACTTATGCAGTCATAGACCTAAAGAATGGAGTAACTTCTTGTCATGGGTATAATATTGGTTTAATACCAAGTGGCACTGTGCCACTAAACTGACCCAATTTGATGCAGTATATGGCATAACTCCTAACGTACTTATGTAATTGATGCTATTCAACATACTGAGATTGCTGAGACTCTTGCTTCAAGGGATGATACTCTACAGTTGCTTAAGGATAACTTGTTACTGGCTCAAGACTGGATGAAAAAGCTAGCAGACTCTCACAGAACTGACAGGAAGTTCAATGTGGTAGATTGGGTTTATCTAAAGCATCAACCTTGTAGGCATATCTATGTAGGACATATAACTATAAGGCCACAATAGTTAGCCCCAAAATATTAAAAGACCCTATGCAGTCTCAACAAAGGTAGGATAAATATTAAATAGCATATAGGTTAAACTTACCTGATGATGCACAGATACATCATGTCTTTCATGTTTCTCAATTGGAAAAAAGACTGTTAGTACTAGAGTTACCATCTAAAGAGGTATGCCTAGCTACAAGGAGGAAACTTTGCTCAAGCCATATTGGATTCTTCAAAACAGGCTACTCCAGATAAGGGGTAAAGCTGCAGTAGATTTGTTAGTACAATGGAAGGATGGCAATCCTGCATGTGCAACCTGGAAGGCTTACGATAAACTCGTCAAGACTTATCCGTAGTTTGACCTTGAGGCAAGGTCAAAATAAGGAGAGGTTATTGATAGTTTGATACAAGCCTTCTACTCCAGGTCTACTCTTAGCAGACCGGTCCAGTCAGAGAGTATCAGTCGGAGCAGTCTCAAAGGGTATCAGAAGAAGTGCCAGAGCGTCCAGGAAGAGAGTGCCAGGTCAATCAGGGAGTTAGAAAGCTCAACGGAGTGTACCAATTGCTCTCTCAGTGAAGAGGCAGCTAGCAGTTAGTTACAGTGAGTTAAGGAAGTTATACAGTTACAATTCTTGTAATTTCCTTGCTATAAATAAGCATTAGTAATCAGAAGGTTTGCAGCTATTTTTATTCTTTTCTTTCTTCATTCGAGATTACTTTGTAGAAAAATTCCATTCTCCGGTAATAAATAAATAAACCATGGGTGACACAGGCCCGGGGCAGGCTGGGCGACGGCCCAGGGCCCAAAAATTATAGGGTCACCACTATGGACATATCTATAATGGAATAAGGATGTACTATATGCCATATGTAACTCAAAAGAGTTGTGGTGTAGTGGTTATTATGTTAGCCTTACATAGAGGTCATGGCAACAAATTTTTTGTTATATTTTTGTTTAGTTGGTCAAAAAGAATTCATCATAAGGCCCATTTCGGGAGTTAGCCTCAGACCTCCCTGAGATCAGGGCCGGCCCTGAAATAAACCCTAGTTCTTGCCTCAAGTTGTTGTGTGAAGTTCAACTCCCATGGCTTAACTATCAAATTCATGGCTAACTATGCAAGATCTCCCCCCAATCTCAAGTCAATTGGGAAGGGGAGCTATCAGAAACTCGGATTACGGGCCAGCGAGAAATTCATCGAGCGTCTCTGTCTCAATCTTAGACGAAAATCCACGATTCTAGGGTTAGGGTTTCCCCCTATTCCTTCTACCATCTCGATTTGGCCATGTACGGAGTAAAAACGGAACATCAAACCTTCCAACAAACAGACTATGCAGCATTGAAACGATACGGACACGGACAAGACATTTATTCTCCGTGTCCGTGTTGTGTCCCAGTATATAATGAGTTGATTGTTTGATGTTCGTGTCGAGACGGGAAAAAAAAGGGAAAGGAAGATGGACGGACCTGATGATTTTGTCGAGATAATCGGCGACGATCGTGCTCCAGAACGGGCCGAGCGCCGCCGTCCCTTCCACGGCCACGATCAACTGCTTCTCCGCCATTCTTCTTCTTTCTTCTGTTTATGGAAAACAAACGAGACAAAGAAATCTTTTATTACGGGTTCATTCCTGGTTTTTCCCAAAAATTAATTGAATATGTCCAAAAATTAATTGAATATGGAAAAGGCAATGTTATTAGCGTAGAAAAGTCTTCAGTTGTGACCCAAACTTTTTTTAACTTTCTTACTTTTTAAATTATTTTTAGTTTCTTCTTTTGGAAGCAACGTTACAACGTAGACCGTAAAGTCCTGCAATACAAGCAATACATTAGAACTACAAAAAAAAATTGACCTGTCTGAAGTTAGTGACCTTTGCCTTCAAGACTGCTAATCTGATGGTTGTAGGACTGTCAAAATTTTGCTCCTTCATCACAAAAAATAATTGTGTATTTTTCGAAACTTTCACTAATTGAGTTGAAAATTTTCGAAAGAGTATAGGCTTTTTATTACAAAAATATAAAATGCTAACATGTATTACACATTAAATCTAATAATATATAAACAAATAAAATCTAGATTTAAAGAAACATATAATCTAAACCCAAAAAAAAAATGATAGAGTTCTACCTTGATTGTGTAGGTTTGTTGGTTCCCGACATCTCTACTATTAATTGCTGCGATGTTTAAAATTTAGGATTGAAAAATAGAGTAGGAAGATGAATAAGAAAGAAGAAAGTGTCCCCCCCCCCCCACCCCCACCCCCCCCCCCCCCCCCCCCCCCCCCCACCACTCCACAAGAAAAAAGTATGTGTTCCTCCCAATAATAAAATCCAGTAAGTTGGGTTGCCCGTGCCCCTTAACCAGAGTTACCGAGTATCATGGGCGGACCTGGCCCAGGGCAGGCCGGGCGACGGCCCAGGGCCCCTGATGAAGGAGGCACCAACATGGAACTATCTACAATATAACTAGTATGTATCATGTGTCTTTTTTAAATAAAAAGCATTGTGGTGTAGTTGTTATAATGCTAGGTTTATATAAAAGAGGTCCTTGGTTCAAATCTTGATTACAACAATTTTTTGTTTTATTTATACTTTTTTTACATTATGTATGGGGATCCATTTTAGAAGTTTCATCTCGGACCCCCATCAGCTCAGGGCCGGCCCTGCCGAGTATTTTGTGGTACCAATACACTAGCCATGAAAAATGAATGCATGTAATAAAGATCGATGGAGTTCTCTTTTACTTACATAATGTTTTTAGGACATTATGCATATATGTCACTACAGCCCAACATATTTTTAAATAAATCCTTCAAATCAATAATAATGCGGTTCACTATAAATGTCTGTCAAAAGTATATAAATCATAAGTAAAATGACTAATATGTCTGTTTCTTCTTATTCCTTCTCCCTTATTCGTCGTCATTTTATCCTTTCCATCCATTCATACTCTAAACCCTTTAGCACAAACTCCTATAAACCCTCATTTTTCAACACCCACATCAATATCCTCTCTCAACCTACAACACATACATCCACATATTTAGACCCATTAGTGGCATTTCCTTCCATTTTTCCTCCTCCCCCACACGTGAATTGTTCATATAAATGAGGTTGAAAGCACCATATAGGATGGTGAATAGGATTTTACGAATAATTAAACATAATTAGTTATGCTAATAGCCAATTAAAAAATATTGCTATAAGTAAAACAAGAATACCAACATATTATATATCCTGGTACCCTCCGTGAGGCACTATACTCACAAAACTCTCTCATGTTTTAATTCACTATTATAAAAAGTTAGTTACAATTGTGAGCTCTGATCCGAATGGCTTATTGACTTCCTACACACGAGTTTTGATTCGAATGACTCGTCGACTTGAACAAAAACTTAGATACTAAGCTTTGCAGACTTAAACATCTTACAGGAAAGATTTTGATCTTCTCACGACAATTTAACGATCTCACTTTACAACTCAGTTAAAACTATATCTCATATAAAATTGGCAAATGAAAGTTTTTGCATATGTGGAGAAGTTTGTAAATGGCATAAAATTTAGGGTCCAAATAACTAATAATGAATGGGTTCAACTTTGGCTTATATATGATGGTAGAAATAACCCAAAAGAATATAGTTGTTACTCAACATGTGAAATATTGTCAATACACTGCTCTGCACAACAACGACTATAAACGGTTAGTTTTCTAGTCATTGCAGAAATTTCTATAATAATTTCTATCATATGTAGCAGTGATGTAGGATGAAAAGTTTATACGAGGATTTCTACATGTAGAAACTGTCAGGGTCTACTTGGATTGAGGGGAAAAAATATAAGCATAGTTAAGTTTAAGTGAAGGAAAGTTAATTAGGGAGGGAGTAGAGTCATTACATATAACCTTGCTTGGATTTGAAAGAGACTTAAGTGGGGTGAGTTAAGTGGGGTGTGTTTAATAAGTATTGATTGGATTAGAGGTTTTAAGTGAAAGGAGGATTAATACAAATATAATAGTTATCAAAATACAGTTATTACATAAGTCATAAAATTAAATTTGATTTAAATTTAGTTAGAACTTGTAAAATACCTTAAAAATGAGACATATACAGAACATCATGTTAAAAGCAAGAAGAAAAGAAAGAAAAAAATTATAATATTTTATGAGACCAAATAATGAATATTTATGATTTTTTAACTAAAAGTAATAAATCTCCATCATTAACCTTTCAGATTTTGGGTTGAAAAATAAACAAAAGACGGTAATAAAATATTATTTAACCCTCTGTAACCCTCCTCCTAATTTTTTTGTTCTCAAATCAAACATGAATTTTATTTTTCCCCACCTAATCCACTTAACCAAAAATACATTAAACCACCCTAAATACAATAAATAAATTAATTAAAAGAAAAGAAAAGAAAAACCATAGCCCCCAATCCTACATTCTCCCTTTTTTGTCAGAATCCTAATTATCTCCTCCCTCAAATTCTTGGCTTAAATAGACAGAAAGGGGAGATATGCCGCCGGTGATTCCAAGTGCGGCTCTATCCTCTTCGGCGGCGAGCGGGGGACTGCGCTTCCTCCCCCTCTCCTTCCCTTCCCTATCCATAAGAAGAAGAAGAAAGCCCTCCATGCTCTCGCCGCCGCCACTCCGCTACTCTTCTTCTCCTCCTCCTCCTCCTCCGGGCGAGGATTCGTCGCCGAGCCGCAAGCCGTGGCTCCTCGTCGGCCTCGGCAACCCCGGCAAGATCTACCAAGGGACTCGACACAACGTACGCACCGTACCCTACCCCCTCTCGCGAGTCCGCATCCCGTCGGACACGCCCAAAATCCAATATGACACGTCGATGCACGATCCACTGCGCTCGCTCGCTCGCTCACCGAATAATCTATTTATTCCGATCTATATATTGCCTAGTTTTTGGAAACACAGTTGATGGCTAAGTGGTACCCAAGAGTGGAAAGGTTTTGCAAATTTAGCATCAAGAATTCATCTTGTTCGAGAGGCCGGGAGGGATTCTTTTCATTAAAGCAGGATGCTTTAAGTGTAGGATACCCGTGAAGTTTGAAAAGAAAAGAAAAAAACGTAAAAGTACTATTAGATCAGTCATGCAATATGAACCACAATGTTGAGTAGTAAAAAAGGTCGATTTTTTTTTTATAATTGGTGTAGTTGAAACGAGAATGTTAAGATGAGTTGTGACGATACATAAATGATGAGCATATCTTTAAGAGGATAGGAGCGGTGCCAATTGAGGAGAGGAGGGGAGAAAAACGGTTGTCGGACGAGAGGATTGGTGCTTTGGACATGAGACAGAGACCAATATATGAACTGTTTAGGAATGAAAGAAGTATAGAACATTTGTTAAAGGAGCTACTATAAGGTGTAGGCCTAAATAGATTTGGGTCGAGGCTGTAAAAATGATATGTCGTACCGGAGGAAATATTGAAGAGAAGGATTCAAATAGCCGACCCAAAAATTTTGGCTTAAAGAGTTTGTTGTTGTTATCAAACATCATCATTGATTCATTGGCTATTGAGAAAAAAAGGGTGCCTCTTTCTTATGCATAACTGAAGAGATTTAATTTATTGTGGCTTGAGATTAATCAAACGGCGAACTAATTATGAAAGGTCGGACATTATAGTCTGACAAGAACATAGACGTATATTTTTGCTTATGGAGGATCTTTGTTGCCCAGCTTAGGGTTTTTTTCTCAGCATCTGAATTGATTTTTTTAGTTGATGTTGGTTTAATCTTTTGTTCTTCTCTCCCCTCTTTGCTTGGACCGTATGTTCCTACCGACTTTTGAAGACATCTAGGTTCTTTTTGTATTTCTTATGTATAAAGAGTACAAATGAAAGTTGGACAGAGAGCTCTCTTAATTTTAATCATAGGTGATACAAGTTTTAGGTGTAAGGAAACTATACTTAGACTTGTTTGAATCCTTGAAGCAGTTCATTTCAGTCTCCGACATTACATTATACGGGTCTTATTATGATTTATTAAATCTGATATCCGTGCCAAATTTAAGAGAATTAAGGTCCAATCACAGGTTTCAGATACTTGTTGTTGTACAAGGATGTACTAGTATACCTTCATTACATCTAATGCTTATTATATTATGTGTGTTGATCTTATAAGTTTTGAACAATTTTAGAGTATCCATTGGCCAACTCCCAGTTTATGAAATGCAAATTGAGAACTTGAGTTGTAGGCATGATCTTCTATGGATATTTTTGAGAGTATTGCTGGACTTTGGTTTAGGTGGGCTTTGAAATGCTAGATGCTATAGCTGAAGCTGAAGGGATATCTCTGAGTAGCATTAAATTCAAAGCGATATTTGGAAAAGGTACTCTCTTGTGACATGATATTCTTATGTTCGTAATTCTATTCAAGTATTATTTTCTTGGCATTTAACAAACCCAATCGACAAGTCCCCGCCCCCCTACCACTGAATTTGGATTATTTATTGGGCATTTGGAGTTCTTAGGCCTTACCTGCACGATCACCTCGAAAGAACAGTTTAACTGGGCGGCAGTGATATTAAAGAGATAAATCATTTAAGGAGCTTGCTAGTCGCTACTTGGTACCATTTTATTGATATTACTATATTATTATACATGGTTACTTGAATTTTACGTTGCCATTAGCTTAAAAGAGTTTATATTAACGAGTCAACTATAAGGTGTCAGATAAATCTCAGGCCTCTCTTCTATGCTTCAATTCAATCACGCATGGTGTAAAAACCAAGGCAAATTGGACGAGCTTGGAGTTCAGTATGAAGGAACTCATTACACAGCCTTACTGGTGATTCCAAAAGTGTAAACCGAAATAAGCTTTTAATCATCCTTTGCTCGAAAAACAAAATTCTAATTGGGTGAGCTTCCGTTCAGCATAAAGAAACTAAACTTAGTAAGATAAGGCGATTGAGATTTAAGATTAGAGGGATTAGTCATTAATGCAACAGTATACTTCCACACTCTAGAGAATCAGATACAAGGATCCCACAGAAAACTAATATACAAGCAATCGGATTCAATTAAAGTCACTAACAGATTGAAATAGAAATCTTTGAAATAGGTTGTACGCCCTTGATCAACGATCTATCCTTTACTCAAAGGAAGAGAATCCATATCATTTACTTGATAAAGCAAACAAATACATGAGCAGGTTAAGACCCAATTAGAACCCAAACTCAATATAAGTGTAATCACTTACTATTTCACTTCCATAGTTACCACTGTCTGACATGGAGTTGTCATATCCACTTTGGCCCGCTCCAGGTTGCCTGTGCATGTTGTTTTATCCGTTACGGATCATCACCCACATAGCTGTCATCTTCGGGTAGCTTCCTCACATTGACATCGCTACTACTTTCTTCGGTCTCTCTCTCTCTCTCTCACACACACACACACACACACTGACAACCCTCATCTCTCTTTCATATTTTTCACTATCTTTTTTCTTCCCTGATTTATCATTCACTCTCCTTTCTACATAGGTTCTTAGGCAGTTAAGAGATGAATCAATTCATTTGTAAACAACCCAACCTCCACGTTGGTTATCACCAAATAGAAAACCTATTCCTCTTGTAACAAAATAAGAAAGCCCCTTATCTAGTAGTAACTATTACTAAGAGATACCACCAAGGGGGTGGTCGTGGTACACTAGTAAGGAAGGGGAGGAGTGGGCGTGGGTTCCAATCCCATTCTGGACAATAATTAATTGGGAGGGCTTCTTGGTGCTAGTAGCCCGGACAATCAATGACTGGTTATCTCAAAAAAAAAGAAAGAAAGAAAGAAGACACTATTACTAAGAGATTCTTACAAGGTCTCGTTATCAACAAAAACAATAACAATAATAATTGCATGTAACTCGATGCAGGTCCCTCTTTATACCCAAACTTGAATCAAACTCAATATTAGACTCCGAACGTGTATCAACTTCGCCGATGATGTCGCTGTGGTCAGTCCTTTCTCAGGTTTTCTTACCAAGATCTGTATTCGACTTCGCATATGACTCCAATTTTCTACCCGACCAACATGTCTGTAAAAGCGAATATATGAAAACTAGTCAGGTAAGTCATTAGAAAACGTGGGGCATTATATTTTTCCAATGTCAATTCATACATATATTGATCATCCTTATAAAAATGATAAAGGTGGATCCGAGTCCACATTATCTAGAAGGTACTTGTCCATTGAAGTTTTTTGACCTATTCACAGTACCCTTACCCGGGATTATGGAAAAAAGAAAGTCAGTATAGGCGCTATTAAAACTTTGGCCAAAAGTCTAGTTTATCTAAGGATTTGAACAATGTATCTATTGTATAAGAAGTAAATGCCTAACCATTTGGCTACTTCATTTCCAGGGCCGGCTCTAGGCCGTGCCAAACAGGGCCTCCAATTTTTGGGGGCCTCAAAAAAAATATTAGGGTTAGTTTTGTAATTTTGTATTTCAAGTTATTCCATTTCTTCCTCAATTCCTACTCTACAATTCCTTCAAGACCTCCAATTCTTAGATCCCTATTCCCTACTGACTCTAAGATTCATATTTATAATCATACAAAAAAAATAGGATTTCTTAAAGATATTGCTCTGACCGGTGTGTTAATTGCTATTTTGTTTCTAAAGATCCCTCAATTGTTAGATGAATTTATTTTCTACAATAATGATCAGATTTTTTTATATATATAATTTAAGAATTTGGATGTGCAAGCTTAGTATTTATTTAAGAAATAATGATGTCGAAGACCGGAGCTCTTGGTCTTGCATCAGGTGACTCAGGTCCATAGCCGGTCCTATGATTTACAGGACATATGCCAAAATCTAAAATTTGGAATATTTTTCTCACATAAATTATTTTTTTTTATCATTTTTACAAGCAAAATTATCAATTAAGCTATCAAAATCATCAATCAAGCTATCATATTTTTTTTTCCCGATTGGAGAGCTGGCTTTTTTGTTGCTTCCAGATTGGGTCTTTGTTTTTTTTTTTTTTTCCTTTTTTGATATACCTAGTCTATTGTAAAATTACGGGACTTCCAAAATTGGGGGCCCATGACGGTCGCCCACCTCGTTCGTGCCCTGGACTGGCCCTGCTCAGGTCTTGGAGGCTCTAAATTGTGAGATTACATATTACTTCTCATTTGGGTATTGATCGTTATTCATTTTATTATATGTTTTCATCAATAGAAAAATTTGAGGCCAGATTTAGATAATTTAATGGTCAATACGTCTTCTATCTAAAACATCTTTATTATACTATGTAATGTGCTTGAATATAGATAATTTGAGCTTTAGTTATTTTGTTTAGTAACTACCTATAGATTCAGTTATAATATACAATCAAGAGCATCTCCAGAGATTTTGATAAAGACATATAGTAATATATTTAAAAAATATGAATAAATAAGGCCACATTTTAAAATTCACACAGGGCCTTCAATTATTAAGGACCGGCCATGTTAATTTCTAATGTTCAAATTATATACGTATTGTATTTGATCTTTTACATTGCCATACCCCTGCTTAGGGCATTGTTATCCTGATGCAGCTTTTATTGTGATGGACAAATTGTCCATTGGGTTACAATTTTGCTTATGCTCACGGAATTTGTTTGCGTGATGGAAAGATAATACAGCCTAATGAAGAGGATACATTGTTTTGAATTGTTTTTCAAAACAATGATGTGAAAACAAATCATGTTATTTCTCCCAAAAATTTTCCTCCTGATTTCTTCTAGTTTATATGATATCAAGCTTTCAAAAGCTAGTTTCAACTCGATTTTACTACTAATTGAAGGGCCCCAACTTCCCCCCTTTTTCTCCCTCTCTTTTCATTATTTGTCTGCAAACCCTGCATTGCATGCGACACTAGCGGTCACCGGCAGGCTGCACCACATGTCACAATGAGGTTAGCTTTCGAGAAAACAACAATCAGTTCTGACCTTTTTCTTCTTCTAATTACTTCGGTACTTCTCTTGCTCTCTGCAAACCTTCCATCACCTGTTACACAGGACAAACGAGCGATAATGTAGATCCTGAATTTTCAATATAGGATGACATTTAGGATATTGCATTTAAATTACCGTTACCGACTTTCTATATTTCTGGATATATTTAGATTTCTCCATATGGATACCCAATATTATTCATTACCGATATATCATCAGAAATATTGCATTTAAATTACCGTTACCGACTTTCTATATTTCTGGATATATTTAGATTTCTCCATATGGATACCCAATATTATTCATTACCGATATATCATCCGATATCAGCTTTTCTATATCCCAAATCTAATTGGTATTGTAAATTTGTATGAATTTTGTGAAGAATTGAATTACTTCTTCAAAAAATCATATTATTCTACTAGGAAACAGATGCCTTGCATGAGTGTCAAAGTCATCTTTGGACTAGTTAACTGTCCATGAAAAGTAGATGTGAGCTTTATAGTTTATTGTTATGTCCTCTAACATCTGTAATATCTTGTTGATGCCCTGTGGTTGTAGTAGTCATCTTTAATGATTTGCTAAGTAAACTTGAAATACCTTTTGGTTTATTCTGTCCTTAGAGTCTGCCCAATTTTATCATCAGTCAACAAAATTAGCTTTAGAACCATTCAAAGTATTTTGAAGTTTATGTTGATATTTTAGGTCTCAATACCCACTTTGAATCTCTCAAGAGTATTCTCTGTTATTAATGTTTAGATCTGTTTTATCTTATTATCTTCCTAGGTTTTATTGGAAATGTCCCTATCATGCTTGCCAAACCGCAAACTTTTATGAATGCAAGTGGTGAGTCTGTAAGTACTTGCACCTGAAAGTCTAGCTTTGATTTAGTTAGCATGTTTCTGTTCATTTTCATGATGTACATTTGACTAATAATTCATGAAGGTTGGATCGCTTGTATCATATTTCCACATACCGCTGAATCAAGTGCTTCTGGTAGAGTTCCGTCCTATTTCTCTAGTGCTGTGTAATTAGCAGCCAAACTTTTCCCTTACGTGAAAATTGGTTTTCTCTCACAGATGTACGATGACATGGATTTACCATTTGCAAAATTGCGTATGTTACCCAAAGGTGGACATGGGGGGCACAATGGGTATTTGATTTCCTCCAACTCCTTTAGGTTTACATAATTCAGTTATATAACATCGTTTAAGATATTCACGAAACATATTGATCTTTTGGACGGCATCATTCTATTTTATGATCTTTCCGTTTATGTACATTTAACTGTAAAGTTATCCTATGTTTTGGGTATCTAAATATCTTTTCTATATATATGATGTCAAACCCACCTCTTTATTTGGTCATCTCGGGTTTGCACCAACAATGATAATCACAGGTAGTAGAAATCATTACCATGACATATGAATCTCTTCTATGTTAAGTTGTTAGGGGTACTAGGATCACAGTAAATAAATATCACACATCAAAGTTATCATCTTTTGACTAACTGGCCAACCAAGCTCCTTTTCCCTCGGACATATTCTTAAACAATCAACATGGGTGTTTCTATAGATGGTAACATCTGTGCCTTGAGAACATGTCAAGACTACAAATACTAAAGTGTTTCGCTAATAGATGACTTCCATCATTCTATTTGCCTCAACATCACCATTTGCCTTTTGTTGCTCTTAGTTATCTTGGAACCATCATTGATCTCCCAAAAGATCTTATGCTTGTCGCAATTTATCTTCATGTTGTGACAGTTCCAAAATATTTATAGGTTTGTATATACAATTTGTTTTTGATGATCATTTCACATGGAAAAGAGACATTTCAGACGACGTTGTGCTAGAGATTGTGACCTTATTCACGTTTACTGTCGTGGATCACTGCCTAGGAGAGCTTTGGATGAAATCTGCGCCGTACGATTTTTTTTGGTTTACTTATTTGAGTAATGGCCGAGTCTGTTTATTTATGTGAGTCATGATTTAGGATTAGGATTAATTTTATTTGGAAATTTGGTTGCTTTTTAGGATTAGTTTTTCTGGAGAGGAATTCAGTTTGCTTGATAGCCAAGTCTAGTGGGCTATAAATAATGATGTATTTAGACTTAACGAAATCAATTGACGAGTTTGGACAATCTTTGTGGTTTCTTTTGGGGTTTTGCTTTTTTTGTTGTTGTTATATATATATATATATATATATATATATATAGGAACAATCCGCTTTCCCATGGGATCGAACCCACCCAACCAGGATGTGTTCTGTCTCCACTTGGTAGCCCCTACAGCTAGGAGGCTTTGACACACACACACACACACACTCACTCACATTTGCAATTAGGAAAAAAAAACATATATTTGCAATTAGGTGCCAGGCCTTCCAAATGCTGAAATTAATTCCTTCCTCTCCTTTCACTCTCACCGTTACTGGCTAACCAAAACACTTTCCTTTCTTCTTGTTCCTTCTTCTGATCCAATCCAAGCCTCCGTCATCTTGCTCCCTTCTGCTGCTCCTCCAGCTGATGCACTTCAGCAGTTGCCGCCCAGCCAAAACCCCATAGGGTCTGCTACTCAGGCTGACCCTCCTCCAGGTCTGTTGCAGACCGACCGAACCCTCCCCTTCCCATATGTCACCGGGCAACCTTGGGCCCCACCCAGTTCTTGTCCACTTTCTGGGACCACCAAAACTCTTAACCCATGTCACCTCCTCTTTGAATCCAACACCATCACAAACCCAACCGATCGATCCTTCAACCAAAACCCGACCCGAACCATCTCAGCCAATCAACATTCCTCTGTTGATCGAGGTTGAACTTTTGAAGCCCGGAACAAAAGGCTTTGGAGCGGACAATCGTCTTCCTTTGCATGAGATTTGGTGGGTTTCCAGTTGTTCTAGTTAGGGGCGGCCCTGGCCCAGGGCAGGCCGGGCGACGGCCCAGGGCCTCCTGACGAAAGGGGGCACCAACATGTAACTGTCTATAATAGAACTAATATGTATCATGTCTTTTTTTAATGAAAAACATTGTGGTGTAGTCGTTACAATGCTAGACTTATATTTAATAGGTCCTTGGTTCAAATCTTGACTATAACAAAATTTTGTTTTATTTATACTTTTTTTTTATATTACGTATGAGGGCCCATTTTGGAAGTTTTGCCTCGGGCCCCCAATTACTCAGGGCCGGCCCTGGTTCTAGTTCACTTCACCATTTCTTTCACAAACTTTATACTTGATCTTGATTTGGTTGCTACTTTGGATATTTTCTGAGATTATTTACTGTTTAGGCTGAGACAATTATTGCTTTATAGGTTGATTGCTCAAGTCTCTTGATTGCTCATCATTGCACCAACCCATCTAGGTTCTCCCCTTTAGCTCGTCCTGCCTCACTTAGGGTCTGTTTGGTAAAATGAAAGTGGGGAGAGGAAAGGTGATTTCATAGGATTTGAAGCATGGGAGAAGACTTCCAGTGTTTGGTTCAAATGGGGAAGGGGACATGAAAGGATTTTGTCTGACATGTTTAATTCCTGTCGGCAGGAAAAGCAGCCTAAAAACCGGCCACCCACATCCAGCTTCGTCCACTGGATGTGGGGGGATTCTCTTCTTTCTTTTTTGATAATTGTTATATTATGGAGCTCCCTGTCAGAGACGTCAGCCAGAGGCGAACCGGCGAACTCGACAACGAACGTCCGCCTCAACAGCGAACCGTCCTGAGCTGGACTTCGCACCGGTGCACGCCGTCGCCGTCCCCATCCATGCCGTCGCCGTCCCTATCCACGCCGTCGTCGCTGCCTCGTAGATAGAGATCTGCTCGGAGGAGGAGGAGGATGACTGGGGAAGAAGAGAAGCCGACTTGGACGGGGAAGGGACGGTAGCCGGTGGGGAAGAAGAGAATACTTTTTTTTTTTTGGAAAGAGCGGTTCCTACGGATCTTTGAGTATTTTCAAAGGATTAATTGACTAATATAATTAATATATTTAATAACTAATATTAAAATATCTATAAATAGTTCCTTAATTAAAGTATTAATTTAATATTGGATATTTGATTATATAATTAAAATTATTAACTAATTAACCAAATATTTTTATTAATATTAATTAATTCAAATAAATTTTATTATTATAACATTTTTTTTCGCTTTCCACTTCTCACTTCCTAATCCTAACCAAACACGTTTGTCCCCTACTAGGAGGACAAGAAAGTGAATGGATTTATATCACTCTTCCCTATTTGAAAGTCCAAATCCATATCTTCCTACACTTACGGTTTATCAAACAGGCCCTAAGGAGAAGACAATGTTGCAACAGAAAGGAAGGAGTCATTGGATACAAGTTCATGTCGAGACTGCTTTATTTGTGACCGCTCATCTTTATTGAGTGATTTGTGGAGCAAATTTGAGTTGATATCCTTTGTATCCTATTTGTTTTGATTACCTTGTATTTTTTAACAGGATGCGTAGTGTCATTAAACACTTGAAGGATAGCCGTGACTTCCCGCGTTTAAAAATAGGTGAATACAAGTAGCTCCTCTCTACTTTTCCTTACGCTCTTATGTTGCCCATAGGTTTTTCTTTCTTCATTTTCCTAAGTTACAATTTGATGTGTGGAAATTTGTAAAGGAATTGGACGGCCGCCAGGGAAAATGGACCCTGTCAATTTTGTGCTTCGCCCGTTCAACAAGAAAGAGAAAGAAGAGGTTCTATATGTCTATTCTGCATCAAATTAATTTGCACAAACTGTGTAAGTTATCCTTCAACTGATCGTATGTAGGATCTCACAAATGTTTTTTGTTGTGATTGCAGCTTGATTTCACCTTCCAGAGAGGCATGGAAGCGATGCGAATTTTAGTACTCGAGGGGTTCAGCAAAAGTGCGACTTTTGCCAATAGTGCAACACCATCAGAACTGTTGAACAGGTGAAGGCTTTGCCATCAATTGTAATCATGATTCACTGGTGGAGAACCCGTGCTGTACCTGCAGGCCGACGGGTTCGGTGCAAGGAGAAGGCTCCGCCGCCATGGTAATAGTATTGTGGGAGCATGGAGAATGTGAACCTGGAAACTAACAAGCAATTCATACATCCGATGGGTGTATGTAACATTTTCCTATTTCTGTTGATAAGCTCTCGGACATGGGTTAGCTTGAATCTTCCATTTCATTTTAGGAGTTGTTGATCGGTGAAAGTTGTGATAGTATGGGGTTTACAATAATTGGGACTCTACTTTATGAAGTGGTAAATACAGAATGTAACATACATATCATTATGCAACATATTTAGTTGATATTATGGTTGATTAATTTATTTATTGGCAGAAAGGCTGTACTTTTCCAGTCTTACGACGTCAAATCTATTTTTGAGGGCTCAAATTTGACCAGACGGTACACATTTAGAATAAAAGTGTAGTAACGGCTAGTTTGTTTTCCGTTGAAATGGATCATTTGTTATTTCTCTCAGTACGTCTACTGAAAACGGCAAATGTCATTTGGTTTCCAACCTTTACCCTTTTTACCATACAAAACAGGGGTAAAGTGCAAAAAATCTCTCGTTAGACTCCCGCATTTTGCATAAAAAGATTCATGCTCTTAAAATTCCTAAAAGCATGAAATCTGCTCATTATGCCCCCTTTCCGTTAATTGCTGTTAAGTAGGATATATAATGACCATTTTACCCCTCTTCCACTCTCTCCCCCACCCCCCCCCTCCCCCCCCCCCCCCCCCCCTTCCATTTTTATTCGGTAGTGCGGGGAGGAGGAGACGCGGGGGATGAGGAGAGGGGCGGAGAGGAGGAGGGGGGCTGGCCGGAGTGAAGGGGAGGGGGGGGGGGGGGGGGGGGGGGGGTTGAGGGGGGCTGGTTGAGTGAAGAGAGGAAGGGGGGGGGGAGGGGGGGGGGGGGGGGTTGAGGGGGGCTGGTTGGAGTGAAGAGAGGAAGGGGGGGGGGGGGGGGGGGGGGGGGAGGGGGTAGTTTAGGGTTTTTTTTTTTTTTTTTTTTTTTTTTTAAGGTCATTAACGGTCAAAGCTAACGGTCAACAGACGGTAGGGGACTCGCCGAGCAAGTCGTATATTGCAGAGGTCTTTATTTGCTAAATTTGACTAAAATATCTTTTTACACAAAAGGTACAAATCTAACGATGGATTTTCTGCACTTTATTTTTGCAGAAAATCCATGCCCTTTCATTATTTTTGCATTCATGCCCTTTCACATTTTTGTTTAGGTCTTGAAAAAAATCGAGAGTCGAGATTAATGTAATCCAACGGTTGTTAACGATGAGTATTTAAATTTATGAACTCGCAAGTCCCTCTGGAGTTTTTGCATACAAAAATGGTTTTAAAACCCAAATCCCAACTGAAGAGGAACATTTGACGTTTGCTATTCCCATTTTCAACCATTGGAAATAGTGTTTTCCATTTTCAAATGGGAACCAAATGTCCAAAATCTAATTGTTTCAGTGGTGTTAAGTGATAATTCATGAGTAAACAAGACGAGTGCCTCTGCAGCATGAGTTTGTGAAATCTGGAGATAAGAAATTGGATTGGGTTTTATATCCCTCCTTTTTCATACAAACATATCAAGTTTTCTCTCCCCTTCTTGCTCATACAACCACATGTAGGTTGATAGGGGTATGTTATATGGGTACTATAGGATGCAAGTAAGCATATATTAAAGAACATGAAGTGACAAAACTCAGATGAAAAATACTAACACTAATGCTATGTGAATTCACCAGCTACCCGATCATCTACCGTACAACACGTTCTTTGCTAGCGTGATTACAGAACACGCAATGTACAAAAGAAAATTGCATGGTAAGATCGATAGCGAGCAAGGAACCTTACACCATTCATATTATAGAGAAATAACTTTTTTTTCTTCTTCTTAATATTTAGAGAACATGAAGATTACTTATTAGAAGTGAACAATGGAAACCCAGATGTTTAGCCAGAGGAGCAATTTGGCTAGTATAATTTAACACCAGTCTTTTTTGTCTAAACTGGAACCTGCAACGTGCTCTGTCGTCATTGGAACTGATACTATCGGATCTGAGTATATTCCGAAGAATGTCTGCCAGCATACTATAAAATTCAAGCCCTACTTTTGAAGATCCACTCTGATGTTGCAGATTATACGGTTCGCTCCAATGTATGAATACAGATGAAGCGCCATGAACCAACCGACCAGCTTTGTTGCAGATAACTCCAACATGAACAACTGGTCAATAGAAACTGATTGCTCGTATTCCAACACACTCTGGCCTGCACCTGCTCAAAGAAGAATGACAAGATTTGAGTAATCTCACGGACCGATTGAGTTATGCCGACTAGACTAAGATGTGGAGAGGGGTAATTCATTGTTAGTTATTAAGGAAACTTTGTTATGATGCTGGATGCGCTAACACAGTATTATCAAGAGCATTCCTACAGAACTTGTGTTTCCCCCATAGTTTCCAGCATCGACCGACACAAATACATTTTGGCATGTCTCGATCCGATACCGACGTTGGGAGTCCCTTTCCCAGTCATCAGGGACAATTGAATGAAAAAGGCCGATCAGCAATGGCGTAAAAGCATAGTAAAATATTTAAAAGCATGTAAACGAAGAAAACTTATTTATCACATGTAATCAGCAATGATGACTATTATTTCATTCAAATTCAAAACTACTAAGAAACAACACAGAAAATACTTAAAATTATGCCTAGATGTATACAATGTTTTTTTAAAAAAGTTTATGACTATTTGGTTTCCGATACTAAAAAATTCAGATACTAGGGTCCGAAATCGGTGCTATTGCCGATACCGTCGATCCCGATACTCATAGGAATGGTTCGATACTGGGTCTGCAGAGCAGCAGATGCAGATAAAACCTCAAAGTAAATCAGGCTATCAAAGACGTACTAAATACAACTAAAAGTGCTAATGTTTGAGGAGATGGAATTTGACAGAGTAGATTGGAAAAAAGATTCATGTAACTGACCCGATAAAGGCTTTGTATTTTTTGTTACTAAATATAACTAATAATAAGTCAAAAGTACATGAAAATTTTACACGGGTCTATAGTTGTTTATTTCATGACTGTTCCCTAAACAGGCAATGAATTTGCAAATGGCATAATCTTTTTCCAAGTATCAGATATAATGTAAAAAGATTAAATATAATAAGAATATAATTATAACATTAAGTTGTAAGTAGCCTAGTGGTTAAGATCTTATTTTCTCTAGAATAAATACATCCAAATCCTTAAACGGGTTAATTTTTCTGCAAGATTTAATAGAACCTATACTAATTATCCTTCTTTTGTGAAATCGGGGGTGGGGGACGGCGGGGACTCAAGCCCCTTCTGGGATCTTAATGGATCCGCCCCTGCTTCTGAAATTGAAGATTTCTGTCTTGCATATCAAATAAAGTAATCATGAACTATCAGCATGTGCTGTTCTAAAAATCGGCCTAGGAGGCCGCCTAGTCGTGCTAGGCGGCCGGCGACTATGCATGTTTTGGGGGGTTTATGGATAAATGCAACAATTTTTTAGCATGATTTTTTTCCTTTCAAAAAACTGCCTAGAACAAGGCGTCTGTGTCCACCTGACTAGTACCTAGCGACTTTTACAACCTTGTCAGCATGAAATCACTGGCCAATGCATGTTTTGGGGGTTTATGGATAAATGCAACAATTTTTAGCATGATTTTTTTCTTTCAAAAAACGGACTAGAACAAGGTGTCCGTGTCCACCTGACTAGTACCTAGCGACTTTTACAACCTTGTCAGCATGAAATCACTGGCCAAAAGGGTGATTTATGGAGGCATGCTATACTTTTGTACCGGTGGGAGGCAAGTTATACTCTACATCGATGGCATTGAATATTGAATGTTTAGTGACCAAACGATATCTCAGCACCCATGCCCTATCCCACAAAGTGAGGCAAGCAAGCAACTTGAAAGGTACTATGTTTACTAATGAATTCTGCAGTAATTTGTGAAAGTTGAGTTGCAAGGTGTGCATACTATAGATGCTCAAAAATAAAAGACAGCAGAGAATGGTAGCTGCAATTATGGACATTTGTGGCACCATCTAATGTTTATTGGATCATCCTAATAAGCCCTCAGAGGGCACTTCGCTTGAGATCTCACTTCTAACTTTCAGGATATTTTCACCCTGGTTGTACCAGTAACTACCAGCTTAGAAAGGCATTGTCGTTAACTATGTTGTCACAGGCAATACCTAGGCGTGCAGGTCGGAGAGGGCTCGCTAATTTCTCCGTGTGCGGCGATGCTCGCCTAGGCGCGTCTAGGTGCCCGCCTTGGGTCGACCAGAGGGGGAAAAAATGACGCCTAGCTTAATGCATATTGCTTAATGCTTATTGCTTATTAGTTATACTACATATTAATTGTACACATAATTATTGTATACAATAAATATTAGTTAAACTCTGCGTTGCTTAATGCTTATTAGTTATACTGCATATTTATTGTATACATATTTGCAGAATTTTTCGCAAAAGAGCAGCCAAATCCTGGACGGACGTCTAGGCGGCGCCTAGGCGAGGCGGGTGGGCTGTCGCCTCGCCTCGCCTAGCACCCAGTACAACATAGGTCGTTAATGAATAAAGCAACTGCCTAAGACATCAGGATACCATGATGAATTCCTAAATTTTCTGTGTAGTTCACTAGCTCAGGTTGAATTGCATCTTTGTATCCACCCTAGAGTCATATCAGCCTTTGGAATTGCATTACAGACATTGCTAAAGGGTGAAGAAGACCATGATCAGTACACGATCTTTTGGGCATAAAAAGTAAGCTGAGTCCTTTGCCAACAAAGTATAGTTAATATACTAAGCCAAACTGGAAGCTCGAATGTTAATCAAACTCGATAACAATTTATGATTTACACAAATTGCTTATTGTGTTTGAATTGGACAAGGGACATTAGCAACTGCTAACCATACTTGAAATTTGTAATGAAAAATATATTTTATATTGGTTAAATAATTCATTTATGGTTGGAAAACTTAGTTTAAGCGAAAATCATGGCGGGCATCTTGATAGCCAGAGGAAAAAAACACAACCATGGCTTTATTGTAGTTTTGAATAGAATATAAATGTGAATTACTGATATCTTTGAGCTCATAGTTCTTTCTCTAATTCTCAAATTTGTTATTGAAGTACGCAATACATGTTAATAATTTCTGAACACATGCTAGACTAAGATAAGAAAGGCATACCATTGAGATCCAGTTGATACTTTGTGAAGCCATAAATGAGTTATCATTGACACTGGAATACAAATGCAGCACAGCTCATGACTTCAAAGACAGGTTCATAAAAATAATCCTTTTGGTAAAACTGCACCACATAAAAACGAAATTTGGAAGGAAGCAATTAGCTACTTAAATAAGCACGCTTGTATGAAGAAGAGAATGCATTAAAATAACATACCATGTCTTACACATTGTCCAAAACAGCACCACGTCCATGCAAATCAATCTTAAGTTCTAAGCTGTCCTGAAAACTTTATACTCAAGATATTGTCAGATGTAAACTTACCAATAGGCTAAAAGAGATTGATCAATAGATAAACTAATAATTGAGTGAATAATGAATTCTATAATTTTAGCTTTTGTCATAAAGGGAAGGGGAGAGAGAGGAGCAGTCACTTCTCCTCCCTTCCCAAATCTTCCTACACCTTCCTATTCATTATCGTACCCGGTACCCTCTCCCTATTTCTCTCATTCTCCCACACTTTCACAACTCTCTCTATCTCTTCGCTGTTACAATCTCTCATCTCCATCAAACCTCTCTCGCTCCAAACAATCTCTCCACTCTCTCAATACCCCTGTCTCTCAAACCTCTCTCCTGCTTCCCCTCTCTCGCTCACTCCCCCTCACCCCTTCCGCCGGACCCACACCACCCCCGCGCCCACCATACCCTCTCCCTATTTCTCTCATTCTCCCACACCTTAACATCTCTTCTCTCTATTTCTCTCATTCTCCCACACTTTCACAACTCTCTCTCTCTCTCTCTCTCTCATCTCTCTCTCTCGCTCTCTCTCTCAAACCTCTTCCGTTTCAAACAATCTCTCCTCTCTCTCAAGCCTCTCTCCTGCTTTCCCTCTCTCGCTCACTCCCCCTCACCCCTTCCGCCGGATCCACACACCCCTGCGCCCGCCTATCCGCATGCAACACCCCGCTGACCCCCTTCTCGTTGTCTCCCTCTCCCAACCCTCTTCACCTTTCCATCTCCCTTCCACCACCACCATCACCACCACATCAATCTTCACCTCACCTCCTCCATCACCACCTTTTCTTTTTCTTAAAAAGAAAAAGAAAAAGAAAGGAGAAGGAGTTTCAACTTGGTGAGGGGTTCCTCTTCCAAATTCCCAAATAAATTAACGACAAGCCCCTTTCTTTCATATGCTTATTCTCTTTTCCAATCATGCTCATGGCTTGCTTGTTAATAAGTCTCGTTCAACTTCACTCTCTTTCATGCTTGAATTTGATCATAACCACTTGAAATTTTGATTATAAACTCTAGAGTTAATTCATGTTATTTTTATAATGCATGATAGTTAGTTCAAGTATGGTGGTTACCTACATAAACTCAAGGAGTAGAGGATGATCCATACGAAACTTAGGATTTTGACTTGCTTTTGTTAGTATTAATGGATAAAGGATTGGATATATTGTGTATCATAATTACATTTAATTACATGTTTATATTACATACTTATGTATAGGTCTTTGTATATTACCCAAGGTTATGAAAAGTGTTAGGCGCTAGTCGGACGGGCACCTACCGTGTAGCGCCTAGTCTGTCTAGGCGGGTGCCTAGGTGGCCGCATAGATCTAGGCAGTTCACATAATTCAAAAAAATATTATAAGTTGCAGAAAAAAAAATCCATAAAATCCCATAACATTCATTGTCGAATGTTGGAGGGACTAGGCAGGCGCCTAAACGAACATCAGGCGGACACTTGATGCCTAGCGCCTAGGCGCCGCCTAGACGACCTAGGCGGACGCCTTTTAGAACATAGATATTACCCTAGAGGACAATTATTCTTAGTATGTCGTGTCAAATTGTAGGAGAAATTTGAGTACACCGTATGTATTTGGTTAGGACACTTGACGTCCGAAAATGGTTGTAGAGGTTAAACTAGAAAATTGAATATGAATGAGAACTATTTAATGATAATTTGGACCACGGACACCCAAGGTAGGTCGGGGATTAGTTCAGACGCATTCCAAGGCCGTACCAGACCTCTAAGGAGTATTTTATTCCATTTTAATTTTCGAACAACGCCTACGTGTATTTATATTTAATCATAATTTGGACCACGGACACCCAAGGTAGGTCGGGGATTAGTTCAGACGCATTCCAAGGCCGTACCAGACCTCTAAGGAATATTTTATTCCATTTTAATTTTCGAACAACACCTACGCGTATTTGTATACGTCATATACGCTATCGTAGAGTGGAAGCGTAGCATAATTGGTAACCCTTAGTGCGGAGCACATGCAGTGTCGAGGCTAAATTTATAGTCTTTAACTATACCGAAGCCTAGAATTGGAAATGAAGACCAATATAAGGATTCGATGTCAAATTTCGACATTTCCAGGTCATATGTAACCAACTGCGATACGAATATGAATTGAGGTATGGACAACATACAACCGTCGGTACCGTGTCCCAAATAATGGGAACATCTCGTGACACTACCAGTTGCGACCTTCCGTTTACAAGGAGAAACACTCCAGTGGTACAGTTTATCACCCTTGAAAAAAAATAGCTATGATGGCATAAGAAGCATTCTTATCTCTAGATATAATCAACCGATGAATCTACGATACAGTTTGGACTAACAATGTGCAACAAAGATCACCCAAAGACAACCATCAAACTTCCAAATAATCATGTTCTCACATAAAGGGCATATCATAAGCATTATGATCTATCATCGATAACTTGCATGGTAAGGTAAAAAACCTAGGGTGAACTCAGCTGGCAACCGTCAGGCTGGCTCGGCTGTGAAAAAGAGAAGACGTTCCGTAGTGTAGGATGTCACTTTACTTCTCTCCTCCACTCTCTCGTGTGTTTCAAAAGGAGTCTTTGGTCTCAAGCCTTGCTTTACAGCTCATCAGAAGCCTTATACAAGCACGAACTAAGGACAGATAAAAATTTGCTAATAATGATGACAATATCCCCCAGGCAATTTATGGTAAAAACTCCAAACTGCTCCAGTGGAAGATGTATGGCCCTAGATGGGAGGGGAAGAATCCTCTGACACTGCAATTGTAACAGAGAGGAAATAGACAGGGTACCTGAAGATTGATATCCCAAAGAGTTATGGCACATTATATTTGGTTCCTATTCACCATAGATTGTGAAGTCCCAGGCGCTGATTGGCAAAGGAGAGTAAAAGTGTTGATCAATACTGGATATACACAATCTTATAGCCTTATAGGTATAAAGCAGGTGTAAAGGGTATTAGAAACTGCCAAGGGAGACTAATGGATGTCAGTCTCTAAGGAGGCAGGCTCAGGTCCAAAGGAAGAATGAGTGTTCAAAATAACTCTGCAAGGTGAATTAATAGGGGTGGACTTTTGTGTGTTGGTTTTAGGCTTGCCAAATTGTGTTGGGAACACGATGGCTAAGCACCTTAGGCCCATAGCGAAATATATCCCAAGTTAATGATGAAGTTCTACGACCAGGGAACCAAGCGAATTTGTAAGGTACTCACATGTTAATAATGAAGGTGAACAGTGAGAGAAAAAAGTCATAGGATGCGGTGCTCTGATGAAAATTAAGGTACACCTAATCCTTCTAACCTTGTAACCTGTTTATGGGCCTATAAGTAAATTATCAAAGGCCAGCTCAAAAGTCCTGCTTCATGAAAAGTAAACGAGGAATCACACAGAACAATACAATTGACTATAATTACGTCCAGTTCATGGAAAGCTCCTGACAGAATATTAAATGTTTTAAGTCACTTCTGATAGAAGGCAAAACATATTAAGTAGTATTCTACAATCAGCACCCTTAGACTCTGATGTCAACCCCTTAAAAGATTACATCAACTATTCCTAAAGTAGAAGAATAAGCAAGCATATGTCATAGTTCTGGTAGTGGTAGTAGTAGTGGTAGTGGTCACCAACTTTGTAGATTAATCTACTATTATAGCAGTCAGAAATACTCGATGTACTTTAGAAATCTTAATAACATGAGAGTATTAAAGCATACCACGGCATAAGATGTGACCACAAGCTAGCTTCAAGAAATAGAATATGCAAATATAGTCCCTACAAAATAAAATAAGATTTAAAATGTACAAATGACTTTCTATAAATAAAATAAGCTGACAACTTCAGTGTGTGTTAAGAGACTGGTCCAAAAATCAAGTGTTTTATGGTTCGAAGTATAGTCATTTCTTACTTTGACCAAGTAATAGAATTGCACTTGCAGACAGAGATACAATGTCTTGTACCTTCTCACTTGTAAAGATTGCCTGAAGAACTGCACCAAGAATGAAACAGAAAAAATAAGGTCGCAATAACCGAGAAGAGACTTATTGATACAAAAGCTACAAAAGATCATCGAAAAGCCAAATAAGACGAGATATAAGTAAAATCACTTTTAGCAAAATCCATACAGTAACAAAAATGTCATGCTATAGACAAATAAAATAATGCACATATAACCACTTGCACCGAACAAACATGTTAAGTAGATAAACTGTATTAGTAAATCTTGATCCTTGCATTCTGCAAAGATGAATTGGTAAACCTGTGTTTCATCTAGCTTAGAAATTCCTCAGTAATCATGACATATATTGCAGAGACCTGAAATCTGCAATGGTTTTTCTTTGTTTTCATCATTATCATTTTCCCTGACAAGAGACTCCGTGACATCTACTGACAACACATGCACTGAATGTGATCCATCCGACAACCACATGACCTGCTTTCCTACAAAAATAAGTGAAGAGAGCATCCAGAATGAAACCAGATGAAAATACAAAGAAACTTGAATATAGAAGTTAGCACATACCTTCAACCAATTCAGGAAGAACAGCCAACATTTGCACTTTCATGGTAACATCCAAACGATTAATGTGAGAACATGTAGATGCTATGGAAGAGTGCACAGTGGAGTCTTCTCCTGCCATATCAGAATTTTCCAGGTTCAAAAGGTACAAGTCTCCACCAGAATCCAAACTAAAAGCTTCTTCTGGGACAATATGTGGATGGAAACTGCTTTCATAGATGATAGAGTATTACTATCTGAGTCTTGGACCATAGCATGCTTTATCATCATGAAAAATGAGCCGAACTCGCCTGAATTCTGCCTCAATTTCAGAGTCCTGAGCCTACCTGCAAGTAGTATGATTAGGCACGTAACAATCAAGTAGAATATCTTATCCAAATTATCAAAAGTGGTTCCAAAGATGCAGTGATTATGACATCAACAAAACGATTTTGCAACGGGTATAAGAATATGCATACCTAAGTAAATAAAGGTAATCAAATATAGTGACAAGGAGAGTTGCATTCTTGTTAGAGCTGCAAATGGATCGATATGGAAAGAGCAAACCTGTCTCCATGTTTAAGTTTATCTAGTGACTATTAACCTAACCAGACAGTACCCATGCTTCACTTAACCCTGATTCAATAGTGGGTATTCAGAATCCCATTAGTCATTTAGCTAAATATATACCATCAATACTATGTATATTATAAAGGTAATTATAAATTCATCAGTCAAAAACATGCACTTAGTTGACCAAGATAATTCAACATGGCAAAAAAATCAGTATCTTCATCATTCATCAAGAGCCAAGAGGCACCAGAAGGAAAGGGGTGGCTCTATGTAATGATAAACCAAATTCTCTATCACTGTTTCCAAGAACACATGTAAGAATGCCTGAAAGCTTGTGTTGTATCAATTGCAACATGAAGAAAGAATGAGAAAAAAGGGCAAATTTAGTATAGCATTCCATGCTTTCTAGGTTATCATGCTTTATTCTTCTCCTTTCTTCTTTTTTCTTGTTTCTTGTTTCTTTTGTTTATTTTTACCCGACAAAGAATATTGAAAACGTCCCAACACAGCAACTACCTCAAATTGTTTTCTCATTCTGGAAGTATAATATCAGCTCATGTAATCATTGTGTCCAAAATCACCGTTATGCTGTGTTGCATGAATTCGGGCACAGATACAGATATCAACACGATACGGAACGGGATACGGACATTTTCAGATAGGTGAAATATGTAGTCAGATATATTACACACTACGGACACGGGTATGAACATGATACGGGTACCGACACCATTTTTTCATTTCCGTGCAATATAGCTCTCTATTAAAAATCACTATGGCAATCTTTGTGATAGAAAGCTTGATGTCTCCAACATCCTTTTTATTGAAAGAACATGCAATCGTCATTCTTGAGAAAAAATAAATTATTGAGTGACATGTTCATGTTCATTATTTTTGCCTTTAGCTTCGTCCACATGAAACTCAAACCCAAGCATATATATAACCTATACATATAGCAACCTTCATTCAGCGAAATGTACTAAGTTTTTTTAGACTTCAATTGTAATATGTTATGGACTTTCCATGGCATAAATATTATCAGGGTTCTGATATTAATGCTAAGAGCACTTGTAAACCTTTAATTGGTGACCACTCTCTAATTAGTGAGTTTTAAGCATCCCCTGACCTTTTTCGTCCTGGTATGGTAGCTCAAATAAAGTTAACTTAAGTATCTTATTAACATGCTTTGCTTAGTGTTCTTAAGGCGTCCATCTTGCCTTGCCGTGTTAGGCGTCCACCTAGGTGTCTAGGCGTTTAGGATGCTATGTTGCCTCGACGCTTTAGGCAACCCCTCGACCCAACTTGACTTAATTGTCCCGACCTATGCCAAAAAATTTACTTTTATTATTTGAATCTGGAACCTGGTCCAAGCCACAAAGTTAAATTTATAGATATTATTAACTTCGCTTCAATGAGGCGCATGTCATGTTTTGTGCCACGAGCTGCACTAGGTGTGCCTCACCGACATTTGACATTTGCAATAGAAACCAAAGTATGCACCAGCAAGAAGACGATGAAGGGGAGAGGGAAAGGAGTGGGAAGGCATGAGGATGAGAGATTGGGAGGCGGGGCTCAAAGAAGGTAGGCACAAAGGGAGGAGAGTAAGAACACAGAGGCTTGGATAGTCTCATACATGATGGTTTAGATCTTTTGCACACTTTTTGGAGCACGATTGTGTTTCCAGATCACAACAGATCGATTATCATTTCTGACAAGATTGTCGGGGGCTTGTTCATAGAAGACTGCTCTCTTTTCTAGATGTCTATATAAGGAATTCAGATATTTTTCAACTAAGAGGCATTAATAAATAATTGATTGTTCTTTAAAAACATATAAATCTATGAGATACAAAAATAATCTCCACTGATAATCTCATTCTAGTTACCCAAGCATGAAATTATCACTCAAAGTGCACTTCGCTTTCTTGAGTTCTTAATCCCCTCTACTATCAACCTTTTGTTTGTAACTTCGCATGTGTCTTCCCAATCCTTTTCTCATTTGAATCAATAGTACCTATGTGTACCCCATATGTCATATAGCAACTGAAACTTCAGTCATGAGTTACTGAGTTACTCAGATGAGGAATACTCAAACCCAAGCATATATATATATAACCTATAGATATATCAACCTTCATGCAGACAGTTGTGATCACATATCTAACATTCAGCGAAATGTATTTTTTTTTTTTTTTACTTTTTTAGACTTGAACTGTACTATGTTATGAACATTCCATGGCATACATATTATCAGGGTTCTGATATTGATGCTAAGAGCACTTGTAAACCTTTAATTGATGACCACTCTCTAATTAGTAAGGTTTTAAGCATCCGCTGACCTTTTTCGTCCTGGTATGGTAGCTCAGATAAAGTTATCTTAAGGATCTTATTAGCATGCTTTGCTCAGTTTTCTTAAAGGCGTCAATCTTGCCTTGCCGTGCGTTTAGGATGCTAGCCTCGATGCTTTAGGCAAGCCTCGACCCAACTTGACTTAATTGTCCCGACCTATGCCAAAAACTTTACTTTTATTATTTGAAGCTGGAACCTGGTCCAAGCCACAAAGTTAAAGTTATAGATATTATTACGTACGCTTCAATGAGGTGCATGTCATGTTTTGTGCCACGAGCTGCACTAGGTGTGCCTTGCGCCAACATTTGACATTTGCAATAGAAACCAAAGTATGCACCAGCAAGAAGGCTATGAAGGGGAGAGGGAAAAGAGTGGGAAAGCATGAGGATGGGAGATTGGGAGGCGGTCACAAAGAAGATAGGCACAAAGGGAGGAGAGTAAGAACACAGAGGCTTGGATAGGCTCATATATGATGGTTTCGCCCATTTTGTGGAGCATGATTGTGTTTCCAGATCACAACAGATCGATTATCAATTCTGACAAGATTATCAGGGGCTTGTTAATAGAAGACTGCTCTCTTTTCTAGATGTCTATATAAGGAATTCAGATATTTTCCAACTAAGAGGCACTAATAATTGATTGTTCTTCAAAAACATATAGATCTATGATATACAATAATAATCTCCACTGCTAATCTCATTCTAGTTGCCCAAGCATGAAATTATCACTCAAAGTGAACTCCGCTTTCTTGCGTTCTTAATCCCCCTCTATTAACAACCTTTTGTTTTAACTTTGCATGTGCCTTCCAAGCCTTCTTCTCATTTGAATCAATAGTACCTACGTGTACCCCATATGTCATATAGCAACTGAAACTTCAGTCACGAGTTACTGAGTTACTCAGATGAGAAATGCTCCGCTGAATTTGATATGCGTAGATTCTTCCACCTATTCTGAAATAGTCGATCGACAGCCTCAAAGGAGCAAGCACTGGAAGTTTGTAATAAGCCAACAAACTCCTTTATATTTACAAGATACATATACAGAAATTATCTAGAGTAGACTAAAATATAGGTGGTCAAGGTTTCAAATTAGGCATTATGTTAGTCTTGTCGGACGCACGTAAATGATCATATCTTTAGTCTTCAATGCATCTGGCGGGAACATTCTTACAGCTGGGGCAGTGGAGGAGCATTTACATAATAGAAGTTAGGAGGCTGATGATTCTCACATCAAGCTTTAATTACAATTTTGCAAGTAGTGGCATAATTAAACTTGCAATGAGATATCGCATTGCGTGCGGTGCGGTGCAGTGCTCCCACGCAGAAAAAAATTATCAAGTATTTTAATAAGAAGGAACACAAGTTACATTATCTGTATGGATGTGACTTATACACTACTCAATTATCACATGGACCGCGAACAATTTAAGATCATAAGGAGACAACCAAATGATGGAGATTTCCTTTATTGCTCGTGACTTGTATACAAACTATTGTTACCAAATCCATTGCATGTTGTGATCTGTGGTATGGGCAATGCTACTTTACCCGCTACACTATCACATTGTGATTTGGTAACATCCTTCTAGCCGTTCAAGGCTGTGTACGCTTGTGAGCATCTGTTTGAATAAAAATATAGACCCTAATACTCATTTAACAATATTGGAAGTCTTCAATTCATAAAGGTGAGAAACAAAATTTGGAATATAAGAAGTTATTTTAATTGTGTAAGGGTGATCAACAAACACAGGATATTAACAATTTAGCATACAAATTTTATGGAAACCAACAGTTTATCTTCCCCCATGCTTAGCCTTTTGTTGACACCAAAAAGTTTTGGCCCTCTACAATTATTTAGATTTGTTGGATCACCATCTTTGGTCATCAGATTGGGAACATGCCACACAATTCCGTCTGACTGGGTCCAAGCATACTTTATGTTGCCATATTATGTCCACGCTTCATACCATGGAGACGGAGATATAGAAGCATCAACTTTCCCAAAAAAAGAAAAATGACAATGTATCATATCTATACATTACTAAGAACTCCGACAAAGTACATCAAAGTTGACAATGCACCAGATTTGTAAACAAGGCAGCACAAAAAGTCCAAAACTTAATTCCTTGCTCGAGTTATCTGTCTGGTCATGTCCATAGCTTGACATGTCTCGTTGAATTGGTGCCCATCGAGGAAGCACTGGCACTTCAAATATCAGTCATGCCGGACACCTATCGATGTATCCAGCATAACACAAGCATTCCAAAATACACTAGGAACACCAAAATTGGTGCCTTTTCTGTGTCACTGTGTCTGTACTGCATTATGCCATGCAATGCAGTTCATATTTTCCTTTAAAGGCAGCACCTTTACCGAATGCTCTTTACATTCACATTCCTTAGTTTCAAGTTTCAACGTGCAAAAGAAGAAAGTAGGAACAAAACCATCCTAAAACTCACCCAGAGCTCGATCTCCGACGTCAGCAGCAGCTCCGTCCCTCCTGTGTGACCTCCTCCTCCTCCCGACGTCCCCACCCTTCACCAGCGGCCTCAGGGGGAAAACCCTAACCCCGTCTACCTCCCCCAGCACCAGCACCCCCTTCTCCATCCTCAGGTCATAAATCGGTGCCACGCACTCGACCACCGCACACTTGACAAAATCAACAGCCTTCCCGTCGCTGCCGTCGCCGAGCACCCTCGCGCCGAGAACCCAGATCTGCCTGCTGGCGGCCGAGTGGACGGCGAGGTAGTTGACCGACCCGACGATCCTGACGCCGAACCCATGGCTCAGGTTCAAGGCTAACGTTTTGGATCGAGGGAGTTTGTTGTTGAAGGAGAGCGGGACGGGGGAGAAGCGGTCGTCGATGAGGATCCACGCGCGGAGGAGGACGGAGGGAGAAGAGGGAGAAGGAAATGCGGAGACGAAGAGCGTCGAATTAGGGTTAGGGTTTTTAGGCTTAGGGTTTAGGAGGAGGAAGGTGGAGGAGGAGGTGGAGACGGGAGGGACGACGGTGGGGACCGCCGAGGGGGACGGGGAGGAGCTGGGGAAGAGGAGGACGGAGGAGTCGGAGAGCGTGACGGCGAGGGAGCTCGAGAGGGGGTCGAGGAGGAGGGAAGTGGGGCCCAACGACGGGGACGGGAGGGGGAGGGAGAGGGAGGAGGCTTGGAGGGGCATAATGGAAAATTCGGGATCATAGGAGGAGGTTATTGGTGGTGATGGAGTTCTTCGACATTGGAAGGAGGCGGAGGAAGAAGAAGAACAAAGAGGAAGCGGAGATCGAGGTGTTGCTGATTACGCGGTGAGTTAAAGAATTTTGTCCTGTCTTTGTTAGGACTTTGTAGAAGTGGAATGGCTTCTGTTCTGCTTCTTCGGTACTTTAAATATCGTACATATATTTTCACATAATTAACAAAAAGGGTCCGACTATTGACACCCCATGTATTTCTAAGGACACCACATGTAACTTAAGTGAAAAAATAGATTAATATGTAAAGACATTAATACCCCCCATCTATTATAGCACATTCCATCAGCCTCCTTCATTATTTGGTCTTCTTAGTACACCCCACTTTCTCTCCCCAACCCAAAAACCCTCCATTTTCCCTCCCCAAGCCAAAAACCCTAAATTCTTCTTACTTTGAAGGAAGTTGAAGAAATCATGATGGAGGGACAAAATGCACATGAATCTTCCAAGGTACGTTCCTCTTATGTTGATTTTTTTCGTTTGTAATCATGTGATTCGGTTTTTTTTCGAAATTTTTTTTTCAGAATTCGTGATCTGTTCGACCTGTACCAGTCGAACAGATGAAGAGATGTTCGACCTGTAAGAGCTGAACAGTAGGGGTTCGCACGACCTGCTCTGGTCGAACAGTATGGCTTTGTTCGACTATTGCAGGCCGAACAGTTTAAGTTAGCACGACCTGCTCTGGTCGAACAATATTAGTTTGTTTTTTTCACCTTATTCAGTTGTTAAATTTTTTCACTGTAGGAAAACACCTCAAATGACAATGAAATTAACACTGAAATGAGCATTATCAGGCATCCAATGTTTGAAGAACAACCTAATTTCGTAGACGAATTTCATACGGATGCTTTATTTGAGAATCGTGAATGTTTGGTGAATTGGGTACGTACGGTAGGAAACCGTCATAATATGATTATTTTGGTTAAACGATCGGATAGCGGAGATGGAAGGCGAGCTCGAGTAATTTTGGGTTGTGAGCGCGGTGGTAAATATCGGCAGAAGAAGCCAAAAGTCGATGAAAAAAATTCGACTAACATTGCCAAGAAGCGGAGACGTGAAAGGCTTACGGGCACGAAGAAATGTGATTGTCCATTTCAGTTGAAGGGAGTGCAAGCCAATGACGTAGGACAATGGTCATTGAGGGTTATATGCGGGTCACATAATCACCCACTGGGACGAAATTTGGTTGGACACTCATATGCCGGTCGACTGACCCCTGCAGAAGATCAACTTGTTAAAGACCTGACGAAGAACAATACAAGGCCAAAAGATATACTGAGCACGTTGAAAGATAGTTTTAGTGGGAATGAGTCAACATTGAAGACTATTTACAATGCTCGACATAAGCATAGAGTTGTCGAGCATGGAGGACTTTCTCAGATGCAATATTTGTTGGGAAAATTGGAGTCGGAAAAGTACTACTATCTGACTAGGAGATGTGAGCAAACCGATCGAATGAAGGATCTTTTTTATGCTCACCCGACTAGTGTGGACTTGTTACGTGCATTTCCATATATTATATTGATGGATTGTACATACAAGACTAACAGATATAAGATGCCACTTTTGGAAGTGGTAGGCGTTACGTCCACAAATATTACATTTTCAGTGGCATGTGTTTATATGGAGGCAGAGCGGGAAGACAATTATATATGGGCACTTAGTACGCTTAAAGGATTAGTTGATCAATCATTCTTACCCAAGGTGATTGTGACCGATCGTGAGTTAGCACTAATGAATGCCATAAGCGTTACTTTCCCCAGCTCCACTCACTTGCTTTGTCGGTGGCATATTAGCAAAAATATTTTGTCCAATTGCAAAAAGATGTTTCGTACCAAGGAGAAGTGGGATAGTTTCAATAATTCATGGAATTCGTTGGTTCTTGCTGAAGACCAACCTAGATTCAATGAGTTGCTTAGAAGATTGAAGCAAGATTTCTCCGATTATCCGAAAGCAGTTGAGTATGCCATCAATAATTGGATAGAGCCCTATAAAGAAGGATTTGTTTCGTGTTGGACAAACAATGTCATGCATTTTGAGAACACGACAAGTAGCAGGTACGTGACTTGAAACAATACTTTGCATGTGTAAATGTTAATTATCTTACAAAGTATGATTCTCACTCTATAATTTTCATATTCACAGGGCGGAGAGTGCACATTCAAAATTGAAAAAAACAATTGGGCACGAGTCAATCAACTTTTGAGATCTCATGGACAAGGATACACGACTTGCTGACAACGTCACACAACCAAATAAAAGCCTCATTTGAGATGTGTCTTAATGTTGCACCACATCGTTATAGTTCTCCGCTATTCAAGATTATCCGAGGATTGGTGTCTCATCATGCTCTTGGTAAGATTTATGAAGAGATGAAGGGTATAGAAACTACCGAAGTAGATCCTCTCCTTTGTGGTTGTGTGTTACGGAGGACTTGCGGGTTACCTTGTGCACATGAACTTGCACAGTTGAATCGGGATGGTCAGGTAATTCAGCTCGATATGGTTGACAGATTTTGGCAGAAGTTGGATTCTGAACCCTACAAAACAGACAGTGTAGCTGATGAAGATATCCGAAGCCGTTGGGTGGAGACCATGACTGATATTAATTCTAAGTTTGAGGCGGCTACCGATTCTCAAAGGTTGTTGTTGCTGAAAAAACTTTGGGAGATAGTTGTTCCTTCAACATCTTTGTTGCTTGAACCGGTGGTCCACAAATGAGCTCGTGGTAGGCCAAGCAAAACGAAAATCCGCCATGCAAATTCGACGAAACGGAACCCAAGCAAATTCGAAATTGTAGAGTCTGCTCACGATAGTTGTTCTCCTTTGGATGAAACTATCATTGTCGGTGCTCACCCTTCGGCAAAACCAATGTTTTCTTCCATCCGAAGGAAAAAGGATCCGGTCCAACGCAAGTCATCACGCAACGACTCCGATTTTGCATACATACAACAAGTTCCATCTCATTTCCATCCCTATGTGTTGAGTACGAAAAATGTACTAGGGGATGGACATTGTGGTTTTCGATGCATAGCCCATGCACTTGGGTTGGGGGAGGAATCCTGGCCGAAAGTTCGTACTGACCTGATTCAAGAAGTAACAAACTTGGGAGGTTTATACGCCAGATGTAACTTGCTTAAGGGGTCTCCCGAAGATGTACGAGCAGCTTTGAATTATTTTACAACACCCATTTATGACAGTAAGTACTGGTGGTCATACCCAGATATGTACTACTTGGCGGCGTCGGCCTACAATATGGCCATCGTCCACATGCACAAGAACGGTTCCTCGTTGTTTCTACCTATGATACGGCTCTACAATGTCGAAGGCACGTATACATCCATGAAAGAAAGTCACGTCGTCGCGAGGAAAACTGTTCCTCATTCCGTGGTAGGGAGTCCAATTCACCTACATCATAAATTGAAACAATTAGTTATGGGTAGAACAAAAGTTATGAGTAAATGGATAAATTAACACTCACATTGTGGACTTGAAGATTGTCCAATACCTCCCTGATGGATGAGACCATGTTGGTACCTGGTCCAGCATGGGGTCTATTGGCCCACCTCATAGCAAGTGGGTCCCCCATCTGATAGTTGACGTTATGTGTAGGCCTCGTGAAGGGAAAATACTCGAATATCCATGCCTACAATACGAAAATATGAAGCATATTGGTCGTTGTATAACATTAAAAAAATGCATATCACGGGCTGAGATATAGATACCTCCAGTAAAGTCAAGTATCCACATATTTGGCGGACCCCACTCCGAGATGCTACTCCAAGCTGTCGGTATAAGAAAGCTAAAGCAGCAGCTCCCCAGGCATAGTCATTGACGTTGTTCAAATTCTCTAAAAGGCTGAGAACTTTTGTATCAACACGTGTCCCACTTTTGTCAGAAAATATTGTGCATCCAAGTACGAACCATAAATAGGCACGGACAGCACGCCTTCTTTTCACATTATCCGTGCTACTGACGTCTGACTCAAATTCAGATCGGAGCTACTCCATCCGGACCGAGCTACCTCTCTGGCCCAGAAGCTCAGTATGTGCATCCCTTTCTGACACCCCCAACAACCTATTAATCATCTTCTTTGGCTCCTTCCGTCCCCTTGCTGACAATGGTTCAACCACTGGTAGCCCACTGACCGGGAGTCCGATGAGACAAAAAACATCATCCAGCGTAATTGTCATCTCACCGAATGGCATGTGGAAAGTGTTAGTCTCTGGTTGCCAACGCTCGAGAAACGCACAAATTAGATTCTTATTTGGCGTCTTGTACGAAACCGACCTTAATTTCGCAACTCGAGAGTTCTGAAGCAACTCGCTTATATTGCCCTCTAAATTCCATGTATCCATCTTGGTTGTGTGGCACCAACACCTCAATACGGGCCTCTCAATTTCGTTCCAAATCTTGTACGCCACATGAGTTTTGAAACTTGGAATAAGTCGGGATCCTCAGGTCCACCGGGACAAGGGCCCGCCAAAATATCAGCGTCTTCTTCCTCTTCTTCATCTGTGCGCCGCTCTTCGTCTGCGTGGCCTTCTTCTTCGTCTAATTGGCCGGTCGGTTGAGTCGGAGCAACGACCGTAGCTTCTTCAAGACGTGCACGTTCTTGTTCTTCAAGACGTGCACGTTCTTGTTCTTCGGCACGACGTCTCCTAGCAGAAGCATGAGTGGCTTCCCTCCGCCTAGTGTTTCCTGCAAATTTAATCAACAACCATACATTAAGGAGAAAATATATGTTTTGCCTTAAAAATGTACTGTTCGACCAATACTTGTCGTACAACCACATACTGTTCGATCACAACAGGTCGAACAATCGCAAACTGTTCGACCACAACAGGTCGAACAATTGCAAACTGTTCGACCATTACAGGTCGAACAGTTGCTTTTTGCCCGACCGACCAGGGTCGAACAGTGCCCCGAATTCCAAAAAAAATTCGAACGATTGTCTCGTTGTTGTCACAATTGATCGGTTTCGAAACATACACAGAGATCCTAAACGAAGATAGATACTAATTTCGAACAAGATTACTCATCTACAGGTCGATTTGCAGAAATTTACCTTCCGATTGAACTTGTTTTCCTCTATCCATTGCGAAGCCGAACAAGGGAGAACTCTTCGACAAATGGGAGGCGACCGGGCAGCGACTGGAGGGACCGGAGAGTGAATGTTAGGGTTTTGTGAGGGAGGAGAGTGAATGTTAGGGTTTTGTGAGGGAGGAGAGTGGAGTGGAATTTTAGGGGTGTACTTAGAAAGCTTTGAGATGGGGGTGTAGAATAGGTAAGGGTATTTTTGTCAAATATTGGGGTGTACTTAGTATTTTTATAAGCTTAATCAACTACATGTGGGGTGTACTTAGAAATTGGGGTGTCCTTAGAAATACATGGGGTGTCAATAGTCGGACCCTAACAAAAAATCTCTTATACAAAACACAAAGATTTTTGAATCCTAGGACTGACTGTGCCAAGATAAAAAGTGGTTGGGATTTAATCTTGGTGAATCAACGGTTGTGGGGTTTTATGGAAAAGAGCATTATTGGGAGTGGGGTTTTATGGGGAAAAGCATTATTGGGAGTGGGGTTTTATGGGGAATCCAAAGATGGGGATTTAATATTTTAATGGTTAGGATTTAATATTTTGATGGGGCCTCATAATTGTCACGTCCCAGAACCAGAATACTGGAGAGCGGGGGCGTACATAGCCAGCTACGTATATTGAAATAGAATACATCTCAACTATACGGTCACGGTTGTCTAGATATGAGGGTTTACTACAAGCCAACAGTCTCTTAAGGTCAAGCCTACTGTCTCAATCTCAAGCAAATAATATAATTACAAGATGTTTGACCACCAAATATACAATAAAAGGCGTCCCAAATATTACATATCAGCTGATCATGAAGCTAGTCGTACAAAATGCTAGGACTAGCAAGAGTTAAGTCATACATGATCAACCCTAAGATTTGTTAATCATGTTTACAGCCGTAGGCAGACAGTAAGTAAAGTGCATCGAGCTAATAGGTGCTCGTCGGCTAAACGCCTCAAAAGAATAACTTTATAATAGAGTGAGCGAAACAAAATAGAAAACCCACTCGTAGCCCGGGTTCCTTCTAGTCGCCACCATCGGACTGGAGGTTCGGTAGATCCTCGGGTGCTGCTCCGAAATCTGGCCACACAAAACCAGCTGGGTCAAACCCCAGAAAGAGCAAGTGCCACAAGGGAGGCCACGAAATAAGAACAAAAGCCAGCATATCAGAACATAAGAAAATAAAAGAAGGTACAGGTAATTAAAGCACATCAGGGCAATAAACGACTAGGGACGTAGAACCATTCCGGGAGTCAGGTTACAACCCGTAAACCAAACAAGGACCCGGGGTTGTAACCCTTCTCCTGAATAGTGCTGTCTCTATCCATTTATTGTTAGAGATAAGTAAAACAGGCATGTACAAGAGTTCCAGGTACAGAGGCTAGACATGACTTAGACAAGGCTGGACTCCATCCATTCATAAGCGGCCAAGCAATTACTACGGCTTACTACTTTAACTAACTAGGGTTATCACAAGCCTTAATTACTAACAAGATGCAAGTGAAAATTTTCCAGTCCCAAGTCCTGCAGACCATCCAGTTATCCTTCCGCGGGTTGAGAGTATGGTTGGGTACATCGCCCCGGAGACGATATACCCTTAGGTGACTTAGAGGGTGCAACACATGACAGTGCGCTGAAAATGTGCTCTACTCGTCGGCAAGCTACAAGTCCAATTAAGAGCGCCCAGATAACGAGATTGCCTGTGACTGGAAATTCTCCATGAACTATAGTTTGATCTAGTCATTAGCCTAATCCATATTCAGTATGAATCCCTGACCGTAGGAACCAGGGAGTCACGTCCTAGACATGATGCAAGACAAGACAAGTGGATTGCACAAGCAAGCAAGCAAGAACACCCACGGTGTCAAGTTGATTATACGAGTCAAGTTAGCCGTCGCAACAGCATCAAGATAAATCATGTCAGGGTACTTGTCAGGAGTGCGCCACGACGGGCCACTATCATGTCAGGTTGGTCATGTCAGGAGTGCACTACTACGGGTCACTGTCATGTTATGCTAGTTCCTTATCATACCATGCCATGTACAATAGTCATTCCAAACATATTAAGTAAAATCAAGTTCATGACAAAAGGCGTAAGGATATAAAATGGGCGTAAAATATCTAATAAAATATCAATATACAGAGCTATAGAAGAGCCAAGCTTAAGGAAAAATAAAAACCAAATCTCCATGAATGGACAGATTGCGCAAGGGTCCCTGGGGTCGGGTTGCGCAGGAGTCAAGTGCGCCAGGGGGCCAACTGCGCAGGAGTGAACTGTGCAGAAGTCGCTTGCGCTGAGCTGGTTGGCGCAGGGGTCAGATTGCGCAAGAGTGGACTGCGCGGGGATGGATGGCGCATGGGTCAGATTGCGCATGAGTGAACTGCGCGGGGATGGATGGCGCATGGGTCAGATTGCGCATGAGTGGACTGCGCAAGAGCAGACTGCGCAAGAGTCCCTGCGCGCTGGGGTTGAGCGCAGTTCACCATGGGGCAAGCTGCGCGGTCGGCGCTGCGCTAAAGTGCGCAGGCCGAGAGTAGGATGCGCAGTCCAGCACTGCGCTAAAGAGCGCAGGCTGCTGCCTCCTTCTCCAGGCCGAGAAAAACTCTTCAAGAACACCAAAGTTCAAATCTTTATATCTTGGTCAAATCAAAACCAAATCTAGATTTTCAAAGGTCTAACTTGAGTAAAATTGAATTCTCTTCCACATGGAAGCATCAAAACTCACAAAAATCCAACCAAAATAGATCAAAACCATGTAAATCCAAAAATATTTAAAACCTAGATCTAGAACAATGGAGACTCTAAATCACCAAATGTCAAGCACTAATGTTGATCACCATGGCCTAATCTAGCTAATGAACAAATAAAATGTGGTTTTCATGTGGTGGCAAGGTGAACTTGCCTATGGGTGTTGGTGTTGTGTAGAGGAAGGAAGAAGAAGAAGATGGAGAAATAAATGAGAGAATTATGGAGGAGAGAGAAAAGTAGGTGGAGTTTTAATGAGGGTGGGTTGTGTTGTGTTGAGGGTGGAGTGTAGGTTAAGGTGTTCCAATGCATGTTAAACCAAACCAAACCAAATCAAACCAATTCTCCTCCACAAAATAAACCAAGCCAGGTAAAACCCAATTACGAGAACCAAAATCTGCAAGTCAAGCCAATTACAAGTACATGCCAAAGCCGAGAAAATAAATACAGGTCTGAAATACATGCAAGCTTGACAAAATACGTATTCAGAATATGGGTGTTACAATAATGGTTGTGGATGAGCATTATTGAGAGTGGGATTTTATGGGGAATCCAAATAAAATTCACATCCAGCAGTGGTTGGGATTTAATATTTTGATGGGGGTCTCAAAATTATTATTGTTCGTTTAAAATTGGGAGTCCAAGATTTTGAGGGGGAATACCTTAAATGAACCATGCCCTATGGGCACGGGTTATGACTAGTATATATATATAACTAATTATTTAACTATTTTATGTTAATTAATTATAATCAAACATTTTAACTTACTTAAGATGGAAGATATTTGTCGAACCCGAGTGACCCTTGTGGTAAATGGAGAGACGTATAAAAGTTCTAGATCGATGGTGAAAGATCGGTTGGGAAAATTTATGAAATGCCCAAAAATTTAAAAAGTTTTATGAAAAACCCACCGCAAAAGAAACTTTCATCGCGTGCCCAGCATTATCTTAAAAATATATAAAATGGGACGGCATGACCCTTTTGCCCTTCTAATTTATTAAGAATATCCACAAACCCAGCAACTCTTCAGAAAAACGGTTCGATTCCAGAAGAGGGAGAATTACATACAAACCCAGTAACTCTTCAAAAAAATGTTTCGATCGCTCCCTCCTCTTCCATACTCTGTTCGCTTTCGATTTTAGGTCATCTCCTCCAAAAATCTTAGAAATTTCTTACAAGAAAGCGCCAGCGAATCTCCATTCGTAAGTTTCACACAATGTCGCAATCATCATCAATGGATGTAGACCGAGTTAGAAAAGACGGAGAACAAGTAGATGTTGAAAAACAAAAGAAATAAGGGGTGAAAGTTAAGAGGGTTGCTCGTAAACGAAATATCACAAAAGAAAAAGAAGTGCAAGAAGAAGTAGAAGAACAAGAACACGGAGAACAACAAGAACAAGAAGTAGCAGGAGGAGAAGAAGAAGATCAAGAAGAAGGGAAAAAAAAGGTAAAACTTTGAGTCCTGTTCATTCTCCGTTTATATTGACGCGGCAAATGAGAATGATCATTATCCGTCTATAAAATACACGGAGGATGCCCTTTCTGTGTCATTTGAACTAGAAATTGCCATTCTCCGTGTTAAAATACACGGACAATGGCGTTATCCCTTGTATTTTGACCTAGAAATGGTCATTCTCCGTGTATCTAACACAGAGAATGAATATTCTCCGTGTTAAAACACACGGAGAATGACATTTTCTGTGTATTTTGGTATAGAAATGAACATTCTCCGTGTTTTAACACTGAGAATTACATTCTCCGTGTTAAAATACACGGAGAATGACATTTTCTTTGTATTTTGACCTAGAAAAGGCCATTCTCCGTGTATTTTTGACACGGAGAATGTTATTCTCCGTGTTTTTTGACACGAAGAATGATCATTTTTCGTGTTAATACACACGGAGAATGGCATTTTCTGTTTTTTTTTGACCTGAGAATGAGCATTCTCCGTGTTTCTCACACGGAGAATGTTATTCTCCGTGTCAATATACACGGAGAATGGCATTTTCTTGTATTTTGTCCTGAGAATGAGAATTCTCCGTGTATCTAACACGGAGAATGTTATTCTCCGTGTTAAAATACACGGAGAATGGCGTTCTCTCGTATATTTTGACCTGGAGATGGCCATTCTCCGTGTATCTAACACGGAGAATGGCATTTTCCCTTGTATTTTGACCTAGAGATGGCCATTCTCCGTGTATATAACACAGAGAATAACCATTCTCCGTGTTAAAACACACGGAGAATAACCATTCTCCGTGTTAAAACACACGGAGAATGGCATTTTCTGTGTATTTTGTCCTGAGAATGAGCATTCTCCGTGTTTTTAACACGGAGAATGGCATTTTCTTGTATTTTGTCCTGAGAATGAGCATTCTCCGTGTTTCAAACACGGAGAATGTTATTCTCCGTGTTAAAATACACGGAGAATGGCGTTCTCCCTTGTATTTTGACCTAGAGATGGCCATTCTCCGTGTATCTAACACGGAGAATGTTATTCTCCGTGTTAAAATACACGGAGAATGGGGTTTTCCTTTGAATTTTGACCTAGAGATGCCATTCTCCGTGTATCTAACACGGAGAATAACCATTCTTCGTGTTAAAACACACGGAGAATGGAATTTTCTGTGTATTTTGTCCTAGAAATGAGGCATTATCCGTGTTTCTAACACGGAGAATGTTATTCTCCGTGTTAAAATACACGGAGAATGGCATTTTCTGTGTATTTTGTACTGAGAATGAACATTCTCCGTGTTTCTAACACGGAGAATGTTATTCTCCGTGTTAAAATACACGGAGAATGACATTCTCCTTGTATTTTGACCTAGAACTGGTCATTCTCCGTATCAAAGTAAACGGAGAATGATCATTCTTCGTGTAAAAATACACGGAGAATGACATTTTCTGTGTATTATGTCCTAGAAATGATCATTCTCCGTGTAAAAATACACGGAGAATTTCATTCTCCGTGTAAAAGTAAACGGAGAATGTTCATTCTCCGTGTTAAAATACACGGAGAATATCATTCTCCGTGTATTTTGACACGGAGAATGATCATTCTCCTTGGTTGAATAGCGGAGAATGGTCATTCTCCTTATTATAATAAAGAAGAATGTTGACGTAAACCTAATTGTTATTTTTTTTAGGGAAAAAAACTGTCAGGAACAAAGAAGAAAGACTTTTTCGTGCAACATTCACCCCAATACTCTCTCTTATGGATGAGGTGAAGGAAAAGTGTGGCCATTTGCCTAAAGCAGTTATTGAAACCTTGAAGAATGTTGGATTCTACAATTTCGTAGATGTATTCTACAGATCCAAGGTGAAAAAGGCAGAACTATCTAAAGTCACACAAGGTCTGGAGAACCTGATGGGGACTTACTTGGAAGAAGATGGCATTGGATATTTCCAATTGAGCAGCAGTGTCAAGGTAGCACCAACTGCTGATGAGATGGCAACCATTTTCGGTCTGCCAATGAATGATGACAGTGAAGTTGATGAGAAGTATCTAAAGATCATCACTGAAAAATAGAAGACCCCCCCACCAGCAGACTCATTCAGCATGTGTACAGAACACTTCAAAAGATTGCTGACAAATTCCAAGGGAAAAATGCAGAAGTCTCAAATGCAGAAGTTAAGAAAAGGATCTTAGAGCTGTTGGGGGACAGAAATGCAAGTCCTGATGAGTTGGACAAGTTAATAGTATTCAACTTGTGCCAAACAGCATTCTTCACCAGAATGGGTGGGTCGAACTTGCCATACAAGTTCTTCGCTCTGGTGGAGAGCATAGATGTTATAAAAAGCATCTGTTGGCCACGAATTATTTTGGGGTACGTCATGGACATCATAAAGAGGGCTGTTACAAAAGCTGAAGATGGGGACATTGAGATATCGTACAAGAAGATTGAAGGTTGTACGATATATTTCTTGTATTGGTTTGCAGAGCACAGTAAACTGTTAGAAAGGAAGTGCAAACCAATAAGCGCATACCCGAGATTCTATACATGGGATGGGAATAGAATCTCGATATTCCTCAAAAATGAATATCAAGGGGCTCAAATGAATTCTGAATTGATATTCAAAGAATTTGTTACATTGACTGTTGAAAAAGTAGAAGACCCAGCAGAGCAGCATAGTATAGAAGGTGGAGATAATGCTGTTGATGAAGAAGAACCACAAGCTGAAGCCCAAGCACCAGCAACAAATATAGCTGAGAATGAAGATATGTTGCGTGTCTTGGAGGAGAAATCTCAGCTTATCGCTGAGAATGGGCAACTCCAAGAAAGAGCCCAAAAACTAGAGGCAGATGTAGCCCAACAACGTGCTGTGGAGCTCAATACTGATGGCTTGGAGAAGGAGTTAGACTCTATAAGAAACGAGAAATCGCTCCTTATTGCTGATAATGAGAAACTCCGTAGAATAGTTGAAGAACTGGAGGCAAAGGGGTCGGAACAGGAACTAAACTCCCTGAGAAAGCATAAATCTGAGCTTACTGCTGATAATGAAAAGCTTCGTCAACGTGTTGAGGAGCTACTTCTAAAAGGTAAATATTCTATTTTTTCAAAATTTTAATTTGTAATTATGTGTATCTAGCACGGAGAATGTCATTCTCCGTGTCAAAGTACACGGAGAATGACGTTTTCTGTGTGTTTTGACTTAGAAATGATCATTCTTCGTGTTTCTAACACGGATAATGTTATTCTCCGTATTAAAATACACGGAGAATATCATTATTCGTGTTAATACACACTTAGAACGTTATCCTCCGTGTGTTTTGACAAGGAGAATGACATTCTCCGCTAGTATTTTAACACGGAGAATGACATTCTCTGTATTTTGACCTAGAAATGGCCATTCTCCGTGTGTTTTTTGACACAGAAAATAACATTCTCCGTGTCAGAATACACGGAGAATGATCATTCTCTGTGTTAAATACACGGAGAATGTCACTCCTTGTATTTTGACCTAGAAAAGACATTCTTCGTTTAGCTTAACACGGAGAATGACATTCTCAATGTAATTTGACCTAGAAATGACATTCTTCGTATATTTTTGACACGGAGAATGTTATTCTCCGTGTATCTTAACACGGAGAATAGTCATTCTCCGTTTATGTTATAGGAGAATGCCCATTCTCCTTGTAAGTCTAACAGAGAATGATCATTCTCCGTTTAGCTTAACACGGAGAATGACATTCTCCTTGTATTTTGACCTAGAAATGATATTCTCCGTATATTTTTGACACGGAGAATGTTATTCTCCGTGTATCTTAACACGGAGAATAGTCATTCTCCGTTTATGTTATACGGAGAATGATAATTCTCCGTTTACTTTGACACGGAGAATGGACATTCTCCGGATTAAAGTAAACGGATAATAATATTTTTCATTGTTTTTAAAAAGAAGATTATATAATATTGACATCATACCTCTTGTTGTTGTTTGTTTTTATATCAGTGAAAAAAAAGACAATCTCAGAAAGGAGAATGAAAAGCTCATTAATGATAACAACAAACTTCTAGAGGAAGTTGCATCATTGAATGACGAAATCAAACAGAAGAATGATACAATTGTTAACCTCGAAGTAATGGCTAAAGCATTGCAGCTTGGGGAGACTAAAGCAGTTCCTCAAAAATATTACACAAGAGCAAGAGAACCAGGAGGGATTAAAAAAACAATTAAATGCTCCAGCGGATGATGATTTACCACATTGGAAAAGAAGAAAACAGCTGATGCTAAAAGTAAGAATGTAGGTGCTGGTCGGAAAAGAAAAGCTCCTTCCAGTCCCAATAAGAAAGTAACTTCTGGTGAGAAAAGAAAAGCTCCTTCCAGTCCCGAGAAGGTAGACGATAAAAAGAAGATGTCAGAAACTGAAGAACTTGAAGAAGAATCTCCTCAAACACCAAGCTAGTGAAAGAGGGAAAAAATGCTGATACAATGTCAAAAACTCAGGCTTTGGAACCAAGCAGACGATCAGCTGAAGCATCTATACAGGAGCATCGTATACCCAAGAAGGATGTCTCCAACGTAAGTATTCTAAACTTGAACCAATTTCTGTACAATTCACAACGGAGAATGATCATTCTCCGTGTCATTTGAACGGAGAATTGATATTCTCCGTGTATCTAACACGGAGAATGAATATTCTCCGTGTAATTTGGACGGAGAAATTGTCATTCTGCGTCCTATTCATAACGGTCATTCTCCGTCCAGTTCATAACGGAGAATGTTTATTCTCCGTTTATTTTAACGGAGAATAGTCATTCTCCGTCCAATTCATAACGGAGAATGATCATTCTCTCTATTGGAGTTACTTTTTTTTACAATTATATCATTAGCCTATATTATTAACATAATTGAAACTAAATTTATGTGCAGTGATAATGTATACCAATACTTTCCAACTGCTCCAGAAGATTGTAAAATAAGAAGAAGAAACAATGATGTTACCTTGATCTTTAATGCTAAAGAAGTACAAGATACATTAATATGGAAGAAATAGAGGCCCATGTTATGAACTTCACAATAAAGATTATGAACGAACTACAAGCCGATACAAGACGTACCATTCAGTCAAGCTCGCAGGGTGCACAATGTAAATGGTTTGCAATCATGATGCCCCATTTATTGGTAAGAATCAAAACTGAAAAATAAATATTAATGTGTACACCTACTAATATTGTTGTAAAAAACTAACTCATGATATTATTTTTTTTTTTGTTTTTTTTTGTTTGGAAAACAGCGTACCGTTCAGTTTGCCGATGTAGTAAAACCAACATCTGGAGCAATGTACAATTTCAAAGCTGAAATAGAAGATTTTATCATGGAGTTGGAGGATGACATCGAATGGCTATTCGTGCCACTCTTCCGTGAAGAGAATAAACACTATACACTGCTGGCATTCAACTTCAGCTCCTATGTTTGGACACACTACCAACTCATTGCGGAAAAACACGGGCTTAAAGGGAATCGAGGATGCAAAATACATGAAGAGTAAAATCGAGCCAATTGTAATGAAGAAGATTGCATTGATGAGGGAGAAAAGCCAGCAATTCAGGAATACGAAACAACAGAGCTCAAGGTTTGTAAAGATTGTCCACAGCAACTATCACCCAGCTGCCTGCTGTATGTTGTGTATTATACTGAAAACTTGTCAAAAGCTCCATTTGATTTACAAAAGAAAACAAACAAAGTAGTTCACGATATTATTGTAAAGAGCAGGTTAACTTTGGCTAAGCTTTTGCTTATGGGTGACTGTGCAATTCTTTTTGTATCATAAAATAAAATGACAATGTAAATTGGCTAAGAAATTCCTTATATATATTCTGTCTGTCAGGTTTCGTTTGTAATGTATTTGTTGTCCTTTGTAATGAAACTCAATTTTTTGACTAATTTACATTGTTCTATATATGTAAATCTATTTTGTTAAAGTTCTGTTGTTTGATTCTGTGTTAAAATACACGGAGAATGACATTTTCTTTGTATTTTGACCTAGACACGGAGAATGTCATTCTCCGTGTATTTTGACACGGGGAATGATCATTCTCCGTATTAATACACACGGATAATGTCATTCTCCGTGTTAAAATATACGGAGAATGACATTTTCTGTTTATTTTGACCTAGAAATATCATTCTCTGTGTATCTAACACGGATAATGATCATTCTCCGTGTTAAAGTAAACGGAGAATGACCATTCTCCGTGTTAAAATACACGGAGAATATCATTCTCCGTGTATTTTTACACGGAGAATGGTCATTCTCCGTTTATCGACCACGGAGAATGTTCATTATCCGTGTTAAAATACACGGAGAATGACATTATGTGTATTAACATAGTGTGTTAGCATAGTGTGCAGGAAGCTGATTCTTCACGTGGGCGCATATGCCATTGTGGGCGCATACAACGCAATGGGCGCATGGACGCATACAACAAGTGAGCGCATAGGAAGTGGCCCGTACCTATAAATGGCCATTCTCCGTGTAACTAAAACGGAGAATGATCATTCTCTGTGTCAAAATACACGGAGAATGATATTCTCCGTGTACTTTAACACGGAGAATGAACATTCTTCGTTTACTTTTACACGGATAATGATATTTTTTGTGTATTTTGACCTATAAATGACCATTCTCCGTGTTTCTAATCATTCTCCGTGTTAATATACACGGAGAATGTTATTCTCCGTGTTAAAATACACGGAGAATGTCATTTTTCCTTGTATTTTGACCTAGAAATGACCATTCTCCGTGTGTCTAACACGGAGAATGCAATTCTCGTGTGTCTATCACGGAAAATGCAATTCTCCGTGTTATTAAAAACGAAGAATGTTATTATCCATGTTAAATTACACGGAGAATGCTATTCTCCGTGTTAAAATACACGAAGAATGACATTCTCCTTGTATTTTGACCTATAAATGGCCATTCTCCGTATATTAACACGGGGAATGAACATTCTCCGTGTCAAAATACGGAGAATATCATTCTCCGTGTAATTTTACACGGAGAATGCCTTTCTGTGTATTTCGAGGATGACATTTTCTGTGTAGTTAATATATACATTGTTCTATATGTAAATCTGTTTTGTTAAATTTCTGTTGTTTGGTTCTGTGTTAAAAAATACAGAAAACATGAACTAAAAATGTTCGTTAATTGAACACGAAGAAGTCATTTTCATGGTTATATGTTTTTAACATATAAATGTAATGCTTGGAATGATCATTCTCCATGTTAAATCATGGAGAATGGTCATTCAATGCATTATAAAATCAGAGAGTATAACGGATAATAAGTTCTTATGCTGTTAATATATATGTGAAACATCAAATATGCAGAGTTCAAACTATTACCATTGATATCAAAAAATGTAAGATATGTATTCAAAAAACAATTATATAAAAGAAGGAATATATGTGTATGTATTAACGAGGGGGCGCTGTCCCCTCGACCACCGTAACAGCACGTGGAGGCAGAGGACAAGTGGTGCGATTGTGATTGCATAATTCAAAACAATTCTGGCACCTTATCTCTTCTCTTTTCTCTTGTTCTCATATTTGCTCTTATAACGTCCGCTTTTGGTCGTCCAGGACCACGTTTCGGAACAGGGGGTAGAACAACATCAGTGGGATTATTTTCAAACTGTTTTTCACAATCTGGAACTGGACGAATAGCACATGAATATAACTTCCGGTAATAATCCGATGTCCAATACTGCTCCACAAAGTCGTAAGCAGATTTATCTGAACCAACTCTGATGCATTGTATTGCATGGCTGCATGGGAATCCATATACCTTCCATCTACGACAACTACAATGACAATCAAGAAGATTCACCATGTGGGAGGAAGTATCTGCGATCACCTCAAATTCGAAATCACCGGACCGATATACCCTATAACACATGCCATCATCTATAAGCTGCTTCAGCATATCCTCAGCGTATGGAGTCAATTTGCTATTCAAACCAATTGCATCCTTGTGGCGATCTGAAATCATCTTCATCATCTTCACACGGATGACATTTACAATTGCTGATATAGGCAATTTCTTCTCAGCCTTTATCCATGCATTGAATGACTTTGCACAACTAGAAGCAACCTCACCGTATCTACATCCCGGGAAGAATACGTTTGACCAGTGTTCAGGTTTTTGTTTATTCATCCAATTCACAACATGACCACAATTCAGATCATAAATCTTCTTGATTGCTTGTCTATACCCACCTTTATACAGAAAAACAAATAATTAATAAAGAATTAGGTCAATTCACAAAATTATTAAAAATAAGTGCATTCTCCGTGTTTAAAATAAGGATAATAGTCATTCTCCGTTCAAAAGCTAACGGAGAATGATATTCTCCATTCTATGCAGGACGGAGAATGGTCATTCTCCGTGTGACGGAAACGGAGAATGAACATTATCCGTACTATGCAAGACGGATAATACCATTCTCCGTTCAAAAGCTAACGGAGAATGATATTCTCCGTTCTATGCAAGACGGGTAATGGTCATTCTCCGTGTGACGGAAACGGAGAATGAACATTATCCGTACTATGCAAGACAGATAATACCATTCTCCGTTCAAAAGCTAACGGAGAATGATATTCTCCGTTCTATGCAGGACGGAGAATGGTCATTATCCGTCTAATACATACGGAGAATGACTATTCTCCGTCTTACTGACGCGGAGAATGGTCATTATCCGTGTTAAATTAATGATAAATGCATAGAAAATGTACATATATCTGTCTCATTAACACACCTAGAGTTAGAGCATATACTGCTTGCCTCCAAGCTTCAAGTACATGCGGATACACTCTTTCATTTCCTTTCTCTTTCAGCGGTATGTTATTCTTCATGTGATAATAGCAATAGCTATGGTAATCATTAGGAAACACTTTAGGGACTTCAGAAACTAGACCGGTGCCTTGATCCGAAAAAATAATAATACGCCTACTACATCCAACAACATTCTTTAGATTTCTAAGGAACCATTCCCAATTATCACCATCTTCGCCTGAGACTATACCGTATGCAAGAGGGTAGAACTGTTGGTTACCATTCTTCGCTGTAGCAGACATCAAACATCCTCTAAACCCCTGTAAGGAAAGTAGCATCCAAATATAGCATTGGGCGACAATATTGAAAGCCTTCTAAGCAAGTCCCATATGAAAGAAAAAGCCGCTCAAACCTCATTGATGAATCATCTTTCTGGAAGTCGATAACGGAACCATTATTGGTTTTCTTTACCTTGTTGACATACCAACACAAGTCACTGTAAGATCTAACATCATCTCCGTACATTTCCTGGTGCACCAGCCTAATTCTGTGGTATGCCTGTCCATATGTAATAGATAAACCATAGTCGACCTTGAAATCATCGACAACAGATTTTGCGGACTTTTTAGGATGCATCCGAACAATGTCACTAACCAAACTTTTCACAAACTTTGCTGGAACAACCAGATTACCTTTATCCATATAGCCAGCTCCACAATTATGTTCTCCCACATACCACTTCACTTCAAAAATTTGATTATCTTTTGAAATGGATATAGCATGGAAGCTCCACAAACAAGCATGTGTCTTGTAATTCTTGCAGCAAACAGTATACCTCCCCGGCACAGATTTCAAAATGTGGAATGGATGACGAGATTCAAAACATACCTTTCTAACAGCATTCCTAACTTCTTCAACACTATTTAGAAAAATCTGACCAACACCAGTAATTGATCCAGGCCACATATCCGATTTCCTCTTCTTCACTGTCTCAGTTGAGCCCTCATAAAATTGTACTACTCGTTTGTCCTTTACAGTAGGAGAACATCTACTCAAAGAACTAGAGGAGGAAGACGAAGGTCCCATGTGAAAGCTTTGACAAGGAAAAGATGTTGATGAAGAACATGGAGAGTATATTTGCTCCACAAATAGATCAAAACTCACATCATGAGTACCGTTAAAACTACCAACCAATGAGCGAAGCCAAAAATCACTTTCAACATACAGTTCAGTCCCATCAGAGTGCAAAAACCTGAAACGGAAGGAAAGTGGATCAAAAGAAGTCCATCGATCGCACACTTTAATCTTTAAAAAATACGGTACTTTCATGTGTGACACGGCAGGAAACTATGTCTCCCTTGAAACAAATGTTAACTAAACAACTTGATTCCATACCTTCCCCCCTAATAACATAAAAACATAAGAGGTCACAAATAGAACAATAAAATTGTCGTCTAATAATGATTATTCTCCGTCTAAAAATAACGGAGAATAAATATTCTTCGTTCGGAACTGTCACGCCCCGACCCGAAAAATCGCTCGTCCTCGCTAGATTTACCCGAATCATCGTTCTCGCTGGGGCGTGATGCCGCACGAGCCTGGAGTTGCGCTCGTGCAAGGCAAGATAACGGTTCACATAGTGTTTATCTCAAATCGATAACATAAGCAGCGAAAGAAAACAAAGTATAACATAAGAATCTCTTTTATTCATATTGAACTGAAGATTACAAAGGCTCTGAATAGCCCAACAAAATGCCAATTGGCTACAACGCTCATGATCTCTCTAACTCACAAAGGATTACATTGTTCCATACATTATGCCTCTTTATAGCCACCAAGTAGTCTTCGGCCGAACATCTCCATGTCGCAAGTCCGAACGCATATGCGGAAGCTCCTCTTGAATGCCAAGGACTCCATGCCTCAGCACGTCTAAGCCAAGCCCCGCCCCGAGCCGAACATAACCCGAACCTGCACACAAACTAGTGGGGGATTAGTGCTTTCGTCCTCGCTTCGCACTGATCAAGACCCGCTCGCACCCAAACCAAACACTAAATCATTTAGTGGAATATGCATCTTAATTTGTGATCTTTCTATTTAGCCTTAGGATCGGATTCATGGCAATCTTCATATATAACAACTTATCATAATGTGTCCCATATCCCGTATTCTTGCAGCAGATACAGTTAGGCATAATAGGAACATAAACATAGTGATCGTGCACATGCCGTCCTATTTTCCTTAGCCTGCAGTGGTTAGAACTTAACATAAGCAAACATACGATTCGTGCAACCGACCAATCATAAACGTAAACGTATGCATAATGGGTGACAGGCCCTGCGCCTGCACCCAGCTCTCATCTCAGCCCATCGGCCCTATCTATATGAAGGTCACGGTGTTTCGCACCGTAATGGACTTGGCATCTCATATGTGTAAGCCTACAATCGCTTCGATACGGATTGCTAGCCCAGTATCCGAAGGATCCCAAACTTACGGATATCATAGCTTATCACAGCACTGGACGGTCGTAATCCGTCCGAATGTTGTGCACCATAAATACCACACATAATTCCCTCCTAGGCCGAACGGTCCCGGCGCCCCGGCGTAACCGTTCGAGGGAAGTCGTACCCGTGTACGGGCCATCCGAGTCCATTGACCATGCAATACGTACCATAGCATACAATCCATAGCATACCAACCGATCTCGTATTCCATAAACATAGTCTCGCACATAAACGGTTTCCCGTGCCATAAACGGTTTCTCGTGCCATAAACATATTCGCGTCTCATAAACATAATCCACCATTCATATGGGGAGCTCCGTCGGCGTTATGCCCCAACACATCCATATTGATGCACGACGCCCAACGGCTTAGACATCTCGTACTTGTATTCAACGCGTACCATTCGTAAGTTATTCTCATAGCATAATTCCGTATTACTTAGTCTTTTCGTAACATAAGTGCCCGAAGGCACGCTCAGCGCCGTATTCAATGTTCTACGCCTAGTGTTTAATGTTCTCGGAGCCATACACATGATGCACATCTCAATATCGTCTTTCAATGTTCTACCATCATTGCCCTACCGCGACTCGTGCACGTCGCTTCAATTGTTCGATTGTTCAATGTTCTATCTTAATGTTCAACACATACTTAGACCTTTCGTCGCCGAGCCACGCTCGCTAACTCGATAACATCTTACGCATACCATAACATATTTTATTAGACGTGAAGGAATAGGGAGAGAGAGTCAAGAACCCGTCCACCTTAAGCCGATACGCCTTGCCGTCTCGCCGATTGAAGCATCTCGCTTCCATAACTCGATCGCATAGCTAACTCCCGGACTTAGCCATTCCTTTGAACTACTCGGTTGATTTGGCCTATCGTGCCCATACCACGATCCGTAATCCAGCATAAAGGCATAGCCTGTACACCAGACCAACCAACATTAGCACTTGCTCAACGGAACTTATCCTTTGCATCGATTCGATTCATAGATTCCAACCGACTCAAAGCTTACCTTTGGCCAACGTAACACTCGCATCGACTCGCATCGATACTTCATCGGGTCAACGCAACTCTTCGAGTCAACGACTCTCATAATGCACCGATGCGGAGCGGGGCATTACAGGAACTAACTTATAATGATCATTCTCTGTCTAAAGTAAAACGGAGAATGACATTCTCCGTCTAAAACATACGGAGAATAGACATTCTCCGTCTAAATATAACGGAGAATGATTATTATCTGTCTGTAACTTATGGATAATGCTCATTATCCGTATAAAAACATACGGATAATGATCTTTCTCATAAGTAATTGTCATTCTCCGTTAAAATATAACGGAGAATGCTATTCGCACAAAATAACAAGATTAAATATCTCTCTAACATTTTCTAAGTTAATAATCTTCATAACAAATTCAAATTCAGCATAAATTTCGAGATATACGAAGCTGAAGGATGAATTTCTACAGATCTGAACTCTCACCTTGTTTTAAGATCTATAAAAAGAAAAGAAGAAGATCTTCGCTCCACAATTGACCTAATCGCCGGAAACCATGAATGATGATGATGATGATGATGATCGATGATAATGAAGGATGATCGACGTTCGACTGACGAAAACCACAATGAACTACGAACGATTTTGCGATTTCTGATAAAGATGATATCAATGGATTTCAAATTTCTCGTGAAGAAGAAGAATACGAATTTTCCAATCCAAATCTGAGTTTGCGAATTCAAAATTATATATAGATGTCCAAATTTGCGCGAAGGGGTATTTTTGGAACTATGATAATGGCAAATTTTGTAAATACAGAGCATCTAGAGAGAATCTTGAAATATTTAACGTGGAAATACTTAATTCTGGGTATTTCATAAAAATAATCCAGCGGGTGGGCATTTCATAAAAGCCCACCCGAATTTGGGTTTCTCAGCAATTTCCAGTTTAAATTATTAATTTTTTAACTATTTTTATTTGAACTTCTCTGACAATAATTTACATGAATTTCACATGTAATACATACTAATAATATATTATTGAGTATTAATTTATCTAACAAATTTTAGAACATCTAAATTTTTAAACAAATATATGTGATAAACTTAGTATTTATTACATGTAAATTGATTTTGGGTTTTTTTTACGAATTTTATATTCGGTTGGAACTATATTCAAACACTAATCATAAAAAAATTTGGGGTTGATTTTTGAATCCAAATCCTATAATTATAAAAATAATTAGGTCAGAGTTATATGGTTGTTATCACATTAATAGGCTTAGTACTAGTATTAATTTTATCCTATGTTCCATCACAAATTACATCTTTACATCACCGAAATAACCAAGCCAAAAAATACTAAAGGTCTTAAAAAAAATTAGAAACACAGTAATTGTTTACATTTTTATTATAGATATTTTAGCAAATGTTCATATTAAAAAAAAAAACATATACTCCGTTGTTTCTAAAAACTAAGAAATACCTCCATTATTTGTATGGATAAGTTAAAAAACAAAGATATATCTTCACTATTTAGTCGAGTGGGAAGAACCGGATCGTAATTCGTAACTGGGTTAAGAAAGACCAGTGGAGGTATTTTTTAGTTACGGTTGGTTAAGAAAGACCACTGGATCATATATTACGATGGACCAAAGTTGCCTATGGTACCGTTGTCTATATATATACACAGCCTAGTGGTTAAGAAAGATGTATGCAGTCCAAGTGGTCGGAGTTCGAGCCCTAGTGGAACGAGTTCGCCACAATTACCCATTGCTTCAAAAAAAAATAATAATAATATATATATATATTGTCACGCCCCGCTCCCGTAGGAGCGATCGTCCTCGCTAAGGCGTAATGCCGCACGGGCCTAGGTTGCGTCCGTGCAAGGCCAAGTCCAGAAACGGCCGATTTGAGCTAGGCCACAGAGTCGCACAGAGTGTCCCCATTTGCAGCGAAAAGTAAATGAACACAAATTGAAATGAATTCAACTCTTTATTGATATTCAAGAAGTTTACAAGCGGTGCTAGGCCGATATTACAAATCGCTCAAGCTCTCTCTCTCTGAAACATAAAAGGCGTACTAAGTGGCTTACAACATGGAATGATTCATGGCGATGTTCCGATACATTATGTCCTGTATAGGGTGCTTCAGCTCCTTGCAACGCTCCAAGGCTCCAGAGATAGCTCCGTGCCTTAGCACGTTCGATGGAAGCTCCGCACCGCCGGCGTCTCCTACATCCTGCAAGCAGACTGTGGGGTTATCAGTACATTGTTATGCACTGGTGGGGAGGCTAGCTCGCCCACAATGCTATCATTACCAAACACGTTCTATTTACTTTTGTGCACCGCCTATCATTCATTGTCTTTCTAATCTTGCCTTAGGATCAGTTTCGTGGCATATTTTATAGCCTATCTCGTGTTACCGAATGCAAGTGTCGCATGGAAATACATGCATGACTTACCCATACTTACCGTCCGGCCTTCCCTGTCCAAGTAAACCAAGTTAGTCAAACAACATATGGAACAACATAATGTGATTCTTGGAAACATTCAATATCAAGGGCGTGTCCCTGCCTCAGTTACTAGCGCGTCGTAGGCGTATTCTCTAACTCATTGTACGAAGTATTCATTATCATTTGGTGTGATACATTTCAAGCTTATTCAGAAGGTGCTCTGTTTAGATTAACTTAGACTACTTTGATTTCAATGCAAGGACTTGCACGTGGATTGCCACCAGCAAAGTCCACTTAAATCTATATGCACCGGTCGCTGTCATCACAAGCCATTTTGGACATCCAAGCCGTGGTATTTCTCAACTAGCGTAGGATGAGGACTGGCACACACCCCGTTAGTCTCTTGAAATACTCCTGCACTTACGTCCCCCGGGTGACCGAGTCGCACCCAGGCAGCCCGTAAGCCATATTTTGATTCCGCCTAGGCCGGCATATCCCCCCTTTGATCATGCCACGGAATCCTTTTTTCTTTACGGTCACAGCATTCGCCACCCCTCGCTCGTGCCGTTTGTCCACGACCATTTCGTATTAACTTGTCATAGGCTAACCCATAGCCACAATGCGTTATCGACCAGGTTGGCGTCCGTACAGCGCGGGTAGCGAGCCCCGTTGGACGTGCCGTCACACCTGTCGCTAACCATTCCTTTCCTTCTTATCTTTTATTCATTCCTTCTTTCTTTCACTTGTTTGTTCGTTCATTGATTCATTCACGTATTCATTCATTCTTTCATTCACACATTATGCAACTCCCCGTGCGGAGTCGCCTTGGCGACCCATCGGCCCCAAAATCTTTCAATGTTGTTATACTCTACTTGGAACGACTATGTTGATAGTCTTCCCGTTTCATTGTTGTAATCTATTCATTGTTTCATTGTTGAACGCATAAGGGACTTGAACGTAAGCTTGTGCCTTAGCACGAGCGTGGAGCGCGGTACGAGAGTTCTTCCAATTTTCTATGTTCCTTTCCATATTCTATACAAGCATGCAAGGTGGGATTATTCCCTTAGCTAGGTGCGTTGAGTCATTTATTAGCATGCGCGGTGTTATCGCCTAGCAATTTCAGTGATAGTGTCCGTATTATGTATCTAGGCTAAGCAAAGACGGGTTCATCGGAGCCACCCACCTTAGCGATGTTCGCATCGGCCGAGCGACACTCCGAGTGCGCCTTTGAAAGTCTAAGTCTGGATTCATCTTGACGGGCCAAATGTAAGCCTTGCATCGATTCTTCATCAGGTCGATGCCAACTCTTCGGGTCGACGACTCGTTTGAGTCGTTGCACTTGCCGTTTGAATCGGCATTCCGCTAGGGCGGAGCGGGTCATTACATAATACACCACTCAAAATAAGTCTCGTCCTCGAGACTTCCTGAGTGCAGGTCATCCTACTGTTCCCTAACTCCTGTCGTGTGCGTATCATAGGCAATTCCTATCGACTGACCTTATCGCTCGATGGCATCGAACTACACTCGATACCTTTCCAAGTTCCGTATCGCATACGTTTGGTCGATTTTTATTGAATAACTTTTCATTCATTTTAGAGTTGATGGTACTTATTCAATTCAAGCATTTCTCCGACTTGGTTGCTATTTTTGACGTATCATGGGACTGAAACGGTCGCACGAGTGTTGTTATTTATCAAACTCGAGGGTCGTAGGCTGAGGCAAACTCACTCATTCGTTCATGCGCATCGCAACATCCACTTGCAGCTGCATTCGAGTTCATCATATCGCTGAGTTTGGATCGTACGTATCCAAGGCGTCCCCCGAATACGTACATCTCAACCAAGCTTAGCGATTAGCGAAGTCGGACAAGCTACTCGTGATAGTTTTGATTTGCCGATCGCTTTGCTAACTTCGATTTAAAACCGAACTCATGTGTGTATCACATATCGTTTATCTCGGTCCTCGAGATGATTCGATTCGCTTCTCAAGCGTTATTGTCCACGAAATCAGTATGATTTCTTCTTAGCGGGGTCGACTAAGCCTAAGTAATTTTCGTTCGATTCAAAACCAAGTATTGCACAATCATCGAGTACGTCTTCCGACCAATGATTCAATTCGTTATTCCAACTTTACTTGCGCATCATCCATTCCTATCATTCCCTTTGTTTGGGGCCATTCTTGTTGTCGTTCACGCACACTCCTAATTCCCCGTCCTACTCTAAGTCTTGTTGCCTCAAGTCTATCGTCCGTCCAGACGATACTCTAATATCAATCGTACAGGTTCAATCACTCGGTATTGGGTCGTCCGCCTATCCGCTAGGCTATTTCTTTTCGAGGCTAAGTCAATGTCAGGATTGGAATCACAGTTTCCCAACAATAATGCTAACACTGACCCCAATCCTAGGGTCAAACCAAAGTCGGTAGTACGGGAGTTTTCTACCCAAGCTCGCGTCACTCAGATTTCTAAACATCGAGCATGATCACCTAATTCGTATCAAGACTTACGTTGCACATATTCAATTCCGTTCAATCACCAGTTCTAACCAATTCATGTATTCGATCACGAGGTCATCCAGCTCGACAATACATTGTGCCCCAATCTCACACGAGTCCGATTATCTACGGCGGTTCATGAGTCACCATGCAACGCTCCCGCAGAATAATCATTCTCATCGGGGCGTAACTCTTGTTTGAGTTTAGACTAACCCATTCTCGATACGCGGATTGGACCTACTCAATCCTCAAGTTCAATTCCTCAAGCACACAAATTCATTCTCGAGTCCACCTTCGCGTCAAACCACAAGTCGAAGCAATCAGATTGCCACGCCATCCAAGTTCAATCACTCCTACTGTATGAATCACCATATCAGCGCTCACGCGGAGTGATCGTCATAATCCGACGCGACGCATGTGCGAGGCTGGAGTTGCGCTCGCATAAGACAAGAACGTCAACGTTGTGGTTGTCAATGAAGCAAATCCAAGCATTCACATTTTCATCCAAGCTAAATCAATTCGATAGTATGACCGTCATGCGTTCAACTAGAAAATCCTCGAGCCAAATTTATTTTTCCTCGACACATTTTTAACATCCCAAGTATAGCATCCAACGGAACAATGACATTTGCACGATCGTCATTTGCCGAGTCAGAGTACCCCCGAGTTATCGCATATCGATCTTTGATACGCCTCAATACCATCGACGATATGCGTAACCTGACGATCTTCCTTTGCAACCAATTTCGAGTCGTGCGACGATGCCGTTGTCCGAGTTGGATATTCCACAATTTCATTTAATATTCAAGATCAAGTTTCGTCGCTCTTTCTCAAGCTAGTTTCAAGATCGTTGTTCAAACTCAAGTCACAATTTATTTGAATCAATCCGAAATCGTACGCGTAATCCTCTAAGTTTCCTCGATCAAGACCATTCATTTTCATTTATCGTCCCGAATCATTTTCTAACTCGCGTTGCTCATTCACAAGTTGTCCGAACGACATCTCGTTCGGGACACACGAAGTCACGACCAACTAAGCGTGACGCGTTCTAAGGCTTTGCGCGATCGCATCGCCTCGCCGACGTACTCGTTGCGTTTCGTAATCCTCAATTTTCGCTCGAATGATTTTCCAAGAACATCCATACACCACTCGGATTTGAGCCATATGATCTAGTCGTCGATATTCATTCTTATTCTTCTCCGAACTTATCACATACAACACTCGGGTTCAAGCCATCCTATTTAATTCACAATCACATTTGCATCAAGCGCTAAGACATCCTTCAGATTCGTTCGACGAATATCTAGCGTAATCGCTCACGTCGCCTCGACGTACTAAGTCGTCCGTACTAATCCACAAAAATCCAATAAATCTTCCGTGCACGCCTAAGCGTTAGTTTGATAGCGTTCCTATCGATATACACTCTAAGTGTATCTCCGTTCCGACCGAACGGTACTTGATATCGCTCGCAACTCGATTGCACCAAAAGTCAAGGTGCGCGATACGCGACACAACTTAGCCAAAAGGCCGTGTGTATAGCTATTCCGTGTGGACTGTTGTCACTTTCCGTTCCCAGAATACGTATTCTAAACACATGTACTACTGGAATGTATTCATTTAATGTTTATCATGTATTCTTCTGTATTTAAATTCCGTTAATTTTCTGTTAATTAATTTCCTGCAATTTTATTTCTGCACTTTACTTTCTGCTTCTATACTCTGCTTTAGCTTTGCTATGGGTTCAGCTCAGATTGGTTTAATTATGTTGGTTCATCATGAACCGAAATAAACCCCCACCTACCACCACCCCTTCATTTAAAACCCATTTCCTTTCTCTCTTCATTACTTCTTCTCATTTCTCTTCTTCTTCCTCATAACTCTCCCACCAACCTAGAAGAGATAGGCAAGTGCCAACTTGCTTCTTGATGGATCCCCATTTTTTTTATTGTTCCATCATCTTCCCTATTTGATTCTAAGTCTCTTTAGTACTTACATTTTCAATTTCCATGGCTTATTTCTTGTAGATCTAAGTTTGTAACTTTTCGGTTTTTCTTGGTTTTGATCTCTAAAATTTACTTATTTCGAAAACTAATGGTTCTATGTTGTAGAGAATTCAATTTCATGCAGTTTTGGCTTTTGTTTCGTTGATTTCGACTTCGGATGAGTAAGTTATGGCCATTACAAGTTTTCGGAACTTTCATGGCTGAACTGGCTGTTTGGGGACGATGAACCCCATGCGCCGGGAACCCCATGCGCCCGGAGGCCATGCGCCGGGAGGCCATGCGCGTGAAGTCCCGGCAACGCATTCTTTGACTCCGAGCGTGTCATGCGCGTAGGTTCCTTACGCTCATGTACTGAAGACGCAACGTGAGTATCCCATGCGCCGATTGTGCAGGAATCACAGCGCATGAGTTTATTTATTTCCCAATATCATTCCTCAGCGCATGATATTATTTATTCCCAATCATTTCCCACAGCCGCATTCCCACAGCGCATGAGTTTATTTATTTTCCAATCTCATTCCTCAGCGCATGATATTTATTTCCTACAGCCGCATTCCCACAGCGCATGAGTTTATTTATTTCCCAATCATTCCTCAGCGCATGAGTTTATTTATTTCTCAATCTCATTCCTCAGCGCATGATATTTATTTCCTACAGCCGCATTCCCAAGCGCATGAGTTTATTTATTTCCAATCATTTCCTTCAGGCGCATGATATTATTTATTTTCCAACCTTTCCCACAGCGCATGATATTATTTATTTTCCAATCATTTCCCTCAGGCGCATGATATTATTTATTTCCCAACCTTTCCCACAGCGCATGATATTATTTATTTCCCAATCATTTCCCTCAGGCGCATGATATTATTTATTTCCCAACCTTTCCCACAGCGCATGATATTATTTATTTTCCAATCATTTCCCTCAGGCGCATGAGATTCTTTATTTCCCAAACATTCCCCACAGCGCATGAGATTCTTTATTTCCCAAATTCCCCCCGCACATGAGATTTATTTATTCCCCAATCATTTCCTACAGCGCATGAGATTATTTATTTTCCAATCATTATTTATTTCCCAATGTTTATTTCCCGAATTTGGCATTAATTAACATTGATTGTTATCTTGATTAATTATTGATCATGCGTTCCTAGATGGAACTAAGAGCTGGCTAGTCGTCTTATTGACATAAATGAATGAGACACGTTCATATTAAGTATGAACTGCTATAATCGATTGGCCGATCCCGAATATTGACATACAGGCACACATGCAGGCTTTAATTTATTAATTTATTTATTTTACTATAAAAGAAGCATGTGTACTTTATGGTCAAGGCATGATTGTTCCGTGATTAGTTTGGATTATATTACGCTATGTAAGACCAACAACCTAACCGCACGGGCATCGTTGTAGAGTTGTGCATATCGTACCCCGTACGAAAGTACTCATTCGAATGACCATGATCCACGGCATGGGATTTCACTCAACGTAGAGACTATTAAGTTAAATAAAAATAATGATTGTATGGAGAGAATGGATTCCCGAGTTCTTACATGGCAGCCCTCTTGGGACTAGTAGTGCCCGACAGGCCGGCTGGTCCCCACAGATACTGCAAACCTGTCACACGGGCATGGAGCAGTATCTGGTTATACTATTTATTGTATATTGTATATTGATGACGGGCGTCCTGCTGGGACTCGTCTAATTCATGATTGGCGCAATTGATTGATGGGATCGACTAGCCTTGCTTGTCCATAGTAAGAACTGAGAAATCTTTATTGCATAATTCCAGGATAACTTGGAACTCACAGTAGTAAGCCGTAGGAGTTGGATGGCCGTTTAAGTTGATTTGTTTGTGTACTGTACCTACTCTGTTACCTAACTGAGATGATCAGAGCATCAGGACATGACGGGCCAACTTCTGTCCTTGTCTGGTTGGGAGGTTGGTTCGAAGTGTCGTGATGTTACGTGAATCCCAGTAGCGAGCAGAGATCTATTATTATATTCTCTTATTTACTGGTTTAATGTCTCATATCGTGCTTCCTTGCGGTACTTGCTATTAAGGTCTAACCTCTCTGGTTTTGCATGGCCAGATTTAGAGCCGGTTCCCGAGGACTCAGCTTACTTCCACCTCCAAGATGGTCAATACTAGAGAATGATCGCAGGAGGACTCGAGTGGATTCCTTACTTCCCCGCTCGTTTTGTTAATTACTTAATACCTTGCCGTTTGGCACCGACATGTTAGTCGGATTGTCTTATACTTATTTTTACAAAATTATAATTAAGTCAGACTGCAGCTGATAACAATTATGTACACTTTGCTACATCATCTGGCTATATTTTGTAAAGCCAGATCTCAAGAACATTTTGACCAAGCGTTTGGGACGCCTTATTGCTTTATCTTACATGTTCTCTATTTCTGTTTCTTATTTGAATGATTGAGACAATAGATATGAAATGACCATAGTGAGACTTTCATGTAGTATGTACCCCCTCGTCTTTTAGACAGCATTGATCGTATTATACGGTATTCATCTACCTAATACGTAGCTGGCTGAGTCATTCCCCCGCTCTCCAGTATTCTGGTTCTGGGGATGACAACTGTATTCGAGTTCGCATGCTCACTTATTCTCGTTCGAGCGATAATCGATCTCACTCGCAACTCGTTTGCACCAGAAGGTCTAGGTGCGCGATACTCTGCACAACTCAGCCAAAAGGCTATGTGCATAACCATCCCGTTCGAACTATACTTTGGTCTCGCGTGCTCGTTCTTATTTGTCAGTGTAAGGCTATTCAAGCACGTCTTGCGTTTTGCTAACTCTTAGCATCGGTTCCTTCCAACTCAAGTACGTCGTGGTTTGGCACAAAGGCCTTCGCCTATCGATCCCTTCAACCGAGTACTTGTACGAGCTTTTGAAAATATTAGACTTATTGTATGGAACATCCCAAGGCACAATGAGAGAGAGCGTACACTTCTTTTGTTTCAAAACCGAGCTTTCAAAACTGAGAAATCGACGTGAAGTCCAAGGACGTAAAGCCGTGCTCTGATACCAATCTGTCACGCCCCGCTCCCGTAGGAGCGATCGTCCTCGCTAAGGCGTGATGCCGTACGGGCCTAGGTTGTGCCCGTGCAAGGCCAAGTCCAGAAACGGTCGATTTGAGCTAGGCCACAGAGTCGCACAGAGTGTCCCCATTTGCAGCAGAAAGTAAATGAACACAAATTGAAACGAATTCAACTCTTTATTGATATTCAAGAAGTTTACAAGCGGCGCTAGGCCGATATCACAAATCGCTCAAGCTCTCTCTCTCTGAAACATAAAAGGCGTGCCAAGTGGCTTACAACATGGAATGATTCATGGCGATGTTCCGATACATTATGTCCTGTATAGGGTGCTTCAGCTCCTTGCAACGCTCCAAGGCTCCAGAGATAGCTCCGCGCCTTAGCACGTTCGATGGAAGCTCCGCACCCGCCGACGTCTCCTACATCCTGCAAGTAGACTGTGGGGTTATCAGTACATTGTTATGCACTGGTGGGGAGGCTAGCTCGTCCACAATGCTATCATTACCAAACACGTTCTATTTACTTTTGTGTATCGCCTATCATTCATTGTCTTTCTAATCTTGCCTTAGGATCAGTTTCGTGGCATATTTCATAGCCTATCTCGTGTTACCGAATGCAAGTGTCGCATGGAAATACATGCATGACTTACCCATACTTACCGTCCGGCCTTCCCTGTCCAAGTAAACCAAGTTAGTCAACAATGCATATGGAACAACATAATGTGATTCTTGGAAACATTCAATATCAAGGGCGTGTCCCTGCCTCAGTTACTAGCGCGTCGTAGGCGTATTCTCTAACTCATTGTACGAAGTATTCATTATCATTTGGTGTGATACATTTCAAGCTTATTCAGAAGGTTCTCTGTTCAGATTAACTTAGACTACTTTGATTTCAATGCAAGGACTTGCACGTGGATTGCCACCAGCAAAGCCCACTTAAATCTATATGCACCGGTCGCTGGCATCACAAGCCATTTTGGACATCCAAGCCGTGGTATTTCTCAACTAGCGTAGGGTGAGGACTGGCACACACCCCGTTAGTCTCTTGAAATACTCCTGCACTTACGTCCCCCGGGTGACCGAGTCCGTACCCAGGCAGCCCGTAAGCCATATTTTGATTCCGCCTAGGCCGGCATATCCCTCCTTTGATCATGCCGCGGAATCTCTTTTTCTTTACGGTCACAGCATTCGCACCCCGCTCGTGCCGTTTGTCCACGACCATTTTGTATTAACTTGTCATAGGCTAACCCATAGCCACAATGCGTTATCGACCAGGTTGGCGACCGTGCAGCGCGGGTAGCGAGCCCCGTTGCACGTGTCCGTCACACCTGTCGCTAACCATTCCTTTCCTTCTTATCTTTTATTCATTCCTTCTTTCTTTCACTTGTTTGTTCGTTCATTGATTCATTCACGTATTCATTCATTCTTTCATTCACACATTATGCAACTCCCCGTGCGGGAGTCGCCTTGGCGACCCATCGGCCCTAAAATCTTTCAATGTTGCTATACTCTACTTGGAACGACTATGTTGATAGTCTTCCGTTTATTATTGTAATCTATTCATTGTTTCATTGTTGAACGCATAAGGGACTTGAACGTAAGCTTGTGCCTTAGCACGAGCGTGGAGCGCGGTACGAGAGTTCTCCCAATTTTCTATGTTCCTTTCCATATTCTATACAAGCATGCAAGGTGGGATTATTCCCTTAGCTAGGTGCGTTGAGTCATTTATTAGCATGCACGGTGTTATCGCCTAGCAATTTCAGTGATAGTGTCCGTATTATTATGTGTCTAGGCTAAGCAAAGACGGGTTCATCGGAGCCACCCACCTTAGCGATGTTCGCATCGGCCGAACGACACTCCGAGTGCGCCTTTGAGAGTCTAAGTCTGGATTCATCTTGACGGGCCAAATGTAAGCCTTACATCGATTCTTCATCAGGTCGATGCCAACTCTTCGGATCGAACTCGTTTGAGTCGTTGTACTTGCCGTTTGAATCGGCATTCCGCTAGGGCGGAGCGGGTCATTACATATAATATCAATGCCAATGACCCCTAACCTAGTGGTAGTGGTGAGGCATGCGGCCCGAGTGGTCAGAAGTTCTGTCACTCCCCATTTTCGGAATACGTAAATTTTTGATTTTTTGTATATGGTATCTGGCACCTGTATCTTGATTGTATGTATCATATGTTTGTAACTGGCCATGGCATGGAACAGTATCTCGTCGCGGATTAGTGTGCCACCCCTTGTCCTTGTTTGGTTGTAGGCGTGGTTCACTATTTCGATGATAGGATTTCTGAACCGTGTTGTGGTTAGGATTTTATTTATTTAATTAATTTAATTAGTTGTATCATGTAGCAATTAACATGTCATTAGTCACATGGTTAAGAGCATGCTTAAGATTAGGGTTTCTTGAGTCAACCCAACCCCTATATATATTCTCTTCCTCACTCTCTCTCCTCATTCATTCACTCTTTTCATTTCTTTTCCTCCCAGCCATTAGGCAAGTACATCTTGCACCAAATGGAAAGATTCTTGCATCTTTCATTTCTTGATTTTTCTTTGATATGATTTGTCTATATTGTTCTTCTCATCATCCTCTACAAGTTTAGTACTTACCATTTTTGATTTCCATGGCTCAATTCATGTAGATCTAAGTTTATGTCATTTTCGTTTTTCTTGGTTTTGATCTACCTAACCTTGTTATTCTCAAGTTTTGATGGTTTCATGTTGTAGAGAATTTCTTTCTGCCCCATTTTAACCTATGGAAGTCTGAGTTCTGACCTTGGATGAAGGAGTTATGAAGCTTTGAAGCCATGGCTTTCCATAGTTTTCTTCTCGGAAAGTGGAGAAGAAGAACAGTGCTTGACCGCATGAACCTTCATGCGGCAAGTTTCCCCCTGGCCGCATGGCTTGTAGCAGTCTTAGCCGCATAGCACTTAGCTTCTCATTGCCGCATATGCATAAGCATTTCTAGCCACATGAGATCGTGCCGCATAACGCATAAGCAGTTTTCGGCTGCATAAGCAATTTTCAGCCGCATAAGCTGTCCTTGAACCCTTTGCCGCATGAACACCCGCATTCCTAGCCGCATAGACCCGCATGCTCTCAGCCGCATATGACCCTGTCACGTCCCGGAACCAGAATACTGGAGAGCGGAGGAATGACTCAGCCAGCTACGTATTACGGGTAGATGAATACCCTATAATACGATCAATGCTGTCTAACCAGACGAGGGGGTGCATACTACATGAAAGTCTCACTATGGTCACTTCACATCTATTCTCAATCATTCGAACAAGAAACAGAAATAGAGAACATGTAAGATAAAGCAGCAAGGCGTCCCAAACGCCCAGTCAAAATGTTCTTGATATCTGGCTTTACAAACATAGCCAGATGATGTAGCATGGTATACACAATTTTATCAGCTGTAGCCTGACTTTAGTTACAATTATGTAAAAGTAAGTACAAGACGGTCTGACTAACATGTCGGTGCCAAACGGTAAAGTATAAAGTAAATAACAAAACGAACGGGAAGGTAAGGAACCCACTCGAGTCCTCCCGCGATCATTCCTCTAGTATTGACCATCTTGGAGGCGGAAGTAAGCTGAGTCCTCGGGAACCGGCTCTAGATCTGGCCATGCAAAACCAGAGAGGTTAGACCTCTAATAGCAAGTACCACAAGGAAGCACGACATGAGAATTAAAACCAGTGATAAGAGTTAAGATAAAATAGATCTCTGCTTGCTACTGGAATTCATATAACATCACAACACTTCGAACCAACTTCCCAACCAAACAAGGACAGAAGTTGCCCCGTCATGTCCTGACATTCTGATCATCTCAGTAGTTAATAGAGTAGGTACAGTACACAAACAAATTAATTTAAACGGCCATTCAACTACTATGGCTTGCTACTGTAAGTCCCAAGTTACCTTGGTTTTATGCAATAAGGATTCCTCAGTTCTTACTATACGCAAACAAGGCTAGTTTACCCAATCAATCAATTACGCCAATCCTGTATTTAGACGAGTCCCAGCGGGACGCCCGTCGTTAATATATAATGTACAATAAATAATAACAGATACCGCTCCCTGCCCGTGTAGCAGATTTGCAGTATCTGTGGGGACCAGCCCGCCTGTCGGGCACTAATAGTCCCAAGGAGGGCTGCCATATAAGAACTCGGAAATCCATTCTCTCCATGCAACCATTATTTTATTTAACTTAATAGTCTCTATGTTAAGTGAAATCCTATGCCGTGGATCATGGTCATTCAGAATGAGTACCTTTGTACGGGGTACGATATGCACAACTCTACAACGATACCCGTGCGGTTAGGTTGTAGGTCTTACATAGCGTAATGCAACAATCAAAACTAACCACAGAATAATCATGCCTTGACCATAAAGTACACATGCTATTTTTGTAGAAAAATAAATTGAAGCCTGCACGTGCCTGTATGCCAATATTCGGGATCGGCCAGTCGATTACAATAGTTCATAGTTCATATGAACGTATCTCATTCATTCAATTCAATAAGACGACTAGCCAGTCTCTTAGTTCCAACTAGGAACGCATGATCAATTATTAGTCAAGTTAACAATCAACGTCACTTCGTAACAAGGCATGAAAGTCAAACTATTATTGAGTATGGTCGAGTCTACAACTCTCAGGGTTAAATTCCAGTCATTCGGGGTATCCATAAACCAAATCAAGACATATGGTACATTCCACATAACAATCTATATTGAAGAAAATATTAACATATCATGATTATATCAAGTTCATGCCAAAAGGAGTAAGGATATAATAGAAGAATTATCATGCCGACATAAAGTGAATAAAGTATAGAGTAATGGGAATACCATAGTTAGATTACGCCAAGGTTAATTTATACCATGCTTAGTCTATACCAAAGTTATACGCTAAGGCCACCGGGTTACGCCAAGCTTTACGCTAAAGCAAATACGCGCGTAAAAGTATGCGTAAAAAGTAACGTTACGCGTAAAGGAAGTACACTTAAATAAAGGAACAAGGTTAAGCGTAAAACTTGTTTTACGCCGAGCCAAGGAGTACGCGTAAAAAGATTAGAGTTTATGCCTGAGGCACTGTGCGCGTAAAACATTACATGCGTAAAGGATCGAGCACGCGTAAAAGTTGCACGTGTAAAGAGTCAAGTTTTACGCCTGAAACGCTGTGCGCATAAAAGGAATACGCCAGGTCAAGTAGACTTGTAATAAACAGTTTTACGCTGACACGAGTGATCGTGGGCGTAAAGCTCGGCACTACGCGGACACGTATAACGTGAGCGTAAAACTCAATACTACGCTGGCACGTGTAACGTGAGCGTAAACTCAATACTACGCTGGCATGTATAACGTGAGCGTAAACTCAATACTACACTGGCACGTATAACGTGAGCGTAAAGCTCCTCCCGAACTCCAATTCTCATGGAACCTTCGTTCCAAGCCAAAAATGGGGTTTCCATGGTTCAGAATGGCGTATAACACAACCTCGACAAATCTGGAATGAACAAAACTTGGAAATGAGAAGTTTGACAGATCAAAACCACTAAAATCCGAAAAATAGTAATTTCTAGATCTACTAAAAATAGGACTTCAAAATAAAAATGCCAAGTTCTAAACTCTCTTAGGATCACGAAAGGGAGATAAATGAACCATAAAAATATGGGTTCTCATGTGGAGCAAGATGTACTTGCCTACGATTTGGTAGGTGGAGAGAGTGATGAGGAAGAAGAGTAATGGTGAAGGAGAGTAATGAAGAGAGAGAAAGGGTTTGGAGGCTTAAATGAAAGGGTATTGTGTTCGGTTCATGATGAACCACCATAAACCCGAAAATAAACCAACCTAGGCCGAACCTAAAGCAAAGCTAAAGCAGAGAATAAAGGCAAAAAGTAAAATACAGAAAATTAATTAGCGCGAAATTAAAGAAATTTAAATACAGAACATACATGATGATTATTAAATAAATTCATGCAAACAGTATATGTATAAAAATACCCATTCTGGGAACGAAAAGTGACAGACCCGTTCGTTCTGAGCCGCATAACCCCTGTTCACCCTCATGGCCGCATGAAGTTATTTTCTGAGCCGCATGATGTTGCTCACTCGCAGCCGCATATGCGCGCATCGCTTGCCCGCATGGCGTTGGTCTTCCGCAGCCGCATATACGCCCGTCCACTCCTGAGCCGCATGAGCTTACTCCCCCAGCCGCATGAGCGCGCATCCTTTCTGCCGCATGAACCTTTAACCTTCAGCCGCATGCGCCCCGCATTCTCCAGCCGCATGCGCCCGTTCGTCCTGAGCCGTACGGCCCAATTTTTCTGAGCCGCATGGCCCAGCTTTCCCGAGCCGCATGAGCCCATCCACCCTTGGCCGCATAGGGCCTATTTTGGATGTTTTTGTATATTTTGTGTCCTATTGATTATATTATGGCTAGAATTTCTTCCAATTTCCAACATGAAAGTGGTAGATCCTTGTGTTGGCCCCAAGAATCTTCATGTTTCACTTTAACCAGATTTCGTATGTGACTTTTATGTTACGAGGGGTCCGTGTGACTTTCTAACTTGACCATGTTCCTGACCTAATTACCTTTATATGTGCTGGTACCTTTTCAAAGTGTGTATTAAGATACAGTATTAGTATGCACTGCGGTGCTATTTAATGAGTGCACCGAGGTGTGACTCTACGTGCTAAGTGATCATCCGTGTTATATGTCAATACATGTGTACCTTCCAGTACAGTCATGGTGATTGGTCAGCAATAGTTTCGTGGTATAATGATTGTTGTTTGAAGCATTACACTAAGCATGGATCTAGATTTGAGACTCCTTGAGCCGAAGTGGATTCATACTTAGGGTACACGTACTATGGTACGGCATATAGGAGGATGACCATGTGACCACGACATGCAATTCCAATATCAAGATAGGGTTAATCTAGCAACTTAAATCGGTAGAAGTATTGAGAGGGAACAGAATCCCGCGATCGTGCCATACTAGCCACCCCAGGTCCAGCCTTGACGTGTCGGGTTGGTCGCCACGGATACAGTTTCATCCGCCTATATATAGTGTATGACTATATCCGACTCCTGCGTGCTATGTGTTATATGTTTTAGCACGGTGGCCTTACGGGGGACCGATGCATAATTAAAGTGCTATGTATATGTATATTATTGGTTTGGCTAGCCATGCTGGGTTGACACGATCTGAGGATTCCTATATTGCATTACTGGGATAATCCAGACAAATCGTAGAAAGCCGTAGAATTGATTGGCCGCTTGTAAGCCGACTTGTTTGTGATATGTTATCTTTTGTTAGCAACTGAGGAACATGGACTATCGTGGTGCGTGGTCCAACCCATGTCCTTGTTTGGTTATTGGGTTGGGCTATTGTGCTGCGATAGGCTGTGGACCAAAGTCGCGATCAGAAGCCCTTTTACCTGCCCATGGTTATAGGATATATCTTATCTCGGCACGATATTGGCACCGTTTGTCCTTGTTTGGTTGTAAGGGTGTCGTATTGTCTCGATGATATGGTATAAGCCTATAACTCGTGAATCAGGTCTTATTTTACTCATTGGGTTTATCTCACCCTTTTGTGCTCCCTTGTGGTACTTGCTATTCGGGGCCTGACCCTGCTGGTTTTATTTGGCCAGATTCGTAGCAGCTCCAGAGGATCCAGCTTTCTACCTGAACAATAGTACACACCAGGAGTATGGGCGCCAGGGACCATGAGTGGGTTTCTTCTTCACCGCTCTGATATCTTCTATTTTGTACTTGGCGTTTAGCCACCGGCACCTGTTTAGCCGGCAGTTCTGGACACTAGTTTCTATTTGCATAATTATAATTAAATCAGACTGCAGCTGACTATGGCTATGTACTATTGACTCTCGGAACCAGCTCATCATTTTGTATAGCTAGACTCATGAATCATTTTGATGAAACGTCGGGGACGCCTTACTGCTTTGTCTTATATGATCATTATTTACTGCTTCTTGTTTTGATTGATTGAGACATAGATGCTCTGTGGGACCATAGGAGACCTGATTGTAGCATGCACCCCCTAGTCTCTTGACAGCCACGATCGCTGTATGACGTTTATATACCTCATACGGTGTAGCTGGCCTAGTCCGTCTCAGTATTTCGGTACTGGGGCCTGACAGGGTTTTAGTGGTAGCCCATGTAGGTCTATTTTTCAGACTTGTGGGGTGTTGCGATTATAGGAGTCTTAATCAAAATATGTCCCCCTTGATCTCCTGATTCGTCTTCTTCTTCTCTCACCTTGATTGCTAACTTGATTATCATCCTCGATTCCTTTCCGTCCTGTCTTTTGATACCTTGTATCCTTTCCTTTAGGGGCGCATCGTTCTCGGCTATTGGAGGAGCCGGCATGGAAGAGAATCAGTAGAACATGGACCAGTTAGAGATCAGCAAGGGGTAGCCCCTCTACCTGGACAGATTCACATCGAGAATGTTATCGAGCATGAGCCAGTTGAGCTGCAGAGGCCAGAGGATCCCGTACCTCCAGTGATGCCGGTAGTACCAGTAGCACTAGACGCGTCGGCACTATTGCAGATTATCAGAGGGTTACTGGAGACCCAGCAACGCCAGACGGCAACCCAACAGCAACAACAAACCCGCAGGAACAGAATGTGCTACTGAATCAGGGGTTACAATTAGCCCTTGAAAGAAGTGTCAGGAATAATTCAGGAGCGTCTGGAAGGTTTTGTCGACTTAACCCGAGATATTTTGACGGCACGGAGGATGCCATCACGGCGGATGCTTTGCTTCAGGATACAGAGGCCATATTGACCGCAACAAAGGTTCCAGCAGA
>JANAVB010041219.1:5633730-5787474 GCA_029216955.1 Iris pallida
AAGAATATTGAAAACGTCCCAACACAGCAACTACCTCAAATTGTTTTCTCATTCTGGAAGTATAATATCAGCTCATGTAATCATTGTGTCCAAAATCACCGTTATGCTGTGTTGCATGAATTCGGGCACAGATACAGATATCAACACGATACGGAACGGGATACGGACATTTTCAGATAGGTGAAATATGTAGTCAGATATATTACACACACTACGGACACGGGTATGAACATGATACGGGTACCGACACCATTTTTTCATTTCCGTGCAATATAGCTCTCTATTAAAATCACTATGGCAATCTTTGTGATAGAAAGCTTGATGTCTCCAACATCCTTTTTATTGAAGAACATGCAATCGTCATTCTTGAGAAAAAATAAATTATGAGTGACATGTTCATGTTCATTATTTTTGCCTTTAGCTTCGTCCACATGAAACTCAAACCCAAGCATATATATAACCTATACATATAGCAACCTTCATTCAGCGAAATGTACTAAGTTTTTTTAGACTTCAATTGTAATATGTTATGGACTTTCCATGGCATAAATATTATCAGGGTTCTGATATTAATGCTAAGAGCACTTGTAAACCTTTAATTGGTGACCACTCTCTAATTAGTGAGTTTTAAGCATCCCCTGACCTTTTTCGTCCTGGTATGGTAGCTCAAATAAAGTTAACTTAAGTATCTTATTAACATGCTTTGCTTAGTGTTCTTAAAGGCGTCCATCTTGCCTTGCCGTGTTAGGCGTCCACCTAGGTGTCTAGGCGTTTAGGATGCTATGTTGCCTCGACGCTTTAGGCAACCCCTCGACCCAACTTGACTTAATTGTCCCGACCTATGCCAAAAAATTTACTTTTATTATTTGAATCTGGAACCTGGTCCAAGCCACAAAGTTAAATTTATAGATATTTAACTTCGCTTCAATGAGGCGCATGTCATGTTTTGTGCCACGAGCTGCACTAGGTGTGCCTCACCGACATTTGACATTTGCAATAGAAACCAAAGTATGCACCAGCAAGAAGACGATGAAGGGGAGAGGGAAAGGAGTGGGAAGGCATGAGGATGAGAGATTGGGAGGCGGGCTCAAAGAAGGTAGGCACAAAGGGAGGAGAGTAAGAACACAGAGGCTTGGATAGTCTCATACATGATGGTTTAGATCTTTTGCACACTTTTTGGAGCACGATTGTGTTTCCAGATCACAACAGATCGATTATCATTTCTGACAAGATTGTCGGGGGCTTGTTCATAGAAGACTGCTCTCTTTTCTAGATGTCTATATAAGGAATTCAGATATTTTTCAACTAAGAGGCATTAATAAATAATTGATTGTTCTTTAAAAACATATAAATCTATGAGATACAAAAATAATCTCCACTGATAATCTCATTCTAGTTACCCAAGCATGAAATTATCACTCAAAGTGCACTTCGCTTTCTTGAGTTCTTAATCCCCTCTACTATCAACCTTTTGTTTGTAACTTCGCATGTGTCTTCCCAATCCTTTTCTCATTTGAATCAATAGTACCTATGTGTACCCCATATGTCATATAGCAACTGAAACTTCAGTCATGAGTTACTGAGTTACTCAGATGAGGAATACTCAAACCCAAGCATATAATATATAACCTATAGATATATCAACCTTCATGCAGACAGTTGTGATCACATATCTAACATTCAGCGAAATGTATTTTTTTTTTTTTTACTTTTTTAGACTTGAACTGTACTATGTTATGAACATTCCATGGCATACATATTATCAGGGTTCTGATATTGATGCTAAGAGCACTTGTAAACCTTTAATTGATGACCACTCTCTAATTAGTAAGGTTTTAAGCATCCGCTGACCTTTTTCGTCCTGGTATGGTAGCTCAGATAAAGTTATCTTAAGGATCTTATTAGCATGCTTTGCTCAGTTTTCTTAAAGGCGTCAATCTTGCCTTGCCGTGCGTTTAGGATGCTAGCCTCGATGCTTTAGGCAAGCCTCGACCCAACTTGACTTAATTGTCCCGACCTATGCCAAAAACTTTACTTTTTATATTTGAAGCTGGAACCTGGTCCAAGCCACAAAGTTAAAGTTATAGATATTATTACGTACGCTTCAATGAGGTGCATGTCATGTTTTGTGCCACGAGCTGCACTAGGTGTGCCTTGCGCCAACATTTGACATTTGCAATAGAAACCAAAGTATGCACCAGCAAGAAGGCTATGAAGGGGAGAGGGAAAAGAGTGGGAAAGCATGAGGATGGGAGATTGGGAGGCGGTCACAAAGAAGATAGGCACAAAGGGAGGAGAGTAAGAACACAGAGGCTTGGATAGGCTCATATATGATGGTTTCGCCCATTTTGTGGAGCATGATTGTGTTTCCAGATCACAACAGATCGATTATCAATTCTGACAAGATTATCAGGGGCTTGTTAATAGAAGACTGCTCTCTTTTCTAGATGTCTATATAAGGAATTCAGATATTTTCCAACTAAGAGGCACTAATAATTGATTGTTCTTCAAAAACATATAGATCTATGATATACAATAATCTCCACTGCTAATCTCATTCTAGTTGCCCAAGCATGAAATTATCACTCAAAGTGAACTCCGCTTTCTTGCGTTCTTAATCCCCCTCTATTAACAACCTTTTGTTTTAACTTTGCATGTGCCTTCCAAGCCTTCTTCTCATTTGAATCAATAGTACCTACGTGTACCCCATATGTCATATAGCAACTGAAACTTCAGTCACGAGTTACTGAGTTACTCAGATGAGAAATGCTCCGCTGAATTTGATATGCGTAGATTCTTCCACCTATTCTGAAATAGTCGATCGACAGCCTCAAAGGAGCAAGCACTGGAAGTTTGTAATAAGCCAACAAACTCCTTTATATTTACAAGATACATATACAGAAATTATCTAGAGTAGACTAAAATATAGGTGGTCAAGGTTTCAAATTAGGCATTATGTTAGTCTTGTCGGACGCACGTAAATGATCATATCTTTAGTCTTCAATGCATCTGGCGGGAACATTCTTACAGCTGGGGCAGTGGAGGAGCATTTACATAATAAGTTAGGAGGCTGATGATTCTCACATCAAGCTTTAATTACAATTTTGCAAGTAGTGGCATAATTAAACTTGCAATGAGATATCGCATTGCGTGCGGTGCGGTGCAGTGCTCCCACGCAGAAAAAAATTATCAAGTATTTTAATAAGAAGGAACACAAGTTACATTATCTGTATGGATGTGACTTATACACTACTCAATTATCACATGGACCGCGAACAATTTAAGATCATAAGGAGACAACCAATGATGGAGATTTCCTTTATTGCTCGTGACTTGTATACAAACTATTGTTACCAAATCCATTGCATGTTGTGATCTGTGGTATGGGCAATGCTACTTTACCCGCTACACTATCACATTGTGATTTGGTAACATCCTTCTAGCCGTTCAAGGCTGTGTACGCTTGTGAGCATCTGTTTGAATAAAAATATAGACCCTAATACTCATTATAACAATATTGGAAGTCTTCAATTCATAAAGGTGAGAAACAAAATTTGGAATATAAGAAGTTATTTTAATTGTGTAAGGGTGATCAACAAACACAGGATATTAACAATTTAGCATACAAATTTTATGGAAACCAACAGTTTATCTTCCCCCATGCTTAGCCTTTTGTTGACACCAAAAAGTTTTGGCCCTCTACAATTATTTAGATTTGTTGGATCACCATCTTTGGTCATCAGATTGGGAACATGCCACACAATTCCGTCTGACTGGGTCCAAGCATACTTTATGTTGCCATATTATGTCCACGCTTCATACCATGGAGACGGAGATATAGAAGCATCAACTTTCCCAAAAAAAAAAAAATGACAATGTATCATATCTATACATTACTAAGAACTCCGACAAAGTACATCAAAGTTGACAATGCACCAGATTTGTAAACAAGGCAGCACAAAAAGTCCAAAACTTAATTCCTTGCTCGAGTTATCTGTCTGGTCATGTCCATAGCTTGACATGTCTCGTTGAATTGGTGCCCATCGAGGAAGCACTGGCACTTCAAATATCAGTCATGCCGGACACCTATCGATGTATCCAGCATAACACAAGCATTCCAAAATACACTAGGAACAAAAATTGGTGCCTTTTCTGTGTCACTGTGTCTGTACTGCATTATGCCATGCAATGCAGTTCATATTTTCCTTTAAAGGCAGCACCTTTACCGAATGCTCTTTACATTCACATTCCTTAGTTTCAAGTTTCAACGTGCAAAAGAAGAAAGTAGGAACAAAACCATCCTAAAACTCACCCAGAGCTCGATCTCCGACGTCAGCAGCAGCTCCGTCCCTCCTGTGTGACCTCCTCCTCCTCCCGACGTCCCCACCCTTCACCAGCGGCCTCAGGGGAAAACCCTAACCCCGTCTACCTCCCCCAGCACCAGCACCCCCTTCTCCATCCTCAGGTCATAAATCGGTGCCACGCACTCGACCACCGCACACTTGACAAATCAACAGCCTTCCCGTCGCTGCCGTCGCCGAGCACCCTCGCGCCGAGAACCCAGATCTGCCTGCTGGCGGCCGAGTGGACGGCGAGGTAGTTGACCGACCCGACGATCCTGACGCCGAACCCATGGCTCAGGTTCAAGGCTAACGTTTTGGATCGAGGGAGTTTGTTGTTGAAGGAGAGCGGGACGGGGAGAAGCGGTCGTCGATGAGGATCCACGCGCGGAGGAGGACGGAGGGAGAAGAGGGAGAAGGAAATGCGGAGACGAAGAGCGTCGAATTAGGGTTAGGGTTTTTAGGCTTAGGGTTTAGGAGGAGGAAGGTGGAGGAGGAGGTGGAGACGGGAGGGACGACGGTGGGGACCGCCGAGGGGGACGGGGAGGAGCTGGGGAAGAGGAGGACGGAGGAGTCGGAGAGCGTGACGGCGAGGGAGCTCGAGAGGGGGTCGAGGAGGAGGGAAGTGGGGCCCAACGACGGGGACGGGAGGGGGAGGGAGAGGGAGGCTTGGAGGGGCATAATGGAAAATTCGGGATCATAGGAGGAGGTTATTGGTGGTGATGGAGTTCTTCGACATTGGAAGGAGGCGGAGGAAGAAGAAGAACAAAGAGGAAGCGGAGATCGAGGTGTTGCTGATTACGCGGTGAGTTAAAGAATTTTGTCCTGTCTTTGTTAGGACTTTGTAGAAGTGGAATGGCTTCTGTTCTGCTTCTTCGGTACTTTAAATATCGTACATATATTTTCACATAATTAACAAAAAGGGTCCGACTATTGACACCCCATGTATTTCTAAGGACACCACATGTAACTTAAGTGAAAAAATAGATTAATATGTAAAGACATTAATACCCCCCATCTATTATAGCACATTCCATCAGCCTCCTTCATTATTTGGTCTTCTTAGTACACCCCACTTTCTCTCCCCAACCCAAAAACCCTCCATTTTCCCTCCCCAAGCCAAAAACCCTAAATTCTTCTTACTTTGAAGGAAGTTGAAGAAATCATGATGGAGGGACAAAATGCACATGAATCTTCCAAGGTACGTTCCTCTTATGTTGATTTTTTTCGTTTGTAATCATGTGATTCGGTTTTTTTTCGAAATTTTTTTTTCAGAATTCGTGATCTGTTCGACCTGTACCAGTCGAACAGATGAAGATGTTCGACCTGTAAGAGCTGAACAGTAGGGGTTCGCACGACCTGCTCTGGTCGAACAGTATGGCTTTGTTCGACTATTGCAGGCCGAACAGTTTAAGTTAGCACGACCTGCTCTGGTCGAACAATATTAGTTTGTTTTTTTCACCTTATTCAGTTGTTAAATTTTTTCACTGTAGGAAAACACCTCAAATGACAATGAAATTAACACTGAAATGAGCATTATCAGGCATCCAATGTTTGAAGAACAACCTAATTTCGTAGACGAATTTCATACGGATGCTTTATTTGAGAATCGTGAATGTTTGGTGAATTGGGTACGTACGGTAGGAAACCGTCATAATATGATTATTTTGGTTAAACGATCGGATAGCGGAGATGGAAGGCGAGCTCGAGTAATTTTGGGTTGTGAGCGCGGTGGTAAATATCGGCAGAAGAAGCCAAAAGTCGATGAAAAAAATTCGACTAACATTGCCAAGAAGCGGAGACGTGAAAGGCTTACGGGCACGAAGAAATGTGATTGTCCATTTCAGTTGAAGGGAGTGCAAGCCAATGACGTAGGACAATGGTCATTGAGGGTTATATGCGGGTCACATAATCACCCACTGGGACGAAATTTGGTTGGACACTCATATGCCGGTCGACTGACCCCTGCAGAAGATCAACTTGTTAAAGACCTGACGAAGAACAATACAAGGCCAAAAGATATACTGAGCACGTTGAAAGATAGTTTTAGTGGGAATGAGTCAACATTGAAGACTATTTACAATGCTCGACATAAGCATAGAGTTGTCGAGCATGGAGGACTTTCTCAGATGCAATATTTGTTGGGAAAATTGGAGTCGGAAAAGTACTACTATCTGACTAGGAGATGTGAGCAAACCGATCGAATGAAGGATCTTTTTTATGCTCACCCGACTAGTGTGGACTTGTTACGTGCATTTCCATATATTATATTGATGGATTGTACATACAAGACTAACAGATATAAGATGCCACTTTTGGAAGTGGTAGGCGTTACGTCCACAAATATTACATTTTCAGTGGCATGTGTTTATATGGAGGCAGAGCGGGAAGACAATTATATATGGGCACTTAGTACGCTTAAAGGATTAGTTGATCAATCATTCTTACCCAAGGTGATTGTGACCGATCGTGAGTTAGCACTAATGAATGCCATAAGCGTTACTTTCCCCAGCTCCACTCACTTGCTTTGTCGGTGGCATATTAGCAAAAATATTTTGTCCAATTGCAAAAAGATGTTTCGTACCAAGGAGAAGTGGGATAGTTTCAATAATTCATGGAATTCGTTGGTTCTTGCTGAAGACCAACCTAGATTCAATGAGTTGCTTAGAAGATTGAAGCAAGATTTCTCCGATTATCCGAAAGCAGTTGAGTATGCCATCAATAATTGGATAGAGCCCTATAAAGAAGGATTTGTTTCGTGTTGGACAAACAATGTCATGCATTTTGAGAACACGACAAGTAGCAGGTACGTGACTTGAAACAATACTTTGCATGTGTAAATGTTAATTATCTTACAAAGTATGATTCTCACTCTATAATTTTCATATTCACAGGGCGGAGAGTGCACATTCAAAATTGAAAAAACAATTGGGCACGAGTCAATCAACTTTTGAGATCTCATGGACAAGGATACACGACTTGCTGACAACGTCACACAACCAAATAAAAGCCTCATTTGAGATGTGTCTTAATGTTGCACCACATCGTTATAGTTCTCCGCTATTCAAGATTATCCGAGGATTGGTGTCTCATCATGCTCTTGGTAAGATTTATGAAGAGATGAAGGGTATAGAAACTACCGAAGTAGATCCTCTCCTTTGTGGTTGTGTGTTACGGAGGACTTGCGGGTTACCTTGTGCACATGAACTTGCACAGTTGAATCGGGATGGTCAGGTAATTCAGCTCGATATGGTTGACAGATTTTGGCAGAAGTTGGATTCTGAACCCTACAAAACAGACAGTGTAGCTGATGAAGATATCCGAAGCCGTTGGGTGGAGACCATGACTGATATTAATTCTAAGTTTGAGGCGGCTACCGATTCTCAAAGGTTGTTGTTGCTGAAAAAACTTTGGGAGATAGTTGTTCCTTCAACATCTTTGTTGCTTGAACCGGTGGTCCACAAATGAGCTCGTGGTAGGCCAAGCAAAACGAAAATCCGCCATGCAAATTCGACGAAACGGAACCCAAGCAAATTCGAAATTGTAGAGTCTGCTCACGATAGTTGTTCTCCTTTGGATGAAACTATCATTGTCGGTGCTCACCCTTCGGCAAAACCAATGTTTTCTTCCATCCGAAGGAAAAGGATCCGGTCCAACGCAAGTCATCACGCAACGACTCCGATTTTGCATACATACAACAAGTTCCATCTCATTTCCATCCCTATGTGTTGAGTACGAAAATGTACTAGGGGATGGACATTGTGGTTTTCGATGCATAGCCCATGCACTTGGGTTGGGGGAGGAATCCTGGCCGAAAGTTCGTACTGACCTGATTCAAGAAGTAACAAACTTGGGAGGTTTATACGCCAGATGTAACTTGCTTAAGGGGTCTCCCGAAGATGTACGAGCAGCTTTGAATTATTTTACAACACCCATTTATGACAGTAAGTACTGGTGGTCATACCCAGATATGTACTACTTGGCGGCGTCGGCCTACAATATGGCCATCGTCCACATGCACAAGAACGGTTCCTCGTTGTTTCTACCTATGATACGGCTCTACAATGTCGAAGGCACGTATACATCCATGAAAGAAAGTCACGTCGTCGCGAGGAAAACTGTTCCTCATTCCGTGGTAGGGAGTCCAATTCACCTACATCATAAATTGAAACAATTAGTTATGGGTAGAACAAAAGTTATGAGTAAATGGATAAATTAACACTCACATTGTGGACTTGAAGATTGTCCAATACCTCCCTGATGGATGAGACCATGTTGGTACCTGGTCCAGCATGGGGTCTATTGGCCCACCTCATAGCAAGTGGGTCCCCCATCTGATAGTTGACGTTATGTGTAGGCCTCGTGAAGGGAAAATACTCGAATATCCATGCCTACAATACGAAAATATGAAGCATATTGGTCGTTGTATAACATTAAAAAAATGCATATCACGGGCTGAGATATAGATACCTCCAGTAAAGTCAAGTATCCACATATTTGGCGGACCCCACTCCGAGATGCTACTCCAAGCTGTCGGTATAAGAAAGCTAAAGCAGCAGCTCCCCAGGCATAGTCATTGACGTTGTTCAAATTCTCTAAAAGGCTGAGAACTTTTGTATCAACACGTGTCCCACTTTTGTCAGAAAATATTGTGCATCCAAGTACGAACCATAAATAGGCACGGACAGCACGCCTTCTTTTCACATTATCCGTGCTACTGACGTCTGACTCAAATTCAGATCGGAGCTACTCCATCCGGACCGAGCTACCTCTCTGGCCCAGAAGCTCAGTATGTGCATCCCTTTCTGACACCCCCAACAACCTATTAATCATCTTCTTTGGCTCCTTCCGTCCCCTTGCTGACAATGGTTCAACCACTGGTAGCCCACTGACCGGGAGTCCGATGAGACAAAAAACATCATCCAGCGTAATTGTCATCTCACCGAATGGCATGTGGAAAGTGTTAGTCTCTGGTTGCCAACGCTCGAGAAACGCACAAATTAGATTCTTATTTGGCGTCTTGTACGAAACCGACCTTAATTTCGCAACTCGAGAGTTCTGAAGCAACTCGCTTATATTGCCCTCTAAATTCCATGTATCCATCTTGGTTGTGTGGCACCAACACCTCAATACGGGCCTCTCAATTTCGTTCCAAATCTTGTACGCCACATGAGTTTTGAAACTTGGAATAAGTCGGGATCCTCAGGTCCACCGGGACAAGGGCCCGCCAAAATATCAGCGTCTTCTTCCTCTTCTTCATCTGTGCGCCGCTCTTCGTCTGCGTGGCCTTCTTCTTCGTCTAATTGGCCGGTCGGTTGAGTCGGAGCAACGACCGTAGCTTCTTCAAGACGTGCACGTTCTTGTTCTTCAAGACGTGCACGTTCTTGTTCTTCGGCACGACGTCTCCTAGCAGAAGCATGAGTGGCTTCCCTCCGCCTAGTGTTTCCTGCAAATTTAATCAACAACCATACATTAAGGAGAAAATATATGTTTTGCCTTAAAAATGTACTGTTCGACCAATACTTGTCGTACAACCACATACTGTTCGATCACAACAGGTCGAACAATCGCAAACTGTTCGACCACAACAGGTCGAACAATTGCAAACTGTTCGACCATTACAGGTCGAACAGTTGCTTTTTGCCCGACCGACCAGGGTCGAACAGTGCCCCGAATTCCAAAAAAAATTCGAACGATTGTCTCGTTGTTGTCACAATTGATCGGTTTCGAAACATACACAGAGATCCTAAACGAAGATAGATACTAATTTCGAACAAGATTACTCATCTACAGGTCGATTTGCAGAAATTTACCTTCCGATTGAACTTGTTTTCCTCTATCCATTGCGAAGCCGAACAAGGGAGAACTCTTCGACAAATGGGAGGCGACCGGGCAGCGACTGGAGGGACCGGAGAGTGAATGTTAGGGTTTTGTGAGGGAGGAGAGTGAATGTTAGGGTTTTGTGAGGGAGGAGAGTGGAGTGGAATTTTAGGGGTGTACTTAGAAAGCTTTGAGATGGGGGTGTAGAATAGGTAAGGGTATTTTTGTCAAATATTGGGGTGTACTTAGTATTTTATAAGCTTAATCAACTACATGTGGGGTGTACTTAGAAATTGGGGTGTCCTTAGAAATACATGGGGTGTCAATAGTCGGACCCTAACAAAAAATCTCTTATACAAAACACAAAGATTTTTGAATCCTAGGACTGACTGTGCCAAGATAAAAAGTGGTTGGGATTTAATCTTGGTGAATCAACGGTTGTGGGGTTTTATGGAAAAGAGCATTATTGGGAGTGGGGTTTTATGGGGAAAAGCATTATTGGGAGTGGGGTTTTATGGGGAATCCAAAGATGGGGATTTAATATTTTAATGGTTAGGATTTAATATTTTGATGGGGCCTCATAATTGTCACGTCCCAGAACCAGAATACTGGAGAGCGGGGGCGTACATAGCCAGCTACGTATATTGAAATAGAATACATCTCAACTATACGGTCACGGTTGTCTAGATATGAGGGTTTACTACAAGCCAACAGTCTCTTAAGGTCAAGCCTACTGTCTCAATCTCAAGCAAATAATATAATTACAAGATGTTTGACCACCAAATATACAATAAAAGGCGTCCCAAATATTACATATCAGCTGATCATGAAGCTAGTCGTACAAAATGCTAGGACTAGCAAGAGTTAAGTCATACATGATCAACCCTAAGATTTGTTAATCATGTTTACAGCCGTAGGCAGACAGTAAGTAAAGTGCATCGAGCTAATAGGTGCTCGTCGGCTAAACGCCTCAAAAGAATAACTTTATAATAGAGTGAGCGAAACAAAATAGAAAACCCACTCGTAGCCCGGGTTCCTTCTAGTCGCCACCATCGGACTGGAGGTTCGGTAGATCCTCGGGTGCTGCTCCGAAATCTGGCCACACAAAACCAGCTGGGTCAAACCCCAGAAAGAGCAAGTGCCACAAGGGAGGCCACGAAATAAGAACAAAAGCCAGCATATCAGAACATAAGAAAATAAAAGAAGGTACAGGTAATTAAAGCACATCAGGGCAATAAACGACTAGGGACGTAGAACCATTCCGGGAGTCAGGTTACAACCCGTAAACCAAACAAGGACCCGGGGTTGTAACCCTTCTCCTGAATAGTGCTGTCTCTATCCATTTATTGTTAGAGATAAGTAAAACAGGCATGTACAAGAGTTCCAGGTACAGAGGCTAGACATGACTTAGACAAGGCTGGACTCCATCCATTCATAAGCGGCCAAGCAATTACTACGGCTTACTACTTTAACTAACTAGGGTTATCACAAGCCTTAATTACTAACAAGATGCAAGTGAAAATTTTCCAGTCCCAAGTCCTGCAGACCATCCAGTTATCCTTCCGCGGGTTGAGAGTATGGTTGGGTACATCGCCCCGGAGACGATATACCCTTAGGTGACTTAGAGGGTGCAACACATGACAGTGCGCTGAAAATGTGCTCTACTCGTCGGCAAGCTACAAGTCCAATTAAGAGCGCCCAGATAACGAGATTGCCTGTGACTGGAAATTCTCCATGAACTATAGTTTGATCTAGTCATTAGCCTAATCCATATTCAGTATGAATCCCTGACCGTAGGAACCAGGGAGTCACGTCCTAGACATGATGCAAGACAAGACAAGTGGATTGCACAAGCAAGCAAGCAAGAACACCCACGGTGTCAAGTTGATTATACGAGTCAAGTTAGCCGTCGCAACAGCATCAAGATAAATCATGTCAGGGTACTTGTCAGGAGTGCGCCACGACGGGCCACTATCATGTCAGGTTGGTCATGTCAGGAGTGCACTACTACGGGTCACTGTCATGTTATGCTAGTTCCTTATCATACCATGCCATGTACAATAGTCATTCCAAACATATTAAGTAAAATCAAGTTCATGACAAAAGGCGTAAGGATATAAAATGGGCGTAAAATATCTAATAAAATATCAATATACAGAGCTATAGAAGAGCCAAGCTTAAGGAAAAATAAAAACCAAATCTCCATGAATGGACAGATTGCGCAAGGGTCCCTGGGGTCGGGTTGCGCAGGAGTCAAGTGCGCCAGGGGGCCAACTGCGCAGGAGTGAACTGTGCAGAAGTCGCTTGCGCTGAGCTGGTTGGCGCAGGGGTCAGATTGCGCAAGAGTGGACTGCGCGGGGATGGATGGCGCATGGGTCAGATTGCGCATGAGTGAACTGCGCGGGGATGGATGGCGCATGGGTCAGATTGCGCATGAGTGGACTGCGCAAGAGCAGACTGCGCAAGAGTCCCTGCGCGCTGGGGTTGAGCGCAGTTCACCATGGGGCAAGCTGCGCGGTCGGCGCTGCGCTAAAGTGCGCAGGCCGAGAGTAGGATGCGCAGTCCAGCACTGCGCTAAAGAGCGCAGGCTGCTGCCTCCTTCTCCAGGCCGAGAAAAACTCTTCAAGAACACCAAAGTTCAAATCTTTATATCTTGGTCAAATCAAAACCAAATCTAGATTTTCAAAGGTCTAACTTGAGTAAAATTGAATTCTCTTCCACATGGAAGCATCAAAACTCACAAAAATCCAACCAAAATAGATCAAAACCATGTAAATCCAAAAATATTTAAAACCTAGATCTAGAACAATGGAGACTCTAAATCACCAAATGTCAAGCACTAATGTTGATCACCATGGCCTAATCTAGCTAATGAACAAATAAAATGTGGTTTTCATGTGGTGGCAAGGTGAACTTGCCTATGGGTGTTGGTGTTGTGTAGAGGAAGGAAGAAGAAGAAGATGGAGAAATAAATGAGAGAATTATGGAGGAGAGAGAAAAGTAGGTGGAGTTTTAATGAGGGTGGGTTGTGTTGTGTTGAGGGTGGAGTGTAGGTTAAGGTGTTCCAATGCATGTTAAACCAAACCAAACCAAATCAAACCAATTCTCCTCCACAAAATAAACCAAGCCAGGTAAAACCCAATTACGAGAACCAAAATCTGCAAGTCAAGCCAATTACAAGTACATGCCAAAGCCGAGAAAATAAATACAGGTCTGAAATACATGCAAGCTTGACAAAATACGTATTCAGAATATGGGTGTTACAATAATGGTTGTGGATGAGCATTATTGAGAGTGGGATTTTATGGGGAATCCAAATAAAATTCACATCCAGCAGTGGTTGGGATTTAATATTTTGATGGGGGTCTCAAAATTATTATTGTTCGTTTAAAATTGGGAGTCCAAGATTTTGAGGGGGAATACCTTAAATGAACCATGCCCTATGGGCACGGGTTATGACTAGTATATATATATAACTAATTATTTAACTATTTTATGTTAATTAATTATAATCAAACATTTTAACTTACTTAAGATGGAAGATATTTGTCGAACCCGAGTGACCCTTGTGGTAAATGGAGAGACGTATAAAAGTTCTAGATCGATGGTGAAAGATCGGTTGGGAAAATTTATGAAATGCCCAAAAATTTAAAAAGTTTTATGAAAAACCCACCGCAAAAGAAACTTTCATCGCGTGCCCAGCATTATCTTAAAAATATATAAAATGGGACGGCATGACCCTTTTGCCCTTCTAATTTATTAAGAATATCCACAAACCCAGCAACTCTTCAGAAAAACGGTTCGATTCCAGAAGAGGGAGAATTACATACAAACCCAGTAACTCTTCAAAAAAATGTTTCGATCGCTCCCTCCTCTTCCATACTCTGTTCGCTTTCGATTTTAGGTCATCTCCTCCAAAAATCTTAGAAATTTCTTACAAGAAAGCGCCAGCGAATCTCCATTCGTAAGTTTCACACAATGTCGCAATCATCATCAATGGATGTAGACCGAGTTAGAAAAGACGGAGAACAAGTAGATGTTGAAAAACAAAAGAAATAAGGGGTGAAAGTTAAGAGGGTTGCTCGTAAACGAAATATCACAAAAGAAAAAGAAGTGCAAGAAGAAGTAGAAGAACAAGAACACGGAGAACAACAAGAACAAGAAGTAGCAGGAGGAGAAGAAGAAGATCAAGAAGAAGGGAAAAAAAAGGTAAAACTTTGAGTCCTGTTCATTCTCCGTTTATATTGACGCGGCAAATGAGAATGATCATTATCCGTCTATAAAATACACGGAGGATGCCCTTTCTGTGTCATTTGAACTAGAAATTGCCATTCTCCGTGTTAAAATACACGGACAATGGCGTTATCCCTTGTATTTTGACCTAGAAATGGTCATTCTCCGTGTATCTAACACAGAGAATGAATATTCTCCGTGTTAAAACACACGGAGAATGACATTTTCTGTGTATTTTGGTATAGAAATGAACATTCTCCGTGTTTTAACACTGAGAATTACATTCTCCGTGTTAAAATACACGGAGAATGACATTTTCTTTGTATTTTGACCTAGAAAAGGCCATTCTCCGTGTATTTTTGACACGGAGAATGTTATTCTCCGTGTTTTTTGACACGAAGAATGATCATTTTTCGTGTTAATACACACGGAGAATGGCATTTTCTGTTTTTTTTTGACCTGAGAATGAGCATTCTCCGTGTTTCTCACACGGAGAATGTTATTCTCCGTGTCAATATACACGGAGAATGGCATTTTCTTGTATTTTGTCCTGAGAATGAGAATTCTCCGTGTATCTAACACGGAGAATGTTATTCTCCGTGTTAAAATACACGGAGAATGGCGTTCTCTCGTATATTTTGACCTGGAGATGGCCATTCTCCGTGTATCTAACACGGAGAATGGCATTTTCCCTTGTATTTTGACCTAGAGATGGCCATTCTCCGTGTATATAACACAGAGAATAACCATTCTCCGTGTTAAAACACACGGAGAATAACCATTCTCCGTGTTAAAACACACGGAGAATGGCATTTTCTGTGTATTTTGTCCTGAGAATGAGCATTCTCCGTGTTTTTAACACGGAGAATGGCATTTTCTTGTATTTTGTCCTGAGAATGAGCATTCTCCGTGTTTCAAACACGGAGAATGTTATTCTCCGTGTTAAAATACACGGAGAATGGCGTTCTCCCTTGTATTTTGACCTAGAGATGGCCATTCTCCGTGTATCTAACACGGAGAATGTTATTCTCCGTGTTAAAATACACGGAGAATGGGGTTTTCCTTTGAATTTTGACCTAGAGATGCCATTCTCCGTGTATCTAACACGGAGAATAACCATTCTTCGTGTTAAAACACACGGAGAATGGAATTTTCTGTGTATTTTGTCCTAGAAATGAGGCATTATCCGTGTTTCTAACACGGAGAATGTTATTCTCCGTGTTAAAATACACGGAGAATGGCATTTTCTGTGTATTTTGTACTGAGAATGAACATTCTCCGTGTTTCTAACACGGAGAATGTTATTCTCCGTGTTAAAATACACGGAGAATGACATTCTCCTTGTATTTTGACCTAGAACTGGTCATTCTCCGTATCAAAGTAAACGGAGAATGATCATTCTTCGTGTAAAAATACACGGAGAATGACATTTTCTGTGTATTATGTCCTAGAAATGATCATTCTCCGTGTAAAAATACACGGAGAATTTCATTCTCCGTGTAAAAGTAAACGGAGAATGTTCATTCTCCGTGTTAAAATACACGGAGAATATCATTCTCCGTGTATTTTGACACGGAGAATGATCATTCTCCTTGGTTGAATAGCGGAGAATGGTCATTCTCCTTATTATAATAAAGAAGAATGTTGACGTAAACCTAATTGTTATTTTTTTTAGGGAAAAAAACTGTCAGGAACAAAGAAGAAAGACTTTTTCGTGCAACATTCACCCCAATACTCTCTCTTATGGATGAGGTGAAGGAAAAGTGTGGCCATTTGCCTAAAGCAGTTATTGAAACCTTGAAGAATGTTGGATTCTACAATTTCGTAGATGTATTCTACAGATCCAAGGTGAAAAAGGCAGAACTATCTAAAGTCACACAAGGTCTGGAGAACCTGATGGGGACTTACTTGGAAGAAGATGGCATTGGATATTTCCAATTGAGCAGCAGTGTCAAGGTAGCACCAACTGCTGATGAGATGGCAACCATTTTCGGTCTGCCAATGAATGATGACAGTGAAGTTGATGAGAAGTATCTAAAGATCATCACTGAAAAATAGAAGACCCCCCCACCAGCAGACTCATTCAGCATGTGTACAGAACACTTCAAAAGATTGCTGACAAATTCCAAGGGAAAAAATGCAGAAGTCTCAAATGCAGAAGTTAAGAAAAGGATCTTAGAGCTGTTGGGGGACAGAAATGCAAGTCCTGATGAGTTGGACAAGTTAATAGTATTCAACTTGTGCCAAACAGCATTCTTCACCAGAATGGGTGGGTCGAACTTGCCATACAAGTTCTTCGCTCTGGTGGAGAGCATAGATGTTATAAAAAGCATCTGTTGGCCACGAATTATTTTGGGGTACGTCATGGACATCATAAAGAGGGCTGTTACAAAAGCTGAAGATGGGGACATTGAGATATCGTACAAGAAGATTGAAGGTTGTACGATATATTTCTTGTATTGGTTTGCAGAGCACAGTAAACTGTTAGAAAGGAAGTGCAAACCAATAAGCGCATACCCGAGATTCTATACATGGGATGGGAATAGAATCTCGATATTCCTCAAAAATGAATATCAAGGGGCTCAAATGAATTCTGAATTGATATTCAAAGAATTTGTTACATTGACTGTTGAAAAAGTAGAAGACCCAGCAGAGCAGCATAGTATAGAAGGTGGAGATAATGCTGTTGATGAAGAAGAACCACAAGCTGAAGCCCAAGCACCAGCAACAAATATAGCTGAGAATGAAGATATGTTGCGTGTCTTGGAGGAGAAATCTCAGCTTATCGCTGAGAATGGGCAACTCCAAGAAAGAGCCCAAAAACTAGAGGCAGATGTAGCCCAACAACGTGCTGTGGAGCTCAATACTGATGGCTTGGAGAAGGAGTTAGACTCTATAAGAAACGAGAAATCGCTCCTTATTGCTGATAATGAGAAACTCCGTAGAATAGTTGAAGAACTGGAGGCAAAGGGGTCGGAACAGGAACTAAACTCCCTGAGAAAGCATAAATCTGAGCTTACTGCTGATAATGAAAAGCTTCGTCAACGTGTTGAGGAGCTACTTCTAAAAGGTAAAATATTCTATTTTTTCAAAATTTTAATTTGTAATTATGTGTATCTAGCACGGAGAATGTCATTCTCCGTGTCAAAGTACACGGAGAATGACGTTTTCTGTGTGTTTTGACTTAGAAATGATCATTCTTCGTGTTTCTAACACGGATAATGTTATTCTCCGTATTAAAATACACGGAGAATATCATTATTCGTGTTAATACACACTTAGAACGTTATCCTCCGTGTGTTTTGACAAGGAGAATGACATTCTCCGCTAGTATTTTAACACGGAGAATGACATTCTCTGTATTTTGACCTAGAAATGGCCATTCTCCGTGTGTTTTTTGACACAGAAAATAACATTCTCCGTGTCAGAATACACGGAGAATGATCATTCTCTGTGTTAAATACACGGAGAATGTCACTCCTTGTATTTTGACCTAGAAAAGACATTCTTCGTTTAGCTTAACACGGAGAATGACATTCTCAATGTAATTTGACCTAGAAATGACATTCTTCGTATATTTTTGACACGGAGAATGTTATTCTCCGTGTATCTTAACACGGAGAATAGTCATTCTCCGTTTATGTTATAGGAGAATGCCCATTCTCCTTGTAAGTCTAACAGAGAATGATCATTCTCCGTTTAGCTTAACACGGAGAATGACATTCTCCTTGTATTTTGACCTAGAAATGATATTCTCCGTATATTTTTGACACGGAGAATGTTATTCTCCGTGTATCTTAACACGGAGAATAGTCATTCTCCGTTTATGTTATACGGAGAATGATAATTCTCCGTTTACTTTGACACGGAGAATGGACATTCTCCGGATTAAAGTAAACGGATAATAATATTTTTCATTGTTTTTAAAAAGAAGATTATATAATATTGACATCATACCTCTTGTTGTTGTTTGTTTTTATATCAGTGAAAAAAAAGACAATCTCAGAAAGGAGAATGAAAAGCTCATTAATGATAACAACAAACTTCTAGAGGAAGTTGCATCATTGAATGACGAAATCAAACAGAAGAATGATACAATTGTTAACCTCGAAGTAATGGCTAAAGCATTGCAGCTTGGGGAGACTAAAGCAGTTCCTCAAAAATATTACACAAGAGCAAGAGAACCAGGAGGGATTAAAAAACAATTAAATGCTCCAGCGGATGATGATTTTACCACATTGGAAAAGAAGAAAACAGCTGATGCTAAAAGTAAGAATGTAGGTGCTGGTCGGAAAAGAAAAGCTCCTTCCAGTCCCAATAAGAAAGTAACTTCTGGTGAGAAAAGAAAAGCTCCTTCCAGTCCCGAGAAGGTAGACGATAAAAAGAAGATGTCAGAAACTGAAGAACTTGAAGAAGAATCTCCTCAAACAACCAAGCTAGTGAAAGAGGGAAAAATGCTGATACAATGTCAAAAACTCAGGCTTTGGAACCAAGCAGACGATCAGCTGAAGCATCTATACAGGAGCATCGTATACCCAAGAAGGATGTCTCCAACGTAAGTATTCTAAACTTGAACCAATTTCTGTACAATTCACAACGGAGAATGATCATTCTCCGTGTCATTTGAACGGAGAATTGATATTCTCCGTGTATCTAACACGGAGAATGAATATTCTCCGTGTAATTTGGACGGAGAATTGTCATTCTGCGTCCTATTCATAACGGTCATTCTCCGTCCAGTTCATAACGGAGAATGTTTATTCTCCGTTTATTTTAACGGAGAATAGTCATTCTCCGTCCAATTCATAACGGAGAATGATCATTCTCTCTATTGGAGTTACTTTTTTTTACAATTATATCATTAGCCTATATTATTAACATAATTGAAACTAAATTTATGTGCAGTGATAATGTATACCAATACTTTCCAACTGCTCCAGAAGATTGTAAAATAAGAAGAAGAAACAATGATGTTACCTTGATCTTTAATGCTAAAGAAGTACAAGATACATTAAATATGGAAGAAATAGAGGCCCATGTTATGAACTTCACAATAAAGATTATGAACGAACTACAAGCCGATACAAGACGTACCATTCAGTCAAGCTCGCAGGGTGCACAATGTAAATGGTTTGCAATCATGATGCCCCATTTATTGGTAAGAATCAAAACTGAAAAATAAATATTAATGTGTACACCTACTAATATTGTTGTAAAAAACTAACTCATGATATTATTTTTTTTTTTTGTTTTTTTTTGTTTTGGAAAACAGCGTACCGTTCAGTTTGCCGATGTAGTAAAACCAACATCTGGAGCAATGTACAATTTCAAAGCTGAAATAGAAGATTTTATCATGGAGTTGGAGGATGACATCGAATGGCTATTCGTGCCACTCTTCCGTGAAGAGAATAAACACTATACACTGCTGGCATTCAACTTCAGCTCCTATGTTTGGACACACTACAACTCATTGCGGAAAAACACGGGCTTAAAGGGAATCGAGGATGCAAAATACATGAAGAGTAAAATCGAGCCAATTGTAATGAAGAAGATTGCATTGATGAGGGAGAAAAGCCCAGCAATTCAGGAATACGAAACAACAGAGCTCAAGGTTTGTAAAGATTGTCCACAGCAACTATCACCCAGCTGCCTGCTGTATGTTGTGTATTATACTGAAAACTTGTCAAAAGCTCCATTTGATTTACAAAAGAAAACAAACAAAGTAGTTCACGATATTATTGTAAAGAGCAGGTTAACTTTGGCTAAGCTTTTGCTTATGGGTGACTGTGCAATTCTTTTTGTATCATAAAATAAAATGACAATGTAAATTGGCTAAGAAATTCCTTATATATATTCTGTCTGTCAGGTTTCGTTTGTAATGTATTTGTTGTCCTTTGTAATGAAACTCAATTTTTTGACTAATTTACATTGTTCTATATATGTAAATCTATTTTGTTAAAGTTCTGTTGTTTGATTCTGTGTTAAAATACACGGAGAATGACATTTTCTTTGTATTTTGACCTAGACACGGAGAATGTCATTCTCCGTGTATTTTGACACGGGGAATGATCATTCTCCGTATTAATACACACGGATAATGTCATTCTCCGTGTTAAAATATACGGAGAATGACATTTTCTGTTTATTTTGACCTAGAAATATCATTCTCTGTGTATCTAACACGGATAATGATCATTCTCCGTGTTAAAGTAAACGGAGAATGACCATTCTCCGTGTTAAAATACACGGAGAATATCATTCTCCGTGTATTTTTACACGGAGAATGGTCATTCTCCGTTTATCGACCACGGAGAATGTTCATTATCCGTGTTAAAATACACGGAGAATGACATTATGTGTATTAACATAGTGTGTTAGCATAGTGTGCAGGAAGCTGATTCTTCACGTGGGCGCATATGCCATTGTGGGCGCATACAACGCAATGGGCGCATGGACGCATACAACAAGTGAGCGCATAGGAAGTGGCCCGTACCTATAAATGGCCATTCTCCGTGTAACTAAAACGGAGAATGATCATTCTCTGTGTCAAAATACACGGAGAATGATATTCTCCGTGTACTTTAACACGGAGAATGAACATTCTTCGTTTACTTTTACACGGATAATGATATTTTTTGTGTATTTTGACCTATAAATGACCATTCTCCGTGTTTCTAATCATTCTCCGTGTTAATATACACGGAGAATGTTATTCTCCGTGTTAAAATACACGGAGAATGTCATTTTTCCTTGTATTTTGACCTAGAAATGACCATTCTCCGTGTGTCTAACACGGAGAATGCAATTCTCCGTGTGTCTATCACGGAAAATGCAATTCTCCGTGTTAAATTAAACGAAGAATGTTATTATCCATGTTAAATTACACGGAGAATGCTATTCTCCGTGTTAAAATACACGAAGAATGACATTCTCCTTGTATTTTGACCTATAAATGGCCATTCTCCGTATATTAACACGGGGAATGAACATTCTCCGTGTCAAAATATACGGAGAATATCATTCTCCGTGTAATTTTACACGGAGAATGCCTTTTCTGTGTATTTCGAGGATGACATTTTCTGTGTAGTTAATATATACATTGTTCTATATGTAAATCTGTTTTGTTAAATTTCTGTTGTTTGGTTCTGTGTTAAAAAATACAGAAAACATGAACTAAAAATGTTCGTTAATTGAACACGAAGAAGTCATTTTCATGGTTATATGTTTTTAACATATAAATGTAATGCTTGGAATGATCATTCTCCATGTTAAATCATGGAGAATGGTCATTCAATGCATTATAAAATCAGAGAGTATAACGGATAATAAGTTCTTATGCTGTTAATATATATGTGAAACATCAAATATGCAGAGTTCAAACTATTACCATTGATATCAAAAAATGTAAGATATGTATTCAAAAAACAATTATATAAAAGAAGGAATATATGTGTATGTATTAACGAGGGGGCGCTGTCCCCTCGACCACCGTAACAGCACGTGGAGGCAGAGGACAAGTGGTGCGATTGTGATTGCATAATTCAAAACAATTCTGGCACCTTATCTTTCTCTTCTCTTTTCTCTTGTTCTCATATTTGCTCTTATAACGTCCGCTTTTGGTCGTCCAGGACCACGTTTCGGAACAGGGGGTAGAACAACATCAGTGGGATTATTTTCAAACTGTTTTTCACAATCTGGAACTGGACGAATAGCACATGAATATAACTTCCGGTAATAATCCGATGTCCAATACTGCTCCACAAAGTCGTAAGCAGATTTATCTGAACCAACTCTGATGCATTGTATTGCATGGCTGCATGGGAATCCATATACCTTCCATCTACGACAACTACAATGACAATCAAGAAGATTCACCATGTGGGAGGAAGTATCTGCGATCACCTCAAATTCGAAATCACCGGACCGATATACCCTATAACACATGCCATCATCTATAAGCTGCTTCAGCATATCCTCAGCGTATGGAGTCAATTTGCTATTCAAACCAATTGCATCCTTGTGGCGATCTGAAATCATCTTCATCATCTTCACACGGATGACATTTACAATTGCTGATATAGGCAATTTCTTCTCAGCCTTTATCCATGCATTGAATGACTTTGCACAACTAGAAGCAACCTCACCGTATCTACATCCCGGGAAGAATACGTTTGACCAGTGTTCAGGTTTTTGTTTATTCATCCAATTCACAACATGACCACAATTCAGATCATAAATCTTCTTGATTGCTTGTCTATACCCACCTTTATACAGAAAAACAAATAATTAATAAAGAATTAGGTCAATTCACAAAATTATTAAAAATAAGTGCATTCTCCGTGTTTAAAATAAGGATAATAGTCATTCTCCGTTCAAAAGCTAACGGAGAATGATATTCTCCATTCTATGCAGGACGGAGAATGGTCATTCTCCGTGTGACGGAAACGGAGAATGAACATTATCCGTACTATGCAAGACGGATAATACCATTCTCCGTTCAAAAGCTAACGGAGAATGATATTCTCCGTTCTATGCAAGACGGGTAATGGTCATTCTCCGTGTGACGGAAACGGAGAATGAACATTATCCGTACTATGCAAGACAGATAATACCATTCTCCGTTCAAAAGCTAACGGAGAATGATATTCTCCGTTCTATGCAGGACGGAGAATGGTCATTATCCGTCTAATACATACGGAGAATGACTATTCTCCGTCTTACTGACGCGGAGAATGGTCATTATCCGTGTTAAATTAATGATAAATGCATAGAAAATGTACATATATCTGTCTCATTAACACACCTAGAGTTAGAGCATATACTGCTTGCCTCCAAGCTTCAAGTACATGCGGATACACTCTTTCATTTCCTTTCTCTTTCAGCGGTATGTTATTCTTCATGTGATAATAGCAATAGCTATGGTAATCATTAGGAAACACTTTAGGGACTTCAGAAACTAGACCGGTGCCTTGATCCGAAAAAATAATAATACGCCTACTACATCCAACAACATTCTTTAGATTTCTAAGGAACCATTCCCAATTATCACCATCTTCGCCTGAGACTATACCGTATGCAAGAGGGTAGAACTGTTGGTTACCATTCTTCGCTGTAGCAGACATCAAACATCCTCTAAACCTCCCTGTAAGGAAAGTAGCATCCAAATATAGCATTGGGCGACAATATTGAAAGCCTTCTAAGCAAGTCCCATATGAAAGAAAAAGCCGCTCAAACCTCATTGATGAATCATCTTTCTGGAAGTCGATAACGGAACCATTATTGGTTTTCTTTACCTTGTTGACATACCAACACAAGTCACTGTAAGATCTAACATCATCTCCGTACATTTCCTGGTGCACCAGCCTAATTCTGTGGTATGCCTGTCCATATGTAATAGATAAACCATAGTCGACCTTGAAATCATCGACAACAGATTTTGCGGACTTTTTAGGATGCATCCGAACAATGTCACTAACCAAACTTTTCACAAACTTTGCTGGAACAACCAGATTACCTTTATCCATATAGCCAGCTCCACAATTATGTTCTCCCACATACCACTTCACTTCAAAAATTTGATTATCTTTTGAAATGGATATAGCATGGAAGCTCCACAAACAAGCATGTGTCTTGTAATTCTTGCAGCAAACAGTATACCTCCCCGGCACAGATTTCAAAATGTGGAATGGATGACGAGATTCAAAACATACCTTTCTAACAGCATTCCTAACTTCTTCAACACTATTTAGAAAAATCTGACCAACACCAGTAATTGATCCAGGCCACATATCCGATTTCCTCTTCTTCACTGTCTCAGTTGAGCCCTCATAAAATTGTACTACTCGTTTGTCCTTTACAGTAGGAGAACATCTACTCAAAGAACTAGAGGAGGAAGACGAAGGTCCCATGTGAAAGCTTTGACAAGGAAAAGATGTTGATGAAGAACATGGAGAGTATATTTGCTCCACAAATAGATCAAAACTCACATCATGAGTACCGTTAAAACTACCAACCAATGAGCGAAGCCAAAAATCACTTTCAACATACAGTTCAGTCCCATCAGAGTGCAAAAACCTGAAACGGAAGGAAAGTGGATCAAAAGAAGTCCATCGATCGCACACTTTAATCTTTAAAAAATCTACGGTACTTTCATGTGTGACACGGCAGGAAACTATGTCTCCCTTGAAACAAATGTTAACTAAACAACTTGATTCCATACCTTCCCCCCTAATAACATAAAAACATAAGAGGTCACAAATAGAACAATAAAATTGTCGTCTAATAATGATTATTCTCCGTCTAAAAATAACGGAGAATAAATATTCTTCGTTCGGAACTGTCACGCCCCGACCCGAAAAATCGCTCGTCCTCGCTAGATTTTACCCGAATCATCGTTCTCGCTGGGGCGTGATGCCGCACGAGCCTGGAGTTGCGCTCGTGCAAGGCAAGATAACGGTTCACATAGTGTTTATCTCAAATCGATAACATAAGCAGCGAAAGAAAACAAAGTATAACATAAGAATCTCTTTTATTCATATTGAACTGAAGATTACAAAGGCTCTGAATAGCCCAACATAAAATGCCAATTGGCTACAACGCTCATGATCTCTCTAACTCACAAAGGATTACATTGTTCCATACATTATGCCTCTTTATAGCCACCAAGTAGTCTTCGGCCGAACATCTCCATGTCGCAAGTCCGAACGCATATGCGGAAGCTCCTCTTGAATGCCAAGGACTCCATGCCTCAGCACGTCTAAGCCAAGCCCCGCCCCGAGCCGAACATAACCCGAACCTGCACACAAACTAGTGGGGGATTAGTGCTTTCGTCCTCGCTTCGCACTGATCAAGACCCGCTCGCACCCAAACCAAACACTAAATCATTTAGTGGAATATGCATCTTAATTTGTGATCTTTCTATTTAGCCTTAGGATCGGATTCATGGCAATCTTCATATATAACAACTTATCATAATGTGTCCCATATCCCGTATTCTTGCAGCAGATACAGTTAGGCATAATAGGAACATAAACATAGTGATCGTGCACATGCCGTCCTATTTTCCTTAGCCTGCAGTGGTTAGAACTTAACATAAGCAAACATACGATTCGTGCAACCGACCAATCATAAACGTAAACGTATGCATAATGGGTGACAGGCCCTGCGCCTGCACCCAGCTCTCATCTCAGCCCATCGGCCCTATCTATATGAAGGTCACGGTGTTTCGCACCGTAATGGACTTGGCATCTCATATGTGTAAGCCTACAATCGCTTCGATACGGATTGCTAGCCCAGTATCCGAAGGATCCCAAACTTACGGATATCATAGCTTATCACAGCACTGGACGGTCGTAATCCGTCCGAATGTTGTGCACCATAAATACCACACATAATTCCCTCCTAGGCCGAACGGTCCCGGCGCCCCGGCGTAACCGTTCGAGGGAAGTCGTACCCGTGTACGGGCCATCCGAGTCCATTGACCATGCAATACGTACCATAGCATACAATCCATAGCATACCAACCGATCTCGTATTCCATAAACATAGTCTCGCACATAAACGGTTTCCCGTGCCATAAACGGTTTCTCGTGCCATAAACATATTCGCGTCTCATAAACATAATCCACCATTCATATGGGGAGCTCCGTCGGCGTTATGCCCCAACACATCCATATTGATGCACGACGCCCAACGGCTTAGACATCTCGTACTTGTATTCAACGCGTACCATTCGTAAGTTATTCTCATAGCATAATTCCGTATTACTTAGTCTTTTCGTAACATAAGTGCCCGAAGGCACGCTCAGCGCCGTATTCAATGTTCTACGCCTAGTGTTTAATGTTCTCGGAGCCATACACATGATGCACATCTCAATATCGTCTTTCAATGTTCTACCATCATTGCCCTACCGCGACTCGTGCACGTCGCTTCAATTGTTCGATTGTTCAATGTTCTATCTTAATGTTCAACACATACTTAGACCTTTCGTCGCCGAGCCACGCTCGCTAACTCGATAACATCTTACGCATACCATAACATATTTTATTAGACGTGAAGGAATAGGGAGAGAGAGTCAAGAACCCGTCCACCTTAAGCCGATACGCCTTGCCGTCTCGCCGATTGAAGCATCTCGCTTCCATAACTCGATCGCATAGCTAACTCCCGGACTTAGCCATTCCTTTGAACTACTCGGTTGATTTGGCCTATCGTGCCCATACCACGATCCGTAATCCAGCATAAAGGCATAGCCTGTACACCAGACCAACCAACATTAGCACTTGCTCAACGGAACTTATCCTTTGCATCGATTCGATTCATAGATTCCAACCGACTCAAAGCTTACCTTTGGCCAACGTAACACTCGCATCGACTCGCATCGATACTTCATCGGGTCAACGCAACTCTTCGAGTCAACGACTCATCATAATGCACCGATGCGGAGCGGGGCATTACAGGAACTAACTTATAATGATCATTCTCTGTCTAAAGTAAAACGGAGAATGACATTCTCCGTCTAAAACATACGGAGAATAGACATTCTCCGTCTAAATATAACGGAGAATGATTATTATCTGTCTGTAACTTATGGATAATGCTCATTATCCGTATAAAAACATACGGATAATGATCTTTCTCATAAGTAATTGTCATTCTCCGTTAAAATATAACGGAGAATGCTATTCGCACAAAATAACAAGATTAAATATCTCTCTAACATTTTCTAAGTTAATAATCTTCATAACAAATTCAAATTCAGCATAAATTTCGAGATATACGAAGCTGAAGGATGAATTTCTACAGATCTGAACTCTCACCTTGTTTTAAGATCTATAAAAAGAAAAGAAGAAGATCTTCGCTCCACAATTGACCTAATCGCCGGAAACCATGAAGATGATGATGATGATGATGATGATCGATGATAATGAAGGATGATCGACGTTCGACTGACGAAAACCACAATGAACTACGAACGATTTTGCGATTTCTGATAAAGATGATATCAATGGATTTCAAATTTCTCGTGAAGAAGAAGAATACGAATTTTCCAATCCAAATCTGAGTTTGCGAATTCAAAATTATATATAGATGTCCAAATTTGCGCGAAGGGGTATTTTTGGAACTATGATAATGGCAAATTTTGTAAATACAGAGCATCTAGAGAGAATCTTGAAATATTTAACGTGGAAATACTTAATTCTGGGTATTTCATAAAAATAATCCAGCGGGTGGGCATTTCATAAAAGCCCACCCCGAATTTGGGTTTCTCAGCAATTTCCAGTTTAAATTATTAATTTTTTAACTATTTTTATTTGAACTTCTCTGACAATAATTTACATGAATTTCACATGTAATACATACTAATAATATATTATTGAGTATTAATTTATCTAACAAATTTTAGAACATCTAAATTTTTAAACAAATATATGTGATAAACTTAGTATTTATTACATGTAAATTGATTTTGGGTTTTCTTTTTACGAATTTTATATTCGGTTGGAACTATATTCAAACACTAATCATAAAAAAATTTGGGGTTGATTTTTGAATCCAAATCCTATAATTATAAAAATAATTAGGTCAGAGTTATATGGTTGTTATCACAATTAATAGGCTTAGTACTAGTATTAATTTTATCCTATGTTCCATCACAAATTACATCTTTACATCACCGAAATAACCAAGCCAAAAAATACTAAAGGTCTTAAAAAAATTAGAAACACAGTAATTGTTTACATTTTTATTATAGATATTTTAGCAAATGTTCATATTAAAAAAAAAAAACATATACTCCGTTGTTTCTAAAAACTAAGAAATACCTCCATTATTTGTATGGATAAGTTAAAAAACAAAGATATATCTTCACTATTTAGTCGAGTGGGAAGAACCGGATCGTAATTCGTAACTGGGTTAAGAAAGACCAGTGGAGGTATTTCTTTTAGTTACGGTTGGTTAAGAAAGACCACTGGATCATATATATTACGATGGACCAAAGTTGCCTATGGTACCGTTGTCTATATATATACACAGCCTAGTGGTTAAGAAAGATGTATGCAGTCCAAGTGGTCGGAGTTCGAGCCCTAGTGGAGACGAGTTCGCCACAATTACCCATTGCTTCAAAAAAAAATAATAATATATATATATATATATTGTCACGCCCCGCTCCCGTAGGAGCGATCGTCCTCGCTAAGGCGTAATGCCGCACGGGCCTAGGTTGCGTCCGTGCAAGGCCAAGTCCAGAAACGGCCGATTTGAGCTAGGCCACAGAGTCGCACAGAGTGTCCCCATTTGCAGCGAAAAGTAAATGAACACAAATTGAAATGAATTCAACTCTTTATTGATATTCAAGAAGTTTACAAGCGGTGCTAGGCCGATATTACAAATCGCTCAAGCTCTCTCTCTCTGAAACATAAAAGGCGTACTAAGTGGCTTACAACATGGAATGATTCATGGCGATGTTCCGATACATTATGTCCTGTATAGGGTGCTTCAGCTCCTTGCAACGCTCCAAGGCTCCAGAGATAGCTCCGTGCCTTAGCACGTTCGATGGAAGCTCCGCACCCGCCGGCGTCTCCTACATCCTGCAAGCAGACTGTGGGGTTATCAGTACATTGTTATGCACTGGTGGGGAGGCTAGCTCGCCCACAATGCTATCATTACCAAACACGTTCTATTTACTTTTGTGCACCGCCTATCATTCATTGTCTTTCTAATCTTGCCTTAGGATCAGTTTCGTGGCATATTTTATAGCCTATCTCGTGTTACCGAATGCAAGTGTCGCATGGAAATACATGCATGACTTACCCATACTTACCGTCCGGCCTTCCCTGTCCAAGTAAACCAAGTTAGTCAACAATACATATGGAACAACATAATGTGATTCTTGGAAACATTCAATATCAAGGGCGTGTCCCTGCCTCAGTTACTAGCGCGTCGTAGGCGTATTCTCTAACTCATTGTACGAAGTATTCATTATCATTTGGTGTGATACATTTCAAGCTTATTCAGAAGGTGCTCTGTTTAGATTAACTTAGACTACTTTGATTTCAATGCAAGGACTTGCACGTGGATTGCCACCAGCAAAGTCCACTTAAATCTATATGCACCGGTCGCTGTCATCACAAGCCATTTTGGACATCCAAGCCGTGGTATTTCTCAACTAGCGTAGGATGAGGACTGGCACACACCCCGTTAGTCTCTTGAAATACTCCTGCACTTACGTCCCCCGGGTGACCGAGTTCGCACCCAGGCAGCCCGTAAGCCATATTTTGATTCCGCCTAGGCCGGCATATCCCCCCTTTGATCATGCCACGGAATCCTTTTTTCTTTACGGTCACAGCATTCGCCACCCCTCGCTCGTGCCGTTTGTCCACGACCATTTCGTATTAACTTGTCATAGGCTAACCCATAGCCACAATGCGTTATCGACCAGGTTGGCGTCCGTACAGCGCGGGTAGCGAGCCCCGTTGGACGTGCCCGTCACACCTGTCGCTAACCATTCCTTTCCTTCTTATCTTTTATTCATTCCTTCTTTCTTTCACTTGTTTGTTCGTTCATTGATTCATTCACGTATTCATTCATTCTTTCATTCACACATTATGCAACTCCCCGTGCGGAAGTCGCCTTGGCGACCCATCGGCCCCAAAATCTTTTAATGTTGTTATACTCTACTTGGAACGACTATGTTGATAGTCTTCCCGTTTCATTGTTGTAATCTATTCATTGTTTCATTGTTGAACGCATAAGGGACTTGAACGTAAGCTTGTGCCTTAGCACGAGCGTGGAGCGCGGTACGAGAGTTCTTCCAATTTTCTATGTTCCTTTCCATATTCTATACAAGCATGCAAGGTGGGATTATTCCCTTAGCTAGGTGCGTTGAGTCATTTATTAGCATGCGCGGTGTTATCGCCTAGCAATTTCAGTGATAGTGTCCGTATTATTATGTATCTAGGCTAAGCAAAGACGGGTTCATCGGAGCCACCCACCTTAGCGATGTTCGCATCGGCCGAGCGACACTCCGAGTGCGCCTTTGAAAGTCTAAGTCTGGATTCATCTTGACGGGCCAAATGTAAGCCTTGCATCGATTCTTCATCAGGTCGATGCCAACTCTTCGGGTCGACGACTCGTTTGAGTCGTTGCACTTGCCGTTTGAATCGGCATTCCGCTAGGACGGAGCGGGTCATTACATAATACACCACTCAAAATAAGTCTCGTCCTCGAGACTTCCTGAGTGCAGGTCATCCTACTGTTCCCTAACTCCTGTCGTGTGCGTATCATAGGCAATTCCTATCGACTGACCTTATCGCTCGATGGCATCGAACTACACTCGATACCTTTCCAAGTTCCGTATCGCATACGTTTGGTCGATTTTTATTGAATAACTTTTCATTTATTTTAGAGTTGATGGTACTTATTCAATTCAAGCATTTCTCCGACTTGGTTGCTATTTTTGACGTATCATGGGACTGAAACGGTCGCACGAGGTGCGTTGTTATTTATCAAACTCGAGGGTCGTAGGCTGAGGCAAACTCACTCATTCGTTCATGCGCATCGCAACATCCACTTGCAGCTGCATTCGAGTTCATCATATCGCTGAGTTTGGATCGTACACGTATCCAAGGCGTCCCCCGAATACGTACATCTCAACCAAGCTTAGCGATTAGCGAAGTCGGACAAGCTACTCGTGATAGTTTTGATTTGCCGATCGCTTTGCTAACTTCGATTTAAAACCGAACTCATGTGTGTATCACATATCGTTTATCTCGGTCCTCGAGATGATTCGATTCGCTTCTCAAGCGTTATTGTCCACGAAATCAGTATGATTTCTTCTTAGCGGGGTCGACTAAGCCTAAGTAATTTTCGTTCGATTCAAAACCAAGTATTGCACAATCATCGAGTACGTCTTCCGACCAATGATTCAATTCGTTATTCCAACTTTACTTGCGCATCATCCATTCCTATCATTCCCTTTGTTTGGGGCCATTCTTGTTGTCGTTCACGCACACTCCTAATTCCCCGTCCTACTCTAAGTCTTGTTGCCTCAAGTCTATCGTCCGTCCAGACGATACTCTAATATCAATCGTACAGGTTCAATCACTCGGTATTGGGTCGTCCGCCTATCCGCTAGGCTATTTCTTTTCGAGGCTAAGTCAATGTCAGGATTGGAATCACAGTTTCCCAACAATAATGCCAACACTGACCCCAATCCTAGGGTCAAACCAAAGTCGGTAGTACGGGAGTTTTCTACCCAAGCTCGCGTCACTCAGATTTCTAAACATCGAGCATGATCACCTAATTCGTATCAAGACTTACGTTGCACATATTCAATTCCGTTCAATCACCAGTTCTAACCAATTCATGTATTCGATCACGAGGTCATCCAGCTCGACAATACATTGTGCCCCAATCTCACACGAGTCCGATTATCTACGGCGGTTCATGAGTCACCATGCAACGCTCCCGCAGAATAATCATTCTCATCGGGGCGTAACTCTTGTTTGAGTTTAGACTAACCCATTCTCGATACGCGGATTGGACCTACTCAATCCTCAAGTTCAATTCCTCAAGCACACAAATTCATTCTCGAGTCCACCTTCGCGTCAAACCACAAGTCGAAGCAATCAGATTGCCACGCCATCCAAGTTTAATCACTCCTACTGTATGAATCACCATATCAGCGCTCACGCGGAGTGATCGTCATAATCCGGCGCGACGCATGTGCGAGGCTGGAGTTGCGCTCGCATAAGACAAGAACGTCAACGTTGTGGTTGTCAATGAAGCAAATCCAAGCATTCACATTTTCATCCAAGCTAAATCAATTCGATAGTATGACCGTCATGCGTTCAACTAGAAAATCCTCGAGCCAAATTTATCTTTTCCTCGACACATTTTTAACATCCCAAGTATAGCATCCAACGGAACAATGACATTTGCACGATCGTCATTTGCCGAGTCAGAGTACCCCCGAGTTATCGCATATCGATCTTTGATACGCCTCAATACCATCGACGATATGCGTAACCTGACGATCTTCCTTTGCAACCAATTTCGAGTCGTGCGACGATGCCGTTGTCCGAGTTGGATATTCCACAATTTCATTTAATATTCAAGATCAAGTTTCGTCGCTCTTTCTCAAGCTAGTTTCAAGATCGTTGTTCAAACTCAAGTCACAATTTATTTGAATCAATCCGAAATCGTACGCGTAATCCTCTAAGTTTCCTCGATCAAGACCATTCATTTTCATTTATCGTCCCGAATTATTTTCTAACTCGCGTTGCTCATTCACAAGTTGTCCGAACGACATCTCGTTCGGGACACACGAAGTCACGACCAACTAAGCGTGACGCGTTCTAAGGCTTTGCGCGATCGCATCGCCTCGCCGACGTACTCGTTGCGTTTCGTAATCCTCAATTTTCGCTCGAATGATTTTCCAAGAACATCCATACACCACTCGGATTCGAGCCATATGATCTAGTCGTCGATATTCATTCTTATTCTTCTCCGAACTTATCACATACAACACTCGGGTTCAAGCCATCCTATTTAATTCACAATCACATTTGCATCAAGCGCTAAGACATCCTTCAGATTCGTTCGACGAATATCTAGCGTAATCGCTCACGTCGCCTCGACGTACTAAGTCGTCCGTACTAATCCACAAAAATCCAATAAATCTTCCGTGTACGCCTAAGCGTTAGTTTGATAGCGTTCCTATCGATATACACTCTAAGTGTATCTCCGTTCCCGACCGAACGGTACTTGATATCGCTCGCAACTCGATTGCACCAAAAGTCAAGGTGCGCGATACGCGACACAACTTAGCCAAAAGGCCGTGTGTATAGCTATTCCGTGTGGACTGTTGTCACTTTCCGTTCCCAGAATACGTATTCTAAACACATGTACTGCTGGAATGTATTCATTTAATGTTTATCATGTATTCTTCTGTATTTAAATTCCGTTAATTTTCTGTTAATTAATTTCCTGCAATTTTATTTCTGCACTTTACTTTCTGCTTCTATACTCTGCTTTAGCTTTGCTATGGGTTCAGCTCAGATTGGTTTAATTATGTTGGTTCATCATGAACCGAAATAAACCCCCACCTACCACCACCCCTTCATTTAAAACCCATTTCCTTTCTCTCTCTTCATTACTTCTTCTCATTTCTCTTCTTCTTCCTCATAACTCTCCCACCAACCTAGAAGAGATAGGCAAGTGCCAACTTGCTTCTTGATGGATCCCCATTTTTTTTATTGTTCCATCATCTTCCCTATTTGATTCTAAGTCTCTTTAGTACTTAACATTTTCAATTTCCATGGCTTATTTCTTGTAGATCTAAATTTGTAACTTTTCGGTTTTTCTTGGTTTTGATCTCTAAAATTTACTTATTTTCGAAAACTAATGGTTCTATGTTGTAGAGAATTCAATTTCATGCAGTTTTGGCTTTTGTTTCGTTTGATTTCGACTTCGGATGAGTAAGTTATGGCCATTACAAGTTTTCGGAACTTTCATGGCTGAACTGGCTGTTTGGGGACGATGAACCCCATGCGCCGGGAACCCCATGCGCCCGGAAGGCCATGCGCCGGGAGGCCATGCGCCGTGAAGTCCCGGCAACGCATTCTTTGACTCCGAGCGTGTCATGCGCGTAGGTTCCTTACGCTCATGTACTGAAGACGCAACGTGAGTATCCCATGCGCCGATTGTGCAGGAATCACAGCGCATGAGTTTATTTATTTCCCAATATCATTCCTCAGCGCATGATATTATTTATTTCCCAATCATTTCCCACAGCCGCATTCCCACAGCGCATGAGTTTATTTATTTTCCAATCTCATTCCTCAGCGCATGATATTTATTTCCCACAGCCGCATTCCCACAGCGCATGAGTTTATTTATTTCCCAATCATTCCTCAGCGCATGAGTTTATTTATTTCTCAATCTCATTCCTCAGCGCATGATATTTATTTCCCACAGCCGCATTCCCATAGCGCATGAGTTTATTTATTTCCCAATCATTTCCTTCAGGCGCATGATATTATTTATTTTCCAACCTTTCCCACAGCGCATGATATTATTTATTTTCCAATCATTTCCCTCAGGCGCATGATATTATTTATTTCCCAACCTTTCCCACAGCGCATGATATTATTTATTTCCCAATCATTTCCCTCAGGCGCATGATATTATTTATTTCCCAACCTTTCCCACAGCGCATGATATTATTTATTTTCCAATCATTTCCCTCAGGCGCATGAGATTCTTTATTTCCCAAACATTCCCCACAGCGCATGAGATTCTTTATTTCCCAAATATTCCCCACCGCACATGAGATTTATTTATTCCCCAATCATTTCCTACAGCGCATGAGATTATTTATTTTCCAATCATTATTTATTTCCCAATGTTTATTTCCCGAATTTGGCATTAATTAACATTGATTGTTATCTTGATTAATTATTGATCATGCGTTCCTAGATGGAACTAAGAGGCTGGCTAGTCGTCTTATTGACATAAATGAATGAGACACGTTCATATTAAGTATGAACTGCTATAATCGATTGGCCGATCCCGAATATTGACATACAGGCACACATGCAGGCTTTAATTTATTAATTTATTTATTTTACTATAAAAGAAGCATGTGTACTTTATGGTCAAGGCATGATTGTTCCGTGATTAGTTTGGATTATTGCATTACGCTATGTAAGACCAACAACCTAACCGCACGGGCATCGTTGTAGAGTTGTGCATATCGTACCCCGTACGAAAGTACTCATTTCGAATGACCATGATCCACGGCATGGGATTTCACTCAACGTAGAGACTATTAAGTTAAATAAAAATAATGATTGTATGGAGAGAATGGATTCCCGAGTTCTTACATGGCAGCCCTCTTGGGACTAGTAGTGCCCGACAGGCCGGCTGGTCCCCACAGATACTGCAAACCTGTCACACGGGCATGGAGCGGTATCTGGTTATACTATTTATTGTATATTGTATATTGATGACGGGCGTCCTGCTGGGACTCGTCTAATTCATGATTGGCGCAATTGATTGATGGGATCGACTAGCCTTGCTTGTCCATAGTAAGAACTGAGAAATCTTTATTGCATAATTCCAGGATAACTTGGAACTCACAGTAGTAAGCCGTAGGAGTTGGATGGCCGTTTAAGTTGATTTGTTTGTGTACTGTACCTACTCTGTTACCTAACTGAGATGATCAGAGCATCAGGACATGACGGGCCAACTTCTGTCCTTGTCTGGTTGGGAGGTTGGTTCGAAGTGTCGTGATGTTACGTGAATCCCAGTAGCGAGCAGAGATCTATTATTATATTCTCTTATTTACTGGTTTAATGTCTCATATCGTGCTTCCTTGCGGTACTTGCTATTAAAGGTCTAACCTCTCTGGTTTTGCATGGCCAGATTTAGAGCCGGTTCCCGAGGACTCAGCTTACTTCCACCTCCAAGATGGTCAATACTAGAGAAATGATCGCAGGAGGACTCGAGTGGGTTCCTTACTTCCCCGCTCGTTTTGTTAATTACTTAATACCTTGCCGTTTGGCACCGACATGTTAGTCGGATTGTCTTATACTTATTTTTACAAAATTATAATTAAGTCAGACTGCAGCTGATAACAATTATGTACACTTTGCTACATCATCTGGCTATATTTTGTAAAGCCAGATCTCAAGAACATTTTGACCAAGCGTTTGGGACGCCTTATTGCTTTATCTTACATGTTCTCTATTTCTGTTTCTTATTTGAATGATTGAGACAATAGATATGAAATGACCATAGTGAGACTTTCATGTAGTATGCACCCCCTCGTCTTTTAGACAGCATTGATCGTATTATACGGTATTCATCTACCTGTAATACGTAGCTGGCTGAGTCATTCCCCCGCTCTCCAGTATTCTGGTTCTGGGGCATGACAACTGTATTCGAGTTCGCATGCTCACTTATTCTCGTTCGAGCGATAATCGATCTCACTCGCAACTCGTTTGCACCAGAAGGTCTAGGTGCGCGATACTCTGCACAACTCAGCCAAAAGGCTATGTGCATAACCATCCCGTTCGAACTATACTTTGGTCTCGCGTGCTCGTTCTTATTTGTCAGTGTAAGGCTATTCAAGCACGTCTTGCGTTTTGCTAACTCTTAGCATCGGTTCCTTCCGACTCAAGTACGTCGTGGTTTGGCACAAAGGCCTTCGCCTATCGATCCCTTCAACCGAGTACTTGTACGAGCTTTTGAAAATATTAGACTTATTGTATGGAACATCCCAAGGCACAATGAGAGAGAGCGTACACTTCTTTTGTTTCAAAACCGAGCTTTCAAAACTGAGAAATCGACGTGAAGTCCAAGGACGTAAAGCCGTGCTCTGATACCAATCTGTCACGCCCCGCTCCCGTAGGAGCGATCGTCCTCGCTAAGGCGTGATGCCGTACGGGCCTAGGTTGTGCCCGTACAAGGCCAAGTCCAGAAACGGTCGATTTGAGCTAGGCCACAGAGTCGCACAGAGTGTCCCCATTTGCAGCGGAAAGTAAATGAACACAAATTGAAACGAATTCAACTCTTTATTGATATTCAAGAAGTTTACAAGCGGCGCTAGGCCGATATCACAAATCGCTCAAGCTCTCTCTCTCTGAAACATAAAAGGCGTGCCAAGTGGCTTACAACATGGAATGATTCATGGCGATGTTCCGATACATTATGTCCTGTATAGGGTGCTTCAGCTCCTTGCAACGCTCCAAGGCTCCAGAGATAGCTCCGCGCCTTAGCACGTTCGATGGAAGCTCCGCACCCGCCGGCGTCTCCTACATCCTGCAAGTAGACTGTGGGGTTATCAGTACATTGTTATGCACTGGTGGGGAGGCTAGCTCGTCCACAATGCTATCATTACCAAACACGTTCTATTTACTTTTGTGTATCGCCTATCATTCATTGTCTTTCTAATCTTGCCTTAGGATCAGTTTCGTGGCATATTTCATAGCCTATCTCGTGTTACCGAATGCAAGTGTCGCATGGAAATACATGCATGACTTACCCATACTTACCGTCCGGCCTTCCCTGTCCAAGTAAACCAAGTTAGTCAACAATGCATATGGAACAACATAATGTGATTCTTGGAAACATTCAATATCAAGGGCGTGTCCCTGCCTCAGTTACTAGCGCGTCGTAGGCGTATTCTCTAACTCATTGTACGAAGTATTCATTATCATTTGGTGTGATACATTTCAAGCTTATTCAGAAGGTTCTCTGTTCAGATTAACTTAGACTACTTTGATTTCAATGCAAGGACTTGCACGTGGATTGCCACCAGCAAAGCCCACTTAAATCTATATGCACCGGTCGCTGGCATCACAAGCCATTTTGGACATCCAAGCCGTGGTATTTCTCAACTAGCGTAGGGTGAGGACTGGCACACACCCCGTTAGTCTCTTGAAATACTCCTGCACTTACGTCCCCCGGGTGACCGAGTCCGTACCCAGGCAGCCCGTAAGCCATATTTTGATTCCGCCTAGGCCGGCATATCCCTCCTTTGATCATGCCGCGGAATCTCTTTTTCTTTACGGTCACAGCATTCGCCACCCCTCGCTCGTGCCGTTTGTCCACGACCATTTTGTATTAACTTGTCATAGGCTAACCCATAGCCACAATGCGTTATCGACCAGGTTGGCGACCGTGCAGCGCGGGTAGCGAGCCCCGTTGCACGTGTCCGTCACACCTGTCGCTAACCATTCCTTTCCTTCTTATCTTTTATTCATTCCTTCTTTCTTTCACTTGTTTGTTCGTTCATTGATTCATTCACGTATTCATTCATTCTTTCATTCACACATTATGCAACTCCCCGTGCGGGAGTCGCCTTGGCGACCCATCGGCCCCAAAATCTTTCAATGTTGCTATACTCTACTTGGAACGACTATGTTGATAGTCTTTCCGTTTCATTATTGTAATCTATTCATTGTTTCATTGTTGAACGCATAAGGGACTTGAACGTAAGCTTGTGCCTTAGCACGAGCGTGGAGCGCGGTACGAGAGTTCTCCCAATTTTCTATGTTCCTTTCCATATTCTATACAAGCATGCAAGGTGGGATTATTCCCTTAGCTAGGTGCGTTGAGTCATTTATTAGCATGCGCGGTGTTATCGCCTAGCAATTTCAGTGATAGTGTCCGTATTATTATGTGTCTAGGCTAAGCAAAGACGGGTTCATCGGAGCCACCCACCTTAGCGATGTTCGCATCGGCCGAACGACACTCCGAGTGCGCCTTTGAGAGTCTAAGTCTGGATTCATCTTGACGGGCCAAATGTAAGCCTTACATCGATTCTTCATCAGGTCGATGCCAACTCTTCGGATCGATGACTCGTTTGAGTCGTTGTACTTGCCGTTTGAATCGGCATTCCGCTAGGGCGGAGCGGGTCATTACATATAATATCAATGCCAATGACCCCTAACCTAGTGGTAGTGGTGAGGCATGCGGCCCGAGTGGTCAGGAGTTCTGTCACTCCCCATTTTCGGAATACGTAAATTTTTGATTTTTTGTATATGGTATCTGGCACCTGTATCTTGATTGTATGTATCATATGTTTGTAACTGGCCATGGCATGGAACAGTATCTCGTCGCGGATTAGTGTGCCACCCCTTGTCCTTGTTTGGTTGTAGGCGTGGTTCACTATTTCGATGATAGGATTTCTGAACCGTGTTGTGGTTAGGATTTTATTTATTTAATTAATTTAATTAGTTGTATCATGTAGCAATTAACATGTCATTAGTCACATGGTTAAGAGCATGCTTAAGATTAGGGTCTTCTTGGAGTCAACCCAACCCCTATATATATTCTCTTCCTCACTCTCTCTCCTCATTCATTCACTCTTTTCATTTCTTTTCCTCCCAGCCATTAGGCAAGTACATCTTGCACCAAATGGAAAGATTCTTGCATCTTTCATTTCTTGATTTTTCTTTGATATGATTTGTCTATATTGTTCTTCTCATCATCCTCTACAAGTTTAGTACTTACCATTTTTGATTTCCATGGCTCAATTCATGTAGATCTAAGTTTATGTCATTTTCGTTTTTCTTGGTTTTGATCTACCTAACCTTGTTATTCTCAAGTTTTGATGGTTTCATGTTGTAGAGAATTTCTTTCTGCCCCATTTTAACCTATGGAAGTCTGAGTTCTGACCTTGGATGAAGGAGTTATGAAGCTTTGAAGCCATGGCTTTCCATAGTTTTCTTCTCGGAAAGTGGAGAAGAAGAACAGTGCTTGACCGCATGAACCTTCATGCGGCAAGTTTCCCCCTGGCCGCATGGCTTGTAGCAGTCTTAGCCGCATAGCACTTAGCTTCTCATTGTCGCATATGCATAAGCATTTCTAGCCACATGAGATCGTGCCGCATAACGCATAAGCAGTTTTCGGCTGCATAAGCAATTTTCAGCCGTATAAGCTGTCCTTGAACCCTTTGCCGCATGAACACCCGCATTCCTAGCCGCATAGACCCGCATGCTCTCAGCCGCATATGACCCTGTCACGTCCCGGAACCAGAATACTGGAGAGCGGAGGAATGACTCAGCCAGCTACGTATTACGGGTAGATGAATACCCTATAATACGATCAATGCTGTCTAACCAGACGAGGGGGTGCATACTACATGAAAGTCTCACTATGGTCACTTCACATCTATTGTCTCAATCATTCGAACAAGAAACAGAAATAGAGAACATGTAAGATAAAGCAGCAAGGCGTCCCAAACGCCCAGTCAAAATGTTCTTGATATCTGGCTTTACAAACATAGCCAGATGATGTAGCATGGTATACACAATTGTTTATCAGCTGTAGCCTGACTTTAGTTACAATTATGTAAAAGTAAGTACAAGACGGTCTGACTAACATGTCGGTGCCAAACGGCAAAGTATAAAGTAAATAACAAAACGAACGGGAAGGTAAGGAACCCACTCGAGTCCTCCCGCGATCATTCCTCTAGTATTGACCATCTTGGAGGCGGAAGTAAGCTGAGTCCTCGGGAACCGGCTCTAGATCTGGCCATGCAAAACCAGAGAGGTTAGACCTCTAATAGCAAGTACCACAAGGAAGCACGACATGAGAATTAAAACCAGTGATAAGAGTTAAGATAAAATAGATCTCTGCTTGCTACTGGAATTCATATAACATCACAACACTTCGAACCAACTTCCCAACCAAACAAGGACAGAAGTTGCCCCGTCATGTCCTGACATTCTGATCATCTCAGTAGTTAATAGAGTAGGTACAGTACACAAACAAATTAATTTAAACGGCCATTCAACTACTATGGCTTGCTACTGTAAGTCCCAAGTTACCTTGGTTTTATGCAATAAGGATTCCTCAGTTCTTACTATACGCAAACAAGGCTAGTTTACCCAATCAATCAATTACGCCAATCCTGTATTTAGACGAGTCCCAGCGGGACGCCCGTCGTTAATATATAATGTACAATAAATAATATAAGCAGATACCGCTCCCTGCCCGTGTAGCAGATTTGCAGTATCTGTGGGGACCAGCCCGCCTGTCGGGCACTAATAGTCCCAAGGAGGGCTGCCATATAAGAACTCGGAAATCCATTCTCTCCATGCAACCATTATTTTATTTAACTTAATAGTCTCTATGTTAAGTGAAATCCTATGCCGTGGATCATGGTCATTCAGAATGAGTACCTTTGTACGGGGTACGATATGCACAACTCTACAACGATACCCGTGCGGTTAGGTTGTAGGTCTTACATAGCGTAATGCAACAATCAAAACTAACCACAGAATAATCATGCCTTGACCATAAAGTACACATGCTATTTTTGTAGAAAAATAAATTGAAGCCTGCACGTGCCTGTATGCCAATATTCGGGATCGGCCAGTCGATTACAATAGTTCATAGTTCATATGAACGTATCTCATTCATTCAATTCAATAAGACGACTAGCCAGTCTCTTAGTTCCAACTAGGAACGCATGATCAATTATTAGTCAAGTTAACAATCAACGTCACTTCGTAACAAGGCATGAAAGTCAAACTATTATTGAGTATGGTCGAGTCTACAACTCTCAAGGTTAAATTCCAGTCATTCGGGGTATCCATAAACCAAATCAAGACATATGGTACATTCCACATAACAATCTATATTGAAGAAAATATTAACATATCATGATTATATCAAGTTCATGCCAAAAGGCGTAAGGATATAATAGAAGAATTATCATGCCGACATAAAGTGAATAAAGTATAGAGTAATGGGAATACCATAGTTAGATTACGCCAAGGTTAATTTATACCATGCTTAGTCTATACCAAAGTTATACGCTAAGGCCACCGGGTTACGCCAAGCTTTACGCTAAAGCAAATACGCGCGTAAAAGTATGCGTAAAAAGTAACGTTACGCGTAAAGGAAGTACACTTAAATAAAGGAACAAGGTTAAGCGTAAAACTTGTTTTACGTCGAGCCAAGGAGTACGCGTAAAAAGATTAGAGTTTATGCCTGAGGCACTGTGCGCGTAAAACATTACATGCGTAAAGGATCGAGTCACGCGTAAAAAGTTGCACGTGTAAAGAGTCAAGTTTTACGCCTGAAACGCTGTGCGCGTAAAAGGAATACGCCAGGTCAAGTAGACTTGCGTAATAAACAGTTTTACGCTGACACGAGTGATCGTGGGCGTAAAGCTCGGCACTACGCGGACACGTATAACGTGAGCGTAAAACTCAATACTACGCTGGCACGTGTAACGTGAGCGTAAACTCAATACTACGCTGGCATGTATAACGTGAGCGTAAACTCAATACTACACTGGCACGTATAACGTGAGCGTAAAGCTCCTCCCGAACTCCAATTCTCATGGAACCTTCGTTCCAAGCCAAAAATGGGGTTTCCATGGTTCAGAATGGCGTATAACACAACCTCGACAAATCTGGAATGAACAAAACTTGGAAATGAAGAAGTTTGACAGATCAAAACCACTAAAATCCGAAAAAATAGTAATTTCTAGATCTACTAAAAATAGGACTTCAAAATAAAAATGCCAAGTTCTAAACTCTCTTAGGATCACGAAAGGGAGATAAATGAACCATAAAAATATGGGTTCACATGTGGAGCAAGATGTACTTGCCTACGATTTGGTAGGTGGAGAGAGTGATGAGGAAGAAGAAGAGTAATGGTGAAGGAGAGTAATGAAGAGAGAGAAAGGGTTTGGAGGCTTAAATGAAAGGGTATTGTGTTCGGTTCATGATGAACCACCATAAACCCGAAAATAAACCAACCTAGGCCGAACCTAAAGCAAAGCTAAAGCAGAGAATAAAGGCAAAAAGTAAAATACAGAAAATTAATTAGCGCGAAATTAAAGAAATTTAAATACAGAACAATACATGATGATTATTAAATAAATTCATGCAAACAGTATATGTATAAAAATACCCATTCTGGGAACGAAAAGTGACAGACCCGTTCGTTCTGAGCCGCATAACCCCTGTTCACCCTCATGGCCGCATGAAGTTATTTTTCTGAGCCGCATGATGTTGCTCACTCGCAGCCGCATATGCGCGCATCGCTTGCCCGCATGGCGTTGGTCTTCCGCAGCCGCATATACGCCCGTCCACTCCTGAGCCGCATGAGCTTACTCCCCCACAGCCGCATGAGCGCGCATCCTTTCTGCCGCATGAACCTTTAACCTTCAGCCGCATGCGCCCCGCATTCTCCAGCCACATGCGCCCGTTCGTCCTGAGCCGTACGGCCCAGTTTTTCTGAGCCGCATGGCCCAGCTTTCCCGAGCCGCATGAGCCCATCCACCCTTGGCCGCATAGGGCCTATTTTGGATGTTTTTGTATATTTTGTGTCCTATTGATTATATTATGGCTAGAATTTCTTCCAACTTCCAACATGAAAGTGGTAGATCCTTGTGTTGGCCCCAAGAATCTTCATGTTTCACTTTAACCAGATTTCGTATGTGACTTTTATGTTACGAGGGGTCCGTGTGACTTTCTAACTTGACCATGTTCCTGACCTAATTACCTTTATATGTGCTGGTACCTTTTCAAAGTGTGTATTAAGATACAGTATTAGTATGCACTGCGGTGCTATTTAATGAGTGCACCGAGGTGTGACTCTACGTGCTAAGTGATCATCCGTGTTATATGTCAATACATGTGTACCTTCCAGTACAGTCATGGTGATTGGTCAGCAATAGTTTCGTGGTATAATGATTGTTGTTTGAAGCATTACACTAAGCATGGATCTAGATTTGAGACTCCTTGAGCCGAAGTGGATTCATACTTAGGGTACACGTACTATGGTACGGCATATAGGAGGATGACCATGTGACCACGACATGCAATTCCAATATCAAGATAGGGTTAATCTAGCAACTTAAATCGGTAGAAGTATTGAGAGGGAACAGAATCCCGCGATCGTGCCATACTAGCCACCCCAGGTCCAGCCTTGACGTGTCGGGTTGGTCGCCACGGATACAGTTTCATCCGCCTATATATAGTGGATGACTATATCCGACTCCTGCGTGCTATGTGTTATATGTTTTAGCACGGTGGCCTTACGGGGGACCGATGCATAATTAAAGTGCTATGTATATGTATATTATATGGTTTGGCTAGCCATGCTGGGTTGACACGATCTGAGGATTCCTATATTGCATTACTGGGATAATACAGACAAATCGTAGAAAGCCGTAGAATTGATTGGCCGCTTGTAAGCCGACTTGTTTGTGATATGTTATCTTTTGTTAGCAACTGAGGAACATGGACTATCGTGGTGCGTGGTCCAACCCATGTCCTTGTTTGGTTATTGGGTTGGGCTATTGTGCTGCGATAGGCTGTGGACCAAAGTCGCGATCAGAAGCCCTTTTACCTGCCCATGGTTATAGGATATATCTTATCTCGGCACGATATTGGCACCGTTTGTCCTTGTTTGGTTGTAAGGGTGTCGTATTGTCTCGATGATATGGTATAAGCCTATAACTCGTGAATCAGGTCTTATTTTACTCATTGGGTTTATCTCACCCTTTTGTGCTCCCTTGTGGTACTTGCTATTCGGGGCCTGACCCTGCTGGTTTTATTTGGCCAGATCTCGTAGCAGCTCCAGAGGATCCAGCTTTCTACCCGAACAATGGTACACACCAGGAGTATGGGCGCCAGGGACCATGAGTGGGTTTCTTCTTCACCGCTCTGATATCTTCTATTTTGTACTTGGCGTTTAGCCACCGGCACCTGTTTAGCCGGCAGTTCTGGACACTAGTTTCCATTTGCATAATTATAATTAAATCAGACTGCAGCTGACTATGGTTATGTACTATTGACTCTCGGAACCAGCTCATCATTTTGTATAGCTAGACTCATGAATCATTTTGATGAAACGTCGGGGACGCCTTACTGCTTTGTCTTATATGATCATTATTTACTGCTTCTTGTTTTGATTGATTGAGACATAGATGCTCTGTGGGACCATAGGAGACCTGATTGTAGCATGCACCCCCTAGTCTCTTGACAGCCACGATCGCTGTATGACGTTTATATACCTCATACGGTGTAGCTGGCCTAGTCCGTCTCAGTATTTCGGTACTGGGGCCTGACAGGGTTTTAGTGGTAGCCCATGCAGGTCTATTTTTCAGACTTGTGGGGTGTTGCGATTATAGGAGTCTTAATCAAAATATGTCCCCCTTGATCTCCTGATTCGTCTTCTTCTTCTCTCACCTTGATTGCTAACTTGATTATCATCCTCGATTCCTTTCCGTCCTGTCTTTTGATACCTTGTATCCTTTCCTTTAGGGGCGCATCGTTCTCGGCTATTGGAGGAGCCGGCATGGAAGAGAATCAGTAGAACATGGACCAGTTAGAGATCAGCAAGGGGTAGCCCCTCTACCTGGACAGATTCACATCGAGAATGTTATCGAGCATGAGCCAGTTGAGCTGCAGAGGCCAGAGGATCCCGTACCTCCAGTGATGCCGGTAGTACCAGTAGCACTAGACGCGTCGGTACTATTGCAGATTATCAGAGGGTTACTGGAGACCCAGCAACGCCAGACGGCAACCCAACAGCAACAACAAACCCGACAGCAGGAACAGAATGTGCTACTGAATCAGGGGTTACAATTAGCCCTTGAAAGAAGTGTCAGGAATAATTCAGGAGCGTCTGGAAGGTTTTGTCGACTTAACCCGAGATATTTTGACGGCACGGAGGATGCCATCACGGCGGATGCTTTGCTTCAGGATACAGAGGCCATATTGACCGCAACAAAGGTTCCAGCAGAAGAGAAGGTTGACCAGGTCAGACTTTTACTTCAGGATCTCGCCCGCGATTGGTGGGCATCGGAAGAGGTTGGAATGAGGCGTCTTGTTTCCTGGGATAGCTTCAGTACCAGATTTAAGGCCAAGTACTTTAGCGTGGTAGCACGGTATGAGCTACAGCAGAAGTTTATCAGTCTCAAGCAGGTTGGTAAGACGGTGGATGGTTATGCAGCAGAGTTCTGCAGGTTAAGTAGGTTTGCTCGGATGATGGTGGCAACAGAGCCAGAGAGAGCAATGAGGTTCCAGCAGGGACTTTACCTAAAGATTTTGCAGCTGGTCGAGGGGCACGACTACCAGACATTTGATACAGTATTGACGACGGCTCGGAGGCACGAGCTTACTATTCAAAGGTTATCAGCAAGGACTGGAGGCCAGAAGAGGTCTCATACGCAGAGTGCTGGAGGAGGAGGAGCAGTACCTCGGACGTCAGCACCAGCGCCTGGCGTCCGTATTCGTGATACAGCACCAGTCACGACAATCGTGACTGCACCAGTTCGACAGCAGCAACCGAGGCACCAGCAACGTCAGGAGGCACCAGTGGGTTGCACTTATTGTGGTAAGGGAGGGCACACTCGGGAAGTGTGTCGGTTAGCGAATAGGCAGTGCTTGAGGTGTGGAGGTTCAGACCATCGTATAGCTACATGCCCATAGGTACAGAGGCCAGAAGGGCCAGCTCAACGGTTTTCGGCATTGCCAGCTCTAGAGGTAGCACCGTATCAAGGGCCAGCACTAGCAGTGAGGCCACTAGCCCAGCGCCCATTACTGACGCAAGCTCAGATGTACCGACAAGCGCAACATCAGGTTGGACAACAGGGCCAGGGAAGGCAGGGACAAAGGCAAGAAGAATTTGGAGTATTAGAGCAGAGGTTGGCTGAAGGTGGTCAGATTTTGGATAAATTTTGAGTATTATTTATTATAATTCCTTGAGTTTTATATTCGAAGAGTGAAGGCGACTTTCTCGTCTCACTCATCTGCTCTCGTATCATGTGATACGTGATATTCATCATGTGTCTTGATTACGAGAGTATGTCCTGGGCAGAGTCTCGTTCTTGATTTAGTCATTGGTACCGACTTATCTCAAGCGTTGACCCTTGTCCACTTTGGGAGTCAGTGTAGGACCTCGAGGACGAATTCCTACCTGACTTGAGAGGCATATTTTATTCGTATGTTTCCGATCATTTCCTTCTAGGGTATGATTACTGTTTGTGCTTTTACTTAATTGTTCTTGCTTTCTTAAACTGTTCATGTGCCATGTGTTGTTTGATAATTGTGCTTGCTATATGTCATTAATGTATTTTGTGATCTGAGAGCGCGCTCGACTAACCTTATCGAAATTCCGAGGACGGAATTTTTCTAATGAGGGTAGAGATGTCACTCCCCATTCCCGAAATACGTAAATTTTTGATTTTCTGTATATGGTATCTGGCACCTGTATCTTGATTGTATGTATCATATGTTTGTAACTGGCCATGGCATGGAACAGTATCTCGTCGCGGATTAGTGTGCCACCCCTTGTCCTTGTTTGGTTGTAGGCGTGGTTCACTATTTCGATGATAGGATTTCTGAACCGTGTTGTGGTTAGAATTTTATTTATTTAATTAATTTAATTAGTTGTATCATATAGCAATTAACATGTCATTAGTCACATGGTTAAGAGCATGCTTAAGATTAGGGTTTTCTTTGAGTCAACCCAACCCCTATATATATTCTCTTCCTCACTCTCTCTACTCATTCATTCACTCTTTTCATTTCTTTTCCTTCTAGCCATTAGGCAAGTACATCTTGCACCAAATAGAGAGATTCTTGCATCTTTTATTTCTTAATTTTTCTTTGATATGATTTGTCTATATTGTTCTTTTCATCATCCTCTACAAGTTTAGTACTTACCATTTTTGATTTCCATGGCTCAATTCATGTAGATCTAAGTTTATGTCATTTTCGTTTTTCTTGGTTTTGATCTACCTAACCTTGTTATTCTCAAGTTTTGATGGTTTCATGTTGTAGAGAATTTCTTTCTGCCCCATTTTGACCTATGGAAGTCTGAGTTCTGACCTTGGATGAAGGAGTTATGAAGCTTTGAAGCCATGGCTTTCCATAGTTTTCTTCTCGGAAAGTGGAGAAGAAGAACAATGCTTGACCGCATGAACCTTCATGCGGCAAGTTTTCCCCTGGCCGTATGGATTGTAGCAGTCTTACCCGCATGGCACTTAGCTTCTCATTGCCGCATATGCATAAGCATTTCTAGCCGCATGAGATCGTGCCGCATAGCGCATAAGCAGTTTTCGGCCGCATAAGCAGTTTTCAGCCGTATAAGCTGTCCTTGTGTAATGCCTATTGTTCGTATTACGTATTTTGGTATACGTATACGTATTTTGGCTCGTATTGCATGACACCTTGCTTGGTTTATTCTAGCATTTCATTGATTGGTTTATTCTTGGGTTGGTTCGGCTTGGCTTGGTTTGCTTGGTTCATCATGAACCAAAGGAAAACCCCTACCTACCACCACCCACACTACTTATTAACCCAACACTCCTTCTCTCTCTTCATTCACTCTTCTTCTTCCTCACCGTTGCTCTCCACCTACCAAGAGGTTTAGGCAAGTGCAACTTGCTTCTTGAGGGATCTTGATTTTTATTGTTCCATTCTTTTATTTACATGATTATAAACCTCTTTAGAACTTGGAGTTTTTAATTTTGATGGATAGATTCTTCTAGATCTACATTTTAACCTTGAGTTCATGGAGTTTTCTTGGTTTTGATCTACTAAAACTTGTTATTTTCGAAAACTAATAGTTCCATGAGCAAGAGCACGAAATTTCGTGTGAATTTGGTTTTTGATTCACCTCATTTCGAGTTAAAATGAAGTTTTTATGGCCAAAACAAGTTTTCTGAATTTTCATGTCGGCTGAAGGATCTGATTCTGGCGTAAAATCAGAAATTACGCAGGGAGCTAGCATAAAATCAGAATTTACGCAGGAAGGCTTGCGTAAAATAATATTTTACGCAGGGAATTGCCTAAATTACGCTGGATGTCATCCAGAATGTAATATTTTACGCAGGGAACCCTGGAATTGCGTAAATTACGCTGGAATGTATCCAGAATGTAATATTTTACGCAGGGAACCCTGGAATTGCGTAAATTACGCTGGATGTCATCCAGAATGTAATATTTTACGTAGGGAACCCTGGAATTGCGTAAATTACGCTGGATTGTATCCAGAATGTAATATTTTATGCAGGGAACCCTGGAATTGCGTAAATTACGCTGGAATGTATCCAGAATGTAATATTTTACGCAGGGAACCCTGGAATTGCGTAAATTATGCTGGATGTCATCCAGAATGTAATATTTTACGCAGGGAACCCTGAAATTGCGTATTTTACGCTGAATGGTACCCAGAATGTGAAATTTTACGCTGGAACCCTCCCATTTTACATATTTTACGCAGAATTGAATTTTTGGCTTAAAAAGTGCAACAGAATGACTGTTTTTGCCAAGTTAAGCTATTTTCTAGCCAGAATTTCGAAAAACTTAAAACATGAAAGTTTTAGATCTTTGTCTTACCTTTCCGAATATCTCTGGAGCACCTTAAATTGAGTTCGTATGTGGAAGTTATGCCTCGTCTCCCTGCGCCGCATGATTCTTCCACAACTCTTGCACCCTGTTTATATTTAGTTATTGCATACACGCTTATACCAGATTAATGTAATTTTTAAATAATGACATGACATGATAGTGATCCGTCGTGGCGCACTCTTGACATTAAATTTGACATGATATATATATATCGAATGCTGTTGCGACGGCTAGCATGTCATGGCAGAATTGAATGGCCTGGACACCGTGGGTGATTGTGTTTGTACAAAATGAACTGATAATATTTGCATCATGTATAGGACAGGGATTCCTGATTACCACGGTCAGGGATACCTACAGTAATTGACTGAGGCTAATAAACTAGAATAATTCAGTAGACATGAAGAGATTCCCAGCTACAGGCAATCCCGTTATCTGGGCGCATTAAGTGGACTTGTAGCCTACCGATGAGTAGGGCACATTTCCAGCACACAGTCACGTGTTGCATTCTTCGAACGGACAATTCAGCCCGGATAACCGGATGGTCTGCAGGGCTTGTGGCTGTTGGAATAGTCTTATTGCATCTTGCTAGTAACTAGGCCTGTGATAACCCTAGTTAGTTAAAAGTATCAAGCCGTACTCTTGATTGGCCGTGATTGATTGGATGGAGTTTATCCCAGCTTAGTCTTGTCCCGATCCTGTACAAGATTGTGACACGACATGATTATTGTGCTTGCCTTAACAATAACGATCGGGGGTCCAGTTCTGTTCAGGCGAAGGGTTACAACCCCGGTCCTTGTTTGGTTTAAGGGTTGTAACCTGGCTCCCGGAGCAGTTCTGTGTCCTCTCTTCGTTATTGTCTTATTGCAACCCCATGCCACGCTCGTCATGTTTTACGTTACTTCAACGACATGATTAATTATTTGCATTGGCTTTAACAATAAAGATCAGGGGTCCAGTTCTGTTCAGGCGAAGGGTTACAACCCCAGTCCTTGTTTGGTTTAAGGGTTGTAACCTGGCTCCCGGAGCAGTTCTGAGTCCTCTCTTCGTTTATTGTCTTGTTACCTTACCAATAGTATTTGAGACGGGTTTCTATTCAGGTGAAGGGCTGCAACCTCGGTCCTTGTTTGGTTTAAGGGTTGCAGCCTGGCTGCTTGAATGGTTTCTTCGTACTCAATTTATTATTGTTATCTCTATTATTATTATTATCAGTTTCTTTTATAAGATTTCTTTAATTATTCACTTGTGATATGCTAGTTTTTCGTCCTTAAGTGAAGCCTCCTTTGTGGCACTTGCTCTTTCTGGGGTCTGACCCAGCTGGTTTTGTATGGCCAGATATCGGAGCAGCTCCAGAGGATCCACCTAACTTCCAGCCAGATGGTGACCACCAGGCGTAACCCTGGCAATGAGTGGGTTTCTTTTTGTCCTCCCACTTTATTGTAAAATTATTCTTTTGAGACGTTTAGCCGACGAGCACGTGTTAGCTCGATTGTACCTTTACTTATTGTCTGTCTACGGGCTAAAACATGATTGACAGATCCTAGGGTTGATCATGTATGACCGAACTCTTGCTAGTCTTGACATTTTATACGACTAGCTTCATGATCACCTAATATGTAATGTACGGGACGCCTTGCTATTATGTATTTGGTGCTCTGACATCTTGTAACTATTATTGCTTGCTTGAGATTGAGACAATAGGCTTGTTCATGACCATAGGAGACTGATGGATTGTAGTTAAACCCTCATATATCTAGACAGCCGTGACCGTATAGTGAGGTGGGTTGAACTTCAATATACGTAGCTGGCTATGTACGCCCCCGCTCTCCAGTATTCTGGTTCTGGGGCGTTACACCTTGAACCCTTTGCCGCATGAACACCCGTATTCCTAGCCGCATAGACCCGCATGCTCTCAGCCGCATATGACCCGTTCGTTCTGAGTCGCATAACCCCTGTTCCCCCTCCTGGCCGCATGAAGTTATTTCTCTGAGCCGCATGGTGTTGCTCCCTCGCAGCCGCATATGCGCAAATCGCTTGGCCGTATGGCGTTGGTCTCCCGCAGCCGCATATACGCCCGTCCACTCCTGAGCCGCATAAGCTTACTCCCCCATAGCCGCATGAGCGCGCATCCTTTCTGCCGCATGAACCTTTAACCTTCAGCCACATGCGCCCCGTATTCTCCAGTCGCATGCGCCCGTTCGTCCTGAGCCGCATGGCCCAGTTTTTCTGAGCCGTATGGCCCAGCTTTCCCGAGCCGCATGAGCCCATCCACCCTTGGCCGCATAGGGCATATTTTGGCTGTTTTTGTATATTTTGTGTCCTATTGATTGCATTATGGCTAGAATTTCTCCCAACTTTCAACATGAAAGTGGTAGATCCTTGTGTTGGCCCCAAGAATCTTCATGTTTCACTTTAACCAGATTTTGTATGTGACTTTTATGTTACGAGGGGTCCGCGTGACTTCCTAACTTGACCATGTTCCTGACCTGATTACCTTTATATGTGCTGGTACCTTTTCAAAGTGTGTATTGAGATACAGTATTAGTATGCACTGCGGTGCTGTTTAATGAGTGCACTGAGGTATGACTCTACGTGCTAAGTGATCATCCGTGTTATATGTCAATACATGTATACCTTCCAGCACAGTCATGGTGATTGGTCAACAATAGTGTCGTGGTATAATGATTGTTGTTTGAAGCATTACACTAAGCATGGATCTAGATTTGGGACTCCTTGAGCCGAAGTGGATTCATACTTAGGGTACACGTACTATGGTACGGCATATAGGAGGATGACCATGTGACCACGACATGCAATTCCAATATCAAGATAGGGTTAATCTAACAACTTAAATCGGTAGAAGCATTGGGAGGGAACAGAATCTCGAGATCGTGCCATACTAGCCACCCCAAGTCCAGCCCTGACGTGTCGGGTTGGCCACCACGGATACAGTTTCATCCGCCTATAGTGGATGACTATATCCGACTCCTGCGTGCTATGTGTTATATGTTTTAGCACGGTGGCCTTACGGGGGACCGGTGCATAATTAAAGTGCTATGTATATGTATATTATATGGTTTGGCTAGCCCTGCTGGGTTGACACGATCTGAGGATTCCTATATTGCATTACTGGGATAATCCAGGCAAATCGTAGAAAGCCGTAGAATTGATTGGCCGCTTGTAAGCCGACTTGTTTGTGATATGTTATCTTTTGTTAGCAACTGAGGAACATGGACTATCGTGGTGCGTGGTCCAACCAATGTCCTTGTTTGGTTGTTGGGTTGGGCTATTGTGCTGCGATAGGCTGTGGACCGAAGTCGCGATCAGAAGCCCTTTTACCTGTCCATGGTTATAGGATATATCTTTTCTCGGCACGATATTGGCACCGTTTGTCCTTGTTTGGTTGTAAGGGTGTCGTATTGTCTCGATGATATGGTATAAGCCTATAACTCGTGAATCAGGTCTTATTTTACTCATTGGGTTTATCTCACCCTTTTGTGCTCCCTTGTGGTACTTGCTATTCGGGGCCTGACCCCGCTGGTTTTGTTTGGCCAGATCTCGTAGCAGCTCCAGAGGATCCAGCTTTCTACCCGAACAATGGTGCACACCAGGAGTATGGGCGCCAGGGACCATGTGTGGGTTTCTTCTTCACTGCTCTGATATCTTCTATTTTGTACTTGGCGTTTAGCCACCGACACCTGTTTAGCCGGCAGTTCTGGACACTAGTTTCCTTTTGCATAATTGTAATTAAATCAGACTGCAGCTAACTATAGTTATGTACTATTGACTCTCGGAACTAGCTCATCATTTTGTATAGCTAGACTCATGAATCATTTTGATGAAGCGTCGGGGACGCCTTACTGCTTTGTCTTATATGATCATTATTTACTGCTTCTTGTTTTGATTGATTGAGACATAGATGCTCTATGGGACCATATGAGACCTGATTGTAGCATGCACCCCCTAGTCTCTTGATAGCCACGATCGCCGTATGACGTTTATATACCTCATACGGTGTAGCTGGCCTAGTCCGTCTCAGTATTCCGGTACTGGGGCGTGACAAGTTCGAATCCCAGTTGGAGCGATTCCGAAAACTAATTTCCCTTTCTTCAAAATAAATAAATATAAATTTATCATTAACTTACAATATATATATATATATATATATATATATATATATATATATATATATATATATATATATATATATATATATATATATATATATATATATATATATATATTTGAAGCATTGGGTAGTTGTGGCGAACACGCCTCCACTAGGGCTCGAACTCCGACCACTTGACCGTATCTTTTAGTTTTTTAATTAGAAGGTACCATAGACAACTTTGGTCCATCGTAACTGGGAAGAACCGGATCTAAACAATGTTTTACAATTATAGATGTCAATGGTAGCTGATTACAAGATAGGTCAATCCGATTATTTTATAATTTTTGGGTTTGAATTAAAAAAACAAACCACAGAATCTTCAATGATTACGATATGAAAATAGCTTCAAGAAGCAATCGTATTATTTGGCACGCGCGCATGTACCGCGTGCGTGGTCTCGTGCCTAGTGGAGGAGGACATAGCAATATGGGGGAGGGAGGAGAAGGCGGTGCAGGAGGGGGGGGGGGGGGGAGGTGTTGTATTGCGCCTCCTGCTTCCCCCTCTCATGCTCCGTGCTCCATCCTCCCCTGCCCCCTCCACGCTCTACTTCGTCGGATGCGGACACATATACGCATGCTTGTCAAATATTTTTTTCGTTCAAGAAAATCGGACATTCTAGAATAAAAAAGAACAAATTTTAATTATACATAACAACTATCAACTTTGAATGCCTATAAATTTTAGGTAAATTAATATTGAAAAATATATTATTAGTATCACAAATCTAGCCCAACCTGGCCCATACCCCTCTCTCCATACCAAAATCATAAACCCTACGCTTTTTCCTCCTCCCCTTCCCCAACGCAGCAGCAGCAATGGGGGAAACGAAGGGGAAAGCAGCGTCGTGCACTTCGAAGATGATTAGCCATGAATTACAGTAGTCACCAAAGAATGTTCAGAGAATGAAAGAACATAGGAAATTTGGTAGTGAATGGAATGTAGAAATTTTATTGATGAACTAAGAAAACAGTAAATTGGTGACAGTTTGTCCCGTTAGAGCATTCACAGTGGAACTAATTTTAAGTACTATATTTGGTCTTTAGTCAAATTTTGTAGCACTTGATGGCTCCAATGAACTCTTGTCCACACTTGAAAAATGGTAGAAAGCTAAGAAACTCTCCAAATTTGGAGAGTCCACTAGTTGAGCTATATTACTTGCGGGCTCATCATATTTACTTTTCTCCTTCATTCTTTTTTTTGGAGTGTTGTCACTTGTCAATTAAGAAAGAAAAACGAGGAAAACAAATGGAGTGTTGCCACTTGTCAATTTGGAGTGTTTATTTAGACTATACCATCGTGTACCAACATGAAGGGAATACTCCAAAATTAATTATTGGAGTATAGTTTGAAGTGATTTAGAGTGTTGCCACTGTGGATGCTCTTATCCCCGAAGGAGTTCGGGATGAAGATAACCATGTAGTTGGAGGGGAACTGATCCAACCCGATAAAGTGGGGGAAATAAGGTGTTGGGTTTAGTTTTGTTACATGTTTGGGTATTCAATCCGGTAGGAGTTATGAGAAAAGACTGCAGTGGGCTTGGCCCAATTTAGGAATTAATGGAAATGTAGGCATTGTGTTAGATAATTATTTGGTTTGGGATTAAATAGGTTTGGTTGGGTCCTTAGAAAAAAATAATATTTGGTCTCAAGTATATGTGTATAAATATACACAAATAGAAACTTACCTAATTCCATATTTTGTAGATTATTATTAATTTGGAATAATATAAAGGGAGGGGGATTACATAAAATATATAATAATCACTAAAATTAGATAAAAATAGATGAGGGATGAGATATGGGTTTAAATTAAACTAGTCTACACGTACGTGATTTGCACGTATTTTAATTAGAATATCATAAGATAAGTTGTCGTATTTCTGTTTTTTCAGGTGATTATTCATGTGTGCGTGTTTTTTTTTTTACAATGCCAAGAGATTCGAAGTACAATTTTTTGTAAAATGGTAATGACAAAATTTTTTATTACCATTGGAACATGAAGAGTTGTATGAAAAAATAAAGTCTGCATGCAAATTTTATTGCTTTGACTTTTAAACATAAATGACATGCAAGTTAATATAATAACATCATGTTTATAAAATGCTCGAGGGTATTTTAGGAATTCAAAAGTTTTACCACCGAATTTTCTTATTATATATAGTATAAATAAATAGTAGAGTAGATGATCAAATTATTTTACAAAACCCAAGCTAGTTCCGGCCCTATATCCCAAGCCGTCCAAACCCGGCCCAAGCCGTCCAAACCCGCTGAAAACCCATTACATATATAATTTCTTCACAGCCCTAACAAATTTTCTCCGCTCAAATTTCGTTCCATGGCCTGTCTCAGAATTCCCGTCCCTTCCTCTTCTTCTTTGGTGCTTCGCTCTTCTTCGGCTCCAGAGTACAATGTTAGACTCGTTCAGTTTCCTATCGGCATCAGCACTCCTAAACCCCTCCTCTCGTTTTCCTCTTCGAAGAAGAATCCGAGTTCCTGTCCAGAGGCCCTTGCTTCGCAGCAGGTGAGTGAATCCCCACTCTCTTGATCATTCATGTGGAAGAATATTGGTTTTTTAGCACGGACGCCTCGGAGACCGGTGCTGTGGTGGGATGGGGATGGCCGGGGCGCTGAGCTCGAGGCTGTGGAGGTGACGATGGTGGTGCCGAGGTGGAGCCAGTGGGGCGGTGGCTGTGGTGATGCAGGGGGACGGTGAGGGTGTCCTGATGGCAGTGGTGGTGGTGGTCGGTTGCTCTGGCTTGGGGGTGATGGTGGTGAATGGCCAGGGGAGGAGTCAGAGGAGGTCGAGCAACCCCAGAAATGCAAAGAGTACCAATCTTTGAAAATTTTAAGTGTTAAAGTATTTTTTATACTGCATTGTTCCCGTGTCAGTGTCGGGGTATGTCGTTCTCTCTTAGGATTTTGAAGCGATAGAAAAAAAAGAGTTTCTTTGTAGGATGTTTATTTTTGGCTAATTATAAGGGCACAGCCTTTTTTACTCGGGGCTAGCCAGGATTAGGGCTAGCCAGGCTTTGAGGAACTTTTACTCGGGCTGTCCAAAGATTTCATTCAGGGGGCTGTCCAAACCCCACAGCCCCCCAAACCCGAAAAATCACTCTCATTTCAAATTTTCCCTCTCTCTTCACAAACCCTATTTTCCCTCCTCATCTTCTTCTTCTTCTTCTCCACGATTTCCCACTCCTCTCTCTCCATTTGTTTTACGCAATTGTCAGGGTAAGGGTTTCGATCCTCATCTCCACCATTTCCTTTGTCTTCACCATTTTCCAACGATCTCTCCCTACGATGGCACGCAAACGTTCCTCTCAATCAAGGTAAGAAACCTAATACTTAAAGTTGTCAATTCCCCCCAAAATCCTATTAATTTAGTTCGAAAAATCCAAGTATGGAATGATAGTTAGACCTCTCGAGTCGACGACGACTGCCCATGTTTCTGGCAGTCCTATGTACTGTTAGGACTGCCAGAAAGAGAGGCAGTCCACTTGTACAGCAAGTATTACACAGGACTGCCGCACTTTGTGGCAGTCCTTTATGCATAAAGGACTGCCACTAAGTGCGGCAGTCCTGTGTTATACTTGCTGTACAAGTGGACTGCCGTTCTTTCTGGCAGTCCTATGTACTGTTAGGACTGCCAGAAAGAGAGGCAGTCCACTTGTACAGCAAGTATAACACAGGACTGCCGCACTTTGTGGCAGTCCTTTATGCATAAAGGATTGCCACAAAGTGAGGCAGTCCTGTGTTATACTTGCTGTACAAGTGGACTGCCTCTATTTCTGGCAGTCCTAACAGTACATAGGACTGTCAGAAAGAGCGGCAGTCCTGAATTGGGAGTCTTGTTTGATGTTTGCTAAGTATTAATCGATTGATATTAAATATTCGTAGTCACGACCCGACTCCGAAGACGAAGGACGTTGACGTCGAGGGTGAAAGAAAACGTCCTACCGCATCGGAGCGGAAGGCACGTGAAGCTGAGCGGGTTCGCGAAAAACCAATAACGATAAGTGAACCGGCGGCACCCTCTCAGACTGCACCACGTCGAACCAAACGCGTTGCAAGTAAATCGAAGCAACAGAAGACTCGTCCTGATTCTTCCTTCTCCGATGATGATTTGCCCATTGTTCATAGAGGGGGGGGGGGACGATGGTTCCGGACCTTCTCATGCGAAGGCCGCTTCTGATAGAGCTGATCCGGAAGTGAGGCCAATCGGTTGCTCACTATTGACGTCCCTGCCTAACCACATATCTTACCAAATTTGGAAGGATCTGGCAAGTTCATTACCTTAGATGTAAATTGACTTTTGAAAATAGTAGTTACATTTTATATTTATATTTTCTTTATATTGTTTTATTTTCAGAAAAGCTCGCGTATCTTGCGGGTCATTAACCACGCTAAGATGTGCAGTACATGGAATTTTGACAATTTGAAAGAAGGTGTGAAGGCCAAAATCATCCCCACTGGGTTGCAGCATATTGCGAAACACTCGTATAAGATCTTGGATCACGCACTGATCTCTGCGTTTGTGGAGCGGTGGCATCCCGAAACAAATAGTTTCCATTTCTCTTCCGGAGAGTTGACGATCACCCTCGACGACGTCCACCACATTTTGTGACTTAGAGTTGATGGTGGTCAAATGCTGATGAATTATTCTACGGACGACTTTGAGATGTATGACGAGATGGTGGAATTGGTCGCCAATGCACTCGGTATTGAGGCAGAGAATTTTGTTAGTCTTCCCGAGTTTAAGAAGTTGTACGGAGTTCCTTTGAGTTTTCTTAGGAATGCACACATTGATGATGATGACGATGAAGACGATGAAGATGACAATGAGGACGACGCCAACGACGATGTAGTGGCCCGGGCATACATGTATTTCATCTTGGGAACCGTCTGCATTCCGGACAAGTCCGGAACCTCGATTCACGCGAAATATGTTAACAATTTTATGAACTTAGGCACTGTGGATCAAATATTATTTGGAAGCGGTATACTAGCTTATCTCTACCGCGAACTTGGCGCTGCATCTAGAGTCGGATCGAAGGCTATAGCTGGTTGTCAAACTCTGCTCCATGTGAGTCAAGTAAATCGTACTTTGTTTCTAGTTTAAATAAAATTAGGTCGATTAATATGTGTGTCATCTACATTTCATGTACAGGCATGAATATACGAACATTTTCCGACGCTAAAGAGGGCTACTCTTAACAAAGACTATGACGAGCAGCTACCTAGGATGTGCAAGTGGAATCCAGTTAAGATAGATAGCAGACATCCGCATACTTTAGCTTCCCTGCGTATCGCACTTGAAGATATGAACGAAAAGGAGGTGAGACAATGCTAACTTAAATTTTCATTTACTTAGGATTTCATTATAGTGTAAAATAGTAACTTCTTTGGTCTTGATTACATATACTATGATGTAGATTATTTGGCATCCATATAAGGATCTTCGAAATAGTTCTCGTCCGTTGCAAGGAGTTTCACTATTTCAAGGTCTGATATCCTGTCAAGAAATTGAGGAGCCTCATATGCCAGACAGAGTGCTTCGTCAGTTTGGCTACGTGCAAACTATACCGGGCACTTTGAATTTGAGGACTTCTTCAAAAGGGAACAAAGCATCAACCTATGTCCCGACGGACTACCGTTGGGGCTCTTACTTCTTCACTGAGTGGCAACGTCATGTAGTTGGTGAAACTTTACGACGTCCGGTGGAGCAGATGTGGGATTGTACTGATGAATATATGAATTATTATGTAGAGGCCGGACATGGTATGATGTTGAATCCAGATACGCGAGGGAATGAAGTGCCGGTAGCTGCTCCTCTACCAAACAGGGCAGGCCTGCTTGACGCACTGTAAAAGATGGCAAGTAGTATTTTTTCGAATTAATGTTTACCAGTATAGTAACCTGGCTAATTTGGACCCTTAATTTTTCCTTCAGACTTCGAAAGTAAGAAACTTGGGAAAAAGTCTCGTGCTGTGCAAGGGAGAGAACTACGTCGACGTTGCTAACCAGATGCAGAACATCGCATCGGACTATCCGTTTCTCGAAAACGAGCGACGGACTAAGATGCGTCATGAGAAAAAATGACTTGCTTGTACTTGTTTGAACAATTTGTGTGCCGCTTTTGTTGAACTGTGTTTCGAATACTTGTTGACGTCTTGGTTGTAATATGTTTTGAAGACTTAATGTCGAACTCCGGTATCATTTTGTTGTATTATGCTCTCTTTGTAATAGGTTTTGAATACTTCATGTCGAACTCCCGTATCATTTTGTTGTAATATGCTTTTGTTCTAAGTAGGACTGCCAAAAAACCTGGCAGTCCTTCATTCACGATGGACTGCCAGATTTTTTGGCAGTCCTACTTAGAACAAAAGCATATTACAACAAAATGATACGGGAGTTCGACATGAAGTATTCAAAACCTATTACAAAGAGAGCATAATACAACAAAATGATACCGGAGTTCGACATTAAGTCTTCAAAACATATTACAACCAAGACGTCAACAAGTATTCGAAACACAGTTCAACAAAAGCGGCACACAAATTGTTCAAACAAGTACAAGCAAGTCATTTTTTCTCATGACGCATCTTAGTCCGTCGCTCGTTTTCGAGAAACGGATAGTCCGATGCGATGTTCTGCATCTGGTTAGCAACGTCGACGTAGTTCTCTCCCTTGCACGGCACGAGACTTTTTCCCAAGTTTCTTACTTTCGAAGTCTGAAGGAAAAATTAAGGGTCCAAATTAGCCAGGTTACTATACTGGTAAACATTAATTCGAAAAAATACTACTTGCCATCTTTTACAGTGCGTCAAGCAGGCCTGCCCTGTTTGGTAGAGGAGCAGCTACCGACACTTCATTCCCTCGCGTATCTGGATTCAACATCATACCATGTCCAGCCTCTACATAATAATTCATATATTCATCAGTACAATCCCACATCTGCTCCACCGGACGTCGTAAAGTTTCACCAACTACATGACGTTGCCACTCAGTGAAGAAGTAAGAGCCCCAACGGTAGTCCGTCGGGACATAGGTTGATGCTTTGTTCCCTTTTGAAGAAGTCCTCAAATTCAAAGTGCCCGGTATAGTTTGCACGTAGCCAAACTGACGAAGCACTCTGTCTGGCATATGAGGCTCCTCAATTTCTTGACAGGATATCAGACCTTGAAATAGTGAAACTCCTTGCAACGGACGAGAACTATTTCGAAGATCCTTATATGGATGCCAAATAATCTACATCATAGTATATGTAATCAAGACCAAAGAAGTTACTATTTTACACTATAATGAAATCCTAAGTAAATGAAAATTTAAGTTAGCATTGTCTCACCTCCTTTTCGTTCATATCTTCAAGTGCGATACGCAGGGAAGCTAAAGTATGCGGATGTCTGCTATCTATCTTAACTGGATTCCACTTGCACATCCTAGGTAGCTGCTCGTCATAGTCTTTGTTAAGAGTAGCCCTCTTTAGCGTCGGAAAATGTTCGTATATCCATGCCTGTACATGAAATGTAGATGACACACATATTAATCGACCTAATTTTATTTAAACTAGAAACAAAGTACGATTTACTTGACTCACATGGAGCAGAGTTTGACAACCAGCTATAGCCTTCGATCCGACTCTAGATGCAGCGCCAAGTTCGCGGTAGAGATAAGCTAGTATACCGCTTCCAAATAATATTTGATCCACAGTGCCTAAGTTCATAAAATTGTTAACATATTTCGCGTGAATCGAGGTTCCGGACTTGTCCGGAATACAGACGGTTTCCAAGATGAAATACATGTATGCCCGGGCCACTACATCGTCGTTGGCGTCGTCCTCATTGTCATCTTCATCGTCTTCATCATCAATGTGTGCATTCCTAAGAAAACTCAAAGGAACTCCGTACAACTTCTTAAACTCGGGGAGACTAACAAAATTCTCTGCCTCAATACCGAGTGCATTGGCGACCAATTCCACCATCTCGTCATACATCTCAAAGTCGCCCGTAGAATAATTCATCAGCATTGGACCACCATCAACTCTAAGTCCCAAAATGTGGTGGACGTCGTCGAGGGTGATCGTCAACTCCCCGGAAGGGAAATGGAAACTGTTTGTTTCGGGATGCCACCGCTCCACAAACGTAGAGATCAGTGCGTGATCCAAGATCTTATACGAGTGTTTCGCAATATGATGCAACCCAGTGGGGATGATTTTGGCCTTCACACCTTCTTTCAAATTGTCAAAATTTCATGTACTGCACATCTTAGCGTGGTTAATGACCCGCAAGATACGCGAGCTTTTCTGAAAATAAAACAATATAAAGAAAATATAAATATAAAATGTAACTACTATTTTCAAAAGTCAATTTACATCTAAGGTAATGAACTTGCCAGATCCTTCCAAATTTGGTAAGATATGTGGTTAGGCAGGGACGTCAATAGTGAGCAACCGATTGGCCTCACTTCCGGATCAGCTCTATCAGAAGCGGCCTTCGCGTGAGAAGGTCCGGAACCATCGTCCCCCCCTCTATGAACAATGGGCAAATCATCATCGGAGGAGGGAGAATCAGGACGAGTCTTCTGTTGCTTCGATTTACTTGCAACGCGTTTGGTTCGACGTGGTGCAGTCTGAGAGGGTGCCGCCGGTTCACTTATCGTTATTGGTTTTTCGCGAACCCGCTCAGCTTCACGTGCCTTCCGCTCCGATGCGGTAGGACGTTTTCTTTCACCCTCGACGTCAACGTCCTTCGTCTTCGGAGTCGGGTCGTGACTACGAATATTTAATATCAATCGATTAATACTTAGCAAACATCAAACAAGACTCCCAATTCAGGACTGTCGCTCTTTCTGGCAGTCCTATGTACTGTTAGGACTGCCAGAAAGAGAGGCAGTCCACTTGTACAACAAGTATAACACAGGACTGCCTCACTTTGTGGCAGTCCTTTATGCATAAAGGACTGCCACAAAGTGCGGTAGTCCTGTGTTATACTTGCTGTACAAGTGGACTGCCTCTCTTTCTGGCAGTCCTAAACATAGGACTGCCAGAAAGAGCGGCAGTCCACTTGTACAACAAGTATAACACAGGACTGCCGCACTTAGTGGCAGTCCTTTATGCATAAAGGACTGCCAGGACTGCCAGAAAGAGCGGCAGTCCACTTGTACAGCAAGTATAACACAGGACTGCCGCACTTAGTGGCAGTCCTTTATGCATAAAGGACTGCCACAAAGTGCGGCAGTCCTGTGTAATACTTGCTGTACAAGTGGACTGTCTCTCTTTCTGGCAGTCCTAACAGTATATAGGACTGCCAGAAACATGGGCAGTCGTCGTCGACTCGAGAGGTCTAACTATCATTCCATACTTGGGTTTTTCGAACTAAATTAATAGGATTTTGGGGGGGAATTGACAACTTTAAGTATTAGGTTTCTTACCTTGATTGAGAGGAACGTTTGCGTGCCATCGTAGGGAGAGATCGTTGGAAAATGGTGAAGACAAAGGAAATGGTGGAGATGAGGATCGAAATCCTTACCCTAACAATTGCGTAAAACAAATGGAGAGAGAGGAGAGGGAAATCGTGGAGAAGAAGAAGAAGAAGAGGAGGAAAAATAGGGTTTGTGAAGAGAGAGAGGAAAAATTTGAAATGAGAGTGATTTTTCGGGTTTGGGGGGGCTGTGGGGTTTGGACAGCCCCCTGAATGAAATCTTTGGACAGCCCGAGTAAAAGTTCCTCAAAGCCTGGCTAGCCCTAATCCTGGCTAGCCCCGAGTAAAAAAGGCTGTGCCCTTATAATTAGCCCTTTTTAAAGTGGTACCCGTCAACTTAAGGGTTTGTTTTTTTGCACTTTAAAGCGCTTTGATAAAATGTAAATGCAATTTTTTTTTATTGTAACCTCCAACAAATCTAATTATTATTAGACCTGCCAAAACAACTTAATCCCTTCTTTTCTTCTCCCCTTTTTTAGTTCTAGAAAAAAATAGTTTCAAACTTTTCAAATTATCAAATAATTTTTGGTGCCCAAAATAGACATTTGGCCTAAAAATTAACAATTAAATAATTTCCGGTGCCAAAAAAACTAGTTTCAAAATTATTAAATAATTTCTAATTCTATTGTTATTTGAAGGTGAACTTAAGGATGGAATACTTCTGTGTTGTGTTGATAATGTACTTGAGGGCGAACTTATTTTTTTCATCGTGTTTAAAGTAATGTCAGTCTTTGAGGGGAAAATAATCGATTCATACATTTATAATGCACTTTAAAGTGTACCATATGGTTATGAAAAACAAACATCATTTGAACTTTAAAGTGCTAGCACTACATAGTTTGTCACACTTTGAAGTGATAGCACTATATGGCATAGTTTGCAGTATCAGCCGATAGCGTTATGATACAACTGATACCGATACGATTTGGCATGTCCCGATCCGATATCAACCGATACTGACATTGACGGTCTCTTTCCCAGCCAATTCGGCAAAGAAAATTGAACGAAAAAGACTAATAAGCAAGGATGTAAAAGCATTGTAAGATTGTAAACGCATATAAATGAAGAAAACTTATCTATAGCAGGTAAACCAATCATCAAGGATGACTATTATTTCAATCACTTCGAAAATTATTACGAAACAATACAAAGACAGTTTAAATTATGCTTAAATGTCTTAAATATTTTCTCTAAATTTATTAATAATTATTTGATTTTGGTACCCAAAAATCCGATACTCCGATTCGAAATTGCTGATACCGCCGATACCACTGGTACCGATACTCATAGGACGATACTGATTCCAATACTGATATTGCGAACCTTGTATATAGCTATGAAAAAAACCCAACGCCTCCTTTGGACTGCAGAAGCATCTCTCATTTTAATTTTAGGATGCACAGTGATCATTTGAACTTTGGCAGCTAGGAAGCACAATACACTAATAAAAGTGGCTCGTGTCCGTGTCATGCCATGTTGTGGACACAATGTCATGTTGGACATACAACATACTCATTTCAGTGGTAAATCTCTCTAAGAATTTTTAAAATGAAACTGTTCCATCGTAATTAGAATGTTGATATTTAATTAAGAGTATTATTTAACCGCAAACAAGTCTGGATCTAGGATGAAGCACGGACACTCCATTCATTTGTACTGTGTCTGTGTCAGACACGATTTTATGCTCCAACATACACTAGGACCCTCAGAAATCAACTATTGTGTCCGTGTTGCCAGCACAACCATGTCCTTGTCATTTTGTATTCATACCCATGCAACATAGTTAAGAAACTTATCTTTTTCCGGAAATCAAAACAAGGATACAATTTTAGATGCGAGTGAATTTTGTTCTCATTCCAAAATCATACATTCACTCATTTTTTTCAATAGTCTCTGGATAGTAACTTTACTAGCACCTATGAATAAAGAGAACTATAATTTTCATATGAGAACATCTTTTGTAGTTTGAGCCCACTGTTGCACAGACGCAAATATGACGGAACATGATTCCACTACAAAGACATGGATATGGCACTGGTTCTGGCCACGGTGTCTATGTTGTCTCTGAAATGTGGGCAACACGATGTGAGATTTTTGGAGTGTCCATACTTCCTAGCATGGAATAGAGCATTCTTTAAAAATTTATTCATATTTTATACTTCAAACTTGAAATATTTATTCTGAAGATCGTGTCAGTGGATTTTTATATTGTAGATGGAGACGTTGCAAGCTAAAGAACTTGATAATTCGGAATCATTCAGCATTATGGCTTTATCACCTCTAGATGGCCGTTATTACCAGAAGGTCAAGGAGTTACAGCCATTTTTCAGCGAATATGGGTTAATCCGTTATCGTGTCATGGTTGAGGTAAAATATATTAAATTCTGTTAGTAGTTTCATCACCTCTTGAACGGGTTGCACACATGTGCACACAACACATTACACACACTGATTCTTTATTTCACATTTGAACAAATTTGTCTAGTAGAAATGATGATTTATTGTATGGATAACTAATCTTTTTTCCCAGATCATTCATGATCATCAAAGGGATACATGGCCATAATTATACCATGAAGTACATGACCCGAGCTACTGCCGTAAATTTTCAAGCTTGATTCTTTTGCAATTGCTTGCAACATTTCTTCAATCTAACCTTCAACGTGTATTTGTGGTTAGCTTCATTCTCTTATATTGATTTTCCGACAAATTGCTCAACCAAGTCTTAAGTCACTGCCTAAGAACCTGATTAAGTTTTCAATCTTTAGGTTGAAAATAATTGCCTTCGAAAACTATTCTGCATCTTTTCCCAGCTTTATAGAAGCTCAAGTCTTCCACATTTATTATATTTCCAGATATCGGCATTTAAAACATCAGGAAGTAGACCTGAAAAATACCGGATAAAGGCTTCATTTTTAAAATTTTTGTTGTCCTACCATTTGAAGACAAGGTAAACCTTACTTTCCAGATCATCTGAACAAAGTAGCATAGATTGATGAAATTTCAATGCCATGCCAATTGGCCTATCCTTGCTGTTAGTCTAATTGATTTTTACTCTTTAGGCTGAGGTGGCTGTCACTAACTTGAGATGTATTTTTGAATACTGGATAAGGAAATGACAAACAGCTTGTCGTGTGCTGAAGTTGTGGGTAATCTTCTATGATGAAGAGAGGTTAAACTTCTATGTGTAGTTATCTTGCATCAATGTCTACCAGCTCAATGTGATTGCATATAGTTCCAGAGTTTCAATCCTGTATATGAGAGCTGCAGAAAGATACCAGCTAGCATTTCCGCTATAATCAGTATACTGTTTGCATATATTATCAAACTGAGACATGCTATTCCATCATCCTTGATCAATTAATCCACCTTCATTCAACATGGATCCTTCAAAAGCTAACAGAAGAACCACTTGCAATCTTCATTCGACATTGTTGTTGTTGTAGTTCCCATAATGTTTTTCTAAGTTGGGAGTCTGTTGTTCCTCAAATGAGTACCCAAAATTATCCCCTTGTAGGCATGGAAGCCAGGTTCTCTTCCAAGCAATAGCACGCTGTGAACTTTTCGATAAAATACTTATGTTTTCTAGTTCTATACTGGTCCTCTTTGGAAGAGGAAATGAAAGTAAACGAAGTCAAACTATATGTGTTACATATGTTGATCGTTCCTTTCCCATCCATCAAGCAGTGAAGAGTAATGCGAGTATTTCAGCTTGCCTGTGACCAATTTTAATTTCAGCTTGCCTGTGACCAATTTTAATTTCAGCTTGCCTGTGACCAATATATGTGTTACATATGTTTTCTAGTTCTATACAGTGTCATCAATCTTAATTTCTGCTGATCGTTCCTTCCCATCCATTAAGCAGTGAAGAGTAATGCGAGTATGTCAGCTTGCCTGTGACCAATTTTGGTCCTGGTTTTGAAACCAGTACAATTTCCTCATCTGACCCAAGGATTCACGTAATCTGGCTTTGTTTGTGCTTGTGCCTTTCAAGTATGAGTTTGATATTCTAACTAATATCCAAACCAGTGAGTTCAACAAAAGCAATAAACACCTTTTCAACTGATATATGAGTATCAACATCAGCTTGCAGAAAAGAAGCTCATAAGTAACTAAAACCAAATGAGACGGTTTTATTTACACATGATCCTCCTCTTTACAACAAGAAAATTCTTTAATCATTCCATGAGCATGTTGTGTACTATGACTATCAATGGCTCTCTTCCCTTGAGTAAAAGCCTCCTATCGGGTACTGATCTCATTAATAATCTTATACCTTTCAGCAAGTGTGTTTGAATTAGTTTTGTACAGTGCATTGTAGCATGCATTATCTAGTCCACAAACTTGTCATAATTGTTCATTTTGGCAAGTAATATAAGGAAAGTGTGATTCGGTTTCTTGGGCAGCTGAACCCTCTTTGCAGGAAAGGTTGCAGCCTTCCACATAATTTTCTTGTATTAGTTAAAGTCAAATTCATCCAAACCGGACTCTTCTCAGGTTCTGGTTCTTTCATTGTGCTAAGCTACTCATACATCTGAACTACCTACACTGTAGTTGTTCCTAAATTTAAACACCTGCCTGAATTGTATACCCACCATGGATAAGTACTATATAGTGAAGAGAAGTACTATAGAGTGAAAAGAAAGGTTCCTTGTAAAGTTTTATTACATAATATTGCCTATTACCTTCTCTTAGCTTTGTTCTATTGTCACCTACCAGCTTTGATACTAAATGGGCGTCCCAGTGCCATGAGGCTCTCGCTTATGCAGGGTATTGGGAGGGTCAAGATGTGTGTACTGTGTACCCTTACCCTCATATTCGGAGAGGCTGTTTTTGTGACTGGATCCTACCATCAGTTATACTATTATACTTAATTTAATCCTTTTGTTCTTCACTTCTCTTCATATAGTGATAAAGATAATGCACTTCGAATTCTTGAGTTCTTCTGATTAGCATCTAATTTGTCTTGAATGTGGTTAAGTTGTTCTGTCATTTGAGATGGTTTCTTTTGTTAATTTGGCTACAGAAATTTAAGTGCATTTTGCTCCTGCAGGTTAAATGGTTGCTAAAATTATCAGAAATATCCGAAATCAAGGAGGTCCCAAGCTTTAGCAAGAGCGCTGAGTCTTACTTGGAAACAATAGTTAGTGACTTCAATAGACATGATGCGTTAGAAGTGAAGAAAATTGAAAAAGTGACTAATCATGATGTTAAGGCAGTGGAATACTTCTTGAAGCAGAAATGTAAATCCATTCCTGAGATAGCTAAGGTAGGTTTTCACCTCAATGTACTGATTGATATTCATTTCATTGTTAGATAATGCATTGCTAGATAAGCATGAACTTATAATCTGTACTGATACTTGCTAGAGACTTGTGCTTACAAGTACTAGATATTTCTCGGCAACGATAAATTGAACAAATCCTTTTTTCAGGTGCTTGAGTTTTTCCATTTTGCTTGTACTTCAGAAGATATAAACAATTTGGCTCATGCATTACAACTGAAAGAAGCATTCAGCAGTGTCATCTTTCCTGTAATGATTGAGCTGTGTAAATCAATATGTGACATGGCAAAGCAAAATGCTCACATCCCAATGTTGTCACGCACTCATGGGCAGGTATATAAGTTCTTTATGGTTTAATAGAACTATCTATGGTGTGTAAATTACAATGGATAATATAATAGGGTCAAAAGTGCTTATTTACTGTTCCATATTACTGCTAAAGCACTCTTCTTTCAGCAACTTTATGTAGAGTTTTGATCTGTGCTATGGTGTGCAGGTTATTTTGTTTTAAACTGTACATAGTGGAATGTCTATTGTTGTTGCCCATGGCTATATAATGTGAAGTATGGAACTGTAGGCCTCTAGTCAAATCCTCATATGTTGTTTTAGAAGCTTTTTAGGTATTTTCGTACTAAGGGCCTATTCCATGAAGGACTATTGATTAAAGAAATCATGCTACATGTCTTGATAGTTTGCATGTTTATGTAATATACTTGGAAAGAGAAACAACTTCACAAAACCCCTCTAATGTTTGTGGAGGTAACAATTAACACACATCGTCATGCCCTTTTGTTCATTCAAGGGGCTGTTCAAAAATCTGTAATGATGTTTGCCCGACAACATGAAAAGATAATAATAATGTAAATTAAGGGTAAATCCCTTCCTAATCGAGTTTTTGTATTTTTCTCGTAATTTTAAATTTTTTCTTTCAAAAATTCCTTTTGCACTCCATTTTTCATGTTGAAGCCATTAGTTTAGATGTGAATGGAAAAATACCCTTTATTAATTATTTAAAATACCCCCCCCCCCAAAAAAAAAAAAAAAAAGAAAGAAAAAAAAGGAAAAAGAAGAAGAAGAAGAAGAAGTATCTTCTCTCATTACCTTCCTCCTCTCCCTCCACCATAGCCATGCTGCTAGCCGCCAACAAGCTTGACTTACCTCTTTTCCTTTTCATCCCCTCTCCCCTCTTAACCCTTTACCATTGTCGGCAAGTGTTATGTCTATTGTCTAGTGCTACCTTTAGCCCCTATTCCCGCTTGACCCCAACACCATAACCTCCCTCATGGTGGTTTTGATTTTGATACTAGGTACCACCACCTTTTTTCTTCCTATTTCTTTTATCTTCCTCGATTAAATATAGAGTCTCTTCTTTTTCTCTTCCCCTTTTCCCTCCTTTCTTCTCCTTTTACTTGAACTTTACATTTTCCACTCATATTTTTTGTTACACAGTGTCATTGTCTCCTCTTTCACCCTTCTATCCATTGTTCACAATTTTCTTTTCTCTTGCATCCATTGCCCCTACATTCATTGTCCCCTCATCTTCTCAACTCTTAGGCCCTTGCCACTAGCATCCTGCCACCTATAAGACCAACATGCTTACTTATAAGAAGAATGAGGAGGTTAGGAGAGGGAAAGAGAACGACCCACAAAGTTGGAGGGGTAGTAACAAAGTTGTTCTTTACACTACGTATTGTGGTCTAGAGCATGGTTTGCATTATTGACTGATACTTATCATCAGTGTATCGCTTTTGGACTGTCATGGTCCGTTATTGATCCCGACCGATACTGGTCTATATTGACACTAGGCCTCTCCCTCGGCCAGTTCATCAAAGAAAAAATTAAATGAAAAAGAGAAGACCGTGTGTACATCTCAGCAACTTAGTCGGTCAATGTGCATAGTTTTTCATGATCCGTTATTGACCCTAACCTATATTGGCCTATATTGATACGGACCTCTCTCCCTCGGCCGATTCATCAAAGAAAAAATTAAATGAAAAAGAAAAGACCGCGTGTACATCTCAGCAACTTAGTCGGTCAGTATGCATAGTTTTTCACTACTTAGTCGGGACTAGTCGTCAAAAAGCAGTAACAAGCGGAGACTGTTATTTTTAATATTAGTATAAATTCTACATATTAATATCCAGTGACCTATCTCATTCTCCATATATAATTTTTTTTCTCTTCCTTTACAACTTTACTCTCTCTATAATTTTTTTTTTCTCTTCATGCTTATAAAGTTATATGTATACATCCAAACTACTACTTTTATAGGGAGCACAACCGATATTATCCAAGTATGTTGCACCTTTTTTGTTACACTTTATATATTTTGCTAAAAGTCATCCATATATGAAACCTAACTACTTGGATTCAATTAGGACTCCTTTACTAATACTTGGACCTACCAAATACAACTCTTAATAAATGTCAAATCTATTCATAAATTAAGTAGGATTTTGAGTATATTTCCAACAAAGTAGTGAAAAACTATGCACATTGCTTCATTAAATTTTCACGCAAAAAGTAAAACACGTCCCAAGACAACAATTTACTTGCAAAAATAATACTTAGTTGCCAAGAGGTACTTGTTTTAAGGTATGGGGTGTATGTAATTAACCTAATATTATATTATTAATAATACATCACAAGGTTCCATAGTCACTAATCCTTGTCATTGATTTGAAAATATTTCTATTAGTATTGATTTGGCAATTTCCAATTATTGTAAAAACTTATACTAATTCTACATAATTATATCCAAAGCGGTTTAAAAGCGACAAAATCGGTGGCTAGTTAGCGCTTTTTAAGGACTGATTTTCTTATTCGATTTTTTTTTTAAAATAAGACGGTGCTACAGTGCCTATCGATTAGTCGCCGACTAATACTCGCTTTGATTGCACATTTCAAAGCTAACGAGAAGTAACAAATAATACATGAAAATAATACATTTATCTAATATTTTCTACTTCCTTTTAATAATTGTAATTATTTTTTCTCTTTGTAAAATGAACAAAATTCTAAACTGTGATATGAAACCATTGGTTTTACGAAATTGCCGATACTGATGCTCATACGAAAGGTTCGAACCCTCCAATACTGGAACTCCATAAGAAAGGGTCGAACCCCCGGAACTGTGAACTTTGGCTTGGGAGGGGTATGAGGAAGATCAAGAGAGAGAGATGGTGTCAATTTAAATGTTGGAAGTCACACTTATTTAATTAATTAACCCATTAATGGAATACGGTAATATAGTCATAAACTCTCAGCCAACAAATGTAATGAATGAAAATTAGGGGCAGGGTAGCAGGATGCAATTGTGACTTCCTTTGGGTTTTAGGTGGTCAATTGAGATTTTACCAATGGGAAAGTGTAATACTACTAGAAAAAAGCTTTCATCCTGCTCTTTTGTAATTTGTACCATGCAAAAGAAACAGAGTTATAAACTAAAAGTCATGTCGCAACATAAAAAGAAGTGACAGCTAGAGCTGTCCATTTTGCTAAATAACTTCAACAACTGAGTGCAGCAACAATAACAATAAAAAGCCTTTGTCCAAAGTTTGTAATATAGGTCTCACTGAGATTTCATCTCTGAGTTACCAGATTGTCCAATGCCCTGACCACCACACCATGTCGGAAACAACGAGAGTCCTTCACTCCAAGTTTTTTTGGGTTGGTTGCATGGGTCCTTTTCCTATGTGCATCTTTAGTGTTTCGTTCCAGGTTTATACAGGTTTCCCTTACCTGTGATAACTTCTTCCATTTATATCACACCTCTGAAGGCCACCTTTGGTTTGCGGAATCTGGACCTTGGGGAAGGAAAGTCATTCCTTTCCTGTGTTTGGATGCTCAAAGGAAATGAGCAGGAAAGGAAATTGATTCCCAAGGGAAAGGAAAATAGGGGGGGGGGGATTATTCCCCCACTCACCCCATGGATCCACTTTTCCACCCCCAATTATTCACTTTCCCGTCCAATTTCTTGGGCCTTTCCAAACACCGGAAATGAAAACTAATGGGAATTGTTATTTTTCAAAGGAAAGAAAAGAGTAAAGAATTGATTTCCTTCCCTTCCCTTTCCGCGAACCAAACAAGGCTTAAGTGGAGCCTCAATTGGTTTCCTTTCCACATGTCTCATTCTTGTAGTATGGACATCAATTTTTAATTTTCATATCTCATTTTCAGTTTGGCTTTGAGAAACGTTCTTATAAGAGGCAATTCAATGCTGTATAGTCACCTCTCAAATGACTCGCTCAAATACTTTATATACCTACTTTTAGGAGTACAAAGATAGTTGGAATGAGTGTCAGTCTCTCCTAGGCCCATCAAATTTCATATACACACTAACACAAAATAGATTGGCCATGCTTATGCCAACAACAGTCTTGTCTAAACACTATACTTTGTTTAGCTGCCAACATAACTTTTTCAATTTTCATATTGCAGCCGGCTTCACCTACTACTTTGGGCAAGGAAATGGCAAATTTTGCAATCAGATTAGGTGACCAAGGGAAGACTTTTTCTGAAGTTCGGATACAGGGAAAGTTTGCTGGTGCAGTTGGAAATTACAATGCCCACAAAATTGCATATCCTCATATCAACTGGCCAAGCATCGCAGCTGACTTCGTAAAATCTCTAGGAATAGAATTCAACCCTTATGTTACACAGGTACTTTCTCCACATTTCTTTTTTGAACGATTTTATTGTCGATGATATCAGTAGCTTCTGTAGTATGATGGAGTTGTTATATAATTTAGATCAAGCTGGTATGTGGTTTTTCCATTTCCTTTTATGTCTTGTAGTATTGATTACTTTTGTTAACTTTATTAATTTAGCATAATTTGCTTATGCCTTCAAGTTTTATTTTCAGTGCTTATATCAATTTAAGAACGTTGCACTGCCACCTACTATGGAACCTGTAGCTTATCTAGGCTCCTACTTGTCGCTTTCTTATCAACGATGATTGCAACTTCTGTTCTGCCTTCTCCTACGATGAATCTACAAGTGGAGGCATCGACTATGTAGGCCATTTGAGACTTCACACTTTTAGCTAAGAAAAGGGACTCATCAATGTCCCTGCCATGTTTCGCACCCTCATAAAAGGGCTATTCCACCCGTACTTAAACGATTGGGGAGGACGATAAAAACACTTCCGGTTCATATTGTGCGAAAAAAATTTCCATGTTAATTTCTAAGGCCTTGAGGGCCCCATACACGTAATCTAGGATGCCGTTCCCTTCATAGTGCAATCGTACTCCCATTACACAACACTTTTTGTGGATAGGGACCTCTTTTACTACCCACAACACTTGTATGCTTTAATAAATAGAATATGTACCTACTTAATATTCCCAAAACAGTCTTACGTACCATTTCACCACCAAGGATTCTTGAAAAGGCATCAATTCCATGAAGCATCTTGAAAAGGCATCTTGAAAGTGAATCGTATTCCAGGAATATGATATGTTATCTAGTGTGATATATGGAATACATGACAAAGGTGGCGTGTATTAAGTATTCTTAATATTCTCGAAGCCTTGTTTTTAGTCTGTTTTTTGTACTTGAGTAGGCTCTATAATCTCCTTTGCTTGACACAACCATTATTGCTGTAGCATTTCATTTGTCAGGCACTTTTATTTGGTTGGCTTGTTTTCTTTTTATGGTCTCTTCTGTTTAATATTTTATTCTATAGAGTACATTTTTTTTAACTTTTCATATGTTTTCAATTTCTCTGAAATTTTTAGTACGCTCCTTAAATTGTAAACCACAATTTCTGGTTTAAGTCACAGCACTATTAACTTTGTGAGTCAAAACTTAGAGCTTGGGTGTGCTTTAGCTAGAACCTTATGCATAAATAGCCGAATGAGAGGACGTTACCTGGCGCGATGGTAAGACTTGTTGCTTGCATCCTGGAGGATGGAGGATGCAGGTTTTTGTGTCGGAAACAACCTCTCCATATATAGACGGGGCTAAGGCTGTGTACATGTTGACCTTCCCAGACCATGAGTAAGCATGAGCCTCGTGTGGCATTGTGACACATACTTTTATCAAATGAGCTAAAGTTACAATAATTCACGTTCTAGACCAATTCTTGAGCAACTGGATACTAATTGGTGCTCCCTTCAGTTGCTAATTTTCGTAAATGTTCAATTCTTTTTGTCAAAAGTCTATAATGTAGGAGAAAGAGAACATGTAGAGAACAGATGAATGACATTTTGTTACTTCCATTATATATATACAAGGTACGAATTACGGAAGCAGCCTCTCCAATCTCCATACATATTGGAGTAAGGCTGCGTACATCTTTGACCCTCCCCAGGCCTAGGTGCACTAGTTCTAGTCCCCACTATGTTTGAAATGCCTTCCGAGTGGCCAGTTTAGAAGATAATCCGACTAGAAATCCTTTGAGTGCTTTGTTGTCTGTGCTTTGTTGTCTATTTAATGAACAATTTTGAGTAGTAAAGTTAGGTAAGGATATAGTTGGAAGAAAAAAAAAAAAATCATGGCGAAGCCAACTTTTCTTATTATATAGTAGTATAGATAAACGAGTACCAGCACACCCAAGGTTGGAAGAAACGAGCATATTAGTAGGAAACTGTCAGATGTAACCAAACAAAATTACCAACAAAAATGAGATCCTCTCTGAACAAACCAAATGAAACATATTATTGATGAGAAAAGCCAAAAGAACAACAATAATGCCTAGAAACAATTGATTCCTTTTCAAGAAAAAACATATAAATGCAATATTTGTGGATGATTTTCTTTGCTGCAAACAGCCAAGTGAAACTTAGATCCTTGTAATGCATCATCACCTAGCAGCAAGGACACTCCAAAACCTGTGCCATGTCCGTGCGGACACCTGTCGAACACAACTACAAGACATGCCAAAATTGGTGGTGTCCGTGTCGTCATACCCGATTTGAGTCATGTCATATTTGTGTCTATGCTACATAGCGCTTTTTCCCGAGTAAATTCTCTTCTGTGTCTCTCCGCTGTCATTTTTATCTAAAGGCAAATACGGAAGAGCATTTATCCAAGAAGAGAGTTATTGTTCCTGCAATCCATGCCGCATGCAGCAACTGATACATGATCATTGTGTATCTTGTCATTCCTTAACAATGGATTTGATTGTTGCAAAACATTCAAGTTCTGGTATTCTAGCTGTCCCAAGTTGCATGTGGCCTCGACTTTTTGATATGTATTGCTCTACTGCTTGACCCATTATTTGAAAGTCCTTAGACATTAGTCGGCTTTTTATGGTGATATTTTTGCTTATTCTTGTGCAGATTGAGCCTCATGACTACATTGCAAAGCTTTTTAATGCAGTAACCCAATTCAACAACATCCTTATGGACTTTGATAGAGACATATGGAGCTACATATCATTGGGTTATTTTAAGCAGGTGGGTTTTTTCTGACTACCGACATACATAATGTGATACTTGTATTTTGGGTTCCATTTATTAATAATGTCTTTCATATAGCACAGTTATATTGAACTTGTGATATGCAGATAACCAAGGCCGGTGAAATTGGTTCATCTACTATGCCTCACAAAGTTAATCCCATTGATTTTGAGAACAGCGAGGGTAATCTCGACATTGCTAATTGCCTATTATCTGGTATTAGCATGAAATTGCCCAAGTCACGCATGCAGGTGATTATCATCGTTTCCTTGATACCTTTCTTTTTATTCTTCTAAATTCATATGTTAGATTTTTAGACAGCCATATCTTGAGCCCAACAGGCTTCTATGGGTTTCACCCATCCTGTTTATAGTGGTCAAATGGTCTAAAATTTCAGCATATGTCCATGATTATGATGGCAGACATCCAAATCTGTGTCTACTTATCCATTACAAAGACCACCTTTATTAGTCAAGAATGGAGTGATATGATGCTTATTTTGTTTGTTTATTGACAGCGGGACTTGACTGATTCAACTGTTATAAGAAATTTGGGAGTTGGACTGGGTTATTCTCTCCTAGCTTACAAAAGTACACTACAAGGAATTAGGAAGCTTCAGGTAAGAAATACATTTTACGAGCTTACTTGTGGTATGAAATTACTGTAAAGGGTTCAATGACCATGAAGCTCAAAATTTCCTCGATAGTTGAAAGTATTTTTCACAATTGACTTCGTCTTTTAATGCAATATTATGCACTACTGAGAGTGGCAATTTTTGACATGGCCAGCTAAACAAAACTTTTTACTGCATTTGGGTTAGGTTTATACGAGTTCAGGTTTTGGCCTGAAATGAGTCACTTTAAGTGAAATTTGGCTACCAAAATGTAAGATAGTAAGACTAAGAACTTGTGAAGTAGTTAATGTTTGATCACTATGCCGACCAACTAATCACATAAATAACTAAAACCAGTGTTCATAACTCTACATATAGAATTATACTAATACTTTTGGCGTTAACAGGGTTAAGCGGGTCAGGTTGACCCATTTCAGATCAGCTTTCAGTTTACATTAACCGTGTAAAGCTATAAAGCGGTCAGGTTAGGTTAGGAATAAACGTGGCGACCTAAGAGTGACCTGGCCCAAATCTAACCCCGACTCTTTTGCCAGCACTATGCATGAGAATTCCATAACTGCCAAGCAGTGTCTCAAAAATTTCAGGTTTTGCTTCATTTACTACTACATTATCATTCTTATTTTTGTAAATTACAAACAGAAGTGTTGTACTTTATGATTTTGTGGTTTATTGAATTCATGTAGTCATTTGCCTTCCATTCAGTTGTGTTAAAGCAACTATATCCTTTTTTATTTGCTTTAAGTCTAGGTAATTTGTAAAGCTCTTTAGTACTTGAAGCACATTAATTTAATGCAGTTTGTTGCTATATCTTTTTGACCTCTCCTTGTCATGTGAACTGGGATGAACAGACGAAGTGGCGGAGGTGGGGGTGACTGGGTGCCCCCACCCTCAAATGAGTCATTTATGGCTTTGCCCTACTCCCCAAATATAGGTGCCATGTTTGCAACGCGTAGTGTTGGACACTGCACATGCACTAAAAAAATACACTAGGACACACGTGCCCTGTCCCTTCAACACAACATGTGAGGGACGGAGAAGGGTTAATTTGCCATTGTATGCAGGCACCATCATTATGTGTTTATCCTCCTAAACGACAAATATTTTCCGTTATATGCTGTTGACGAATTGCCTCATGACCGCTTTTAGACCTATTCTCTCTATAGTAACCATATGCTCCCAATTTTTTTAGTTAATTATGGTTATTTTCTGTGTTGTAATCTCATGGTCATCAATATAATGCCCTGAAAGAGTTTTTGTTCTTAGAGGTTCTATTTCCTTTGAGCGGATTTAATACTGTGAGGCCTGCAGGTGAATGAATCTCGTTTAAATGAAGACTTGGAGCAAACATGGGAGGTCCTTGCGGAACCCATACAAACGGTGAGCTTCTCAAATCACCTTTCTTTGTTAGCCATTAAAATATATACTAGTGATTATGCTATTACTTATATATCATGGTATACTAATGTTGGTTCTGTTATTCAATAGTTTGAAAGCTAAATTTTATGAGCTCTTGTACTATTCTTGAATTATTTTAATCCTCGTCTTTCAGTATGAAAAGTAGAAGATGTTTTACGAGAGAAAGTAATAGATCTAGATTTGACAGATTTTCTTTTTTCATTCGGTGCTGTCACAAGCACATTGCAAGCTTACCTTTGTTGCATAGACACGAGTATGAGCTGTACCATGATAAAGAATGCTACACGGATATGCCACCACTGATAGGATATTAGTTAAAGGAGATGCTAGAACTATGGATTATGTTGCACGAATACGAACATGGGTACAAATGCAAAAAGACATCTTCAAATAGGTACAAAGTTACCTAGGTTGCTCAAGTTTAAATTCAGACACGATACAAACATCATTTTGTGGTGTCTGTGCAACATAGAATAGGGCTATACCTAACCAATTTGATTTCAAGATGTAAAGATGGATTCTGCCTTAGTCGCTCAGACGTCCCAGCCTGCTGCTTTTTCCTGGCAGATTGACAACTAAGGCTTGACCCGGTACAAAGTCTATTTCCTCTTCTTCACCTTTGACTTTACCTACTTTTTCGCTTGTCGAAGACCCCACATCATCTGTCCTTGACTAGAGTATACCATGTTTCTTGTCTTTCCTATCCTAAAAGTTTGAGTTGGTTGTTGACTCTAGCTGTTTAGATTTCTCAGTCTAAGTGCCATGTCACGGATCAGTTCACCGGTAAGCAAGTTGGAAAAGGCCGAAAAGACTGGGACTTTTCGGGCTAGACTACTGTCATGCTACTCTTCTCTTGTTGTGGCTTTCTCCATCTCTCCCTCGGACTTTTCTCTGCTATTCAGCTAAGGAAAGGAAAGTATATATAATAAGGTTAGTGAAAGGTTACACAAGACAAGTGAAATACAAGGAGCCCGAAGGAAGCGAAAGGCATCTCTTTCATTTCCCTAGCTCGGCAATTACTTCTCTTCCTGAATACGCATCGGACGTATCTTTCAGAACCTAGCTTGGCCCTTCCTTTTGCCTGGCATAGACTTATAATGAATTTGCTAAAGTTACAAAGGACGTGAACCCTAAGAGAGCGAATGGAAGATAATCATTCAAAGAGCCAACCCCGAATATTTGAGATAAGGGGGTTGTTTTTGCTTAAGTTATTGTACTAGACTCAAAAGAAAATTGTAATAGATTGGAAAAAGCTTCAAATTATAGAAAAGAAGAAGATAGACCCTTTTATATGACAGAACAGACTTTTATGGTTAGAAAAAAAATCCATCAAATGCAAGCACTCTTTTACTCAAGGTTGACGCTTGATGGAGCTTGTGAGTATTGTTGAAGTCATCAATGTACTCCAATAACCTATGTTATCCGGACTCTCCACTTTAAGGAGAAGTACCCGTGTCGACCTTTTAGGACATGGGTATGAGTATGGAATCCGTATCCGATCCTCCATGGTGACAATCGGATCCTTCATGGTGACAATCGAAAGACTGGTAGTGAAGTAGATAGTTTATTTTAATGTGGTAGTGATGTAGATAGTTTATTTTAATGTGGTAATGATGTAGATAGTTTATTTTAATATGGTAGACTGGTAGTTAAGTAGTAGGGGAGCTGAAGGGACGGTCCCTTAGGGACTTATTCAACTAGTTGAGTAAAGTTTACTAGTAATTTATAATTACATGTTGTCTTTTTACGAAACCTTAGTCATATCCCCGTACCCATACCCAAAATTTGGATCCTTTTTAGCCGAGTCTGTGTCCTTCAATTATGAGTTTGAAGGATCTGACTCTTGGATATGTACCCGTACCCGACACCCGTACCCGAGTCCAGGTAACATAGCCTATCACTCGTCCTATAATCCTAACCGATCTATTGGTCTCTGTCGCAAATGTCCAAACCACATTACAAATTTTTTCCCTCTTCTTATCCTAACAAATGGATACCGTACCCATGAGTTCTGTGACTCGTTTTGTACGTGTTCCTCACAGAAGGTCGATGTCTATGCGCTTGATGCTGCTTGAAATCGTGACCGGAATGTCTGCATTGTAAGGCAGGTGAATTTACCAATATGGGTGCAATTTGTGGTGTGTGAGGAATGCCCAACAGAGGTGTTTGATATGGAGCTGATAAGGTACAAAGGAATTGAGGAGGAGATGGTGGCACTGCTGCAGATTATGATGGTGGGGTTCCAATTGCACTTGACGAGTGGAACACACGCCATCACATTATAGAACACATGTCACATGCGTAGTGGCCTTTGGTTACGTGCGGTTGGAAAACTCGCCATCACAATTTGCAATAATCCCACCATTTTCTTCTAGATCCCCTTGTACCTTATTAGCTCTAGATCAGACATCTCCGTTGTCTACTCCTCACCCACTACAAACTATACCTACCGCGGTACATTCACCTCCTATTCCAATGTTAAGGTGGTTTGGATATTTGTGACAAACCAATAGATGCATTGGTTTAACATAAATGTTATATACATACATGCACCAAAGATGATGCATATATTCAAAAGGTCATCCAGATGTACTTTTAGGTGGTTTTTGAATATTTTACCAGATCTTCTAAGTTTGTTTCATAATTATTTTTTGATTGCTTTCCTAGTTTTATTAGGATATCTCTCTTAGGACTTAAGTTAGGTTATTTCTTATAAATAAAAATTTGTAGACAGAACAATTATGTTTTGATGAATAGATTTGATATGAGAGTTACTCCATGAAAGTTTTTTTTTCTCTTTTGATTATCGTATTTGAGAATTCAGGTTCCATTTCTCATATCCAGGGTCGTTGGCTCTAGCGATCGACATGTCCATGTTGTGTTAGGTGGTATCAAAGCCTCGACACGTCGAGTGGCATGACTGGAACCAACTACTTATTGAAGAGCAGGGGTTGAAGGCCCTTTGCGTTGGTCCGTCGCATAGAAGTCTCTCTTCGGGATCTGACCTTACACGTCTAACAAGTTGAGTGGACGGTAGACTTTCAAGAATCGTCGAGAAAATTGGTTTGAATCCTAAAATGATGACTCGGACGAACAACGATGCCGATCTTCCGGAGAGGGTCGTACATTGGTACGGGATAATCGTCCATGGATGGCTCATGGATTCGTCGGGAGGGGTTGTGATGATGATCGCGACAGTGACAAAGCCGATTGACCGACAAAATTTCGGTGATTGGGATGTCGTCGGCGGACGCAGTCGCTTGTGCTATTATGTCATCAACGATTTTTGCGACGGAGATTATCAACGTGACGGTCTTAGAGAAGAATCTAAGAAGGAAAGTTCCATGGCGTGATAATAAAGTTCGTGCCAACTTCCATATACGAAGATTTTATACAAAATGACAATCTATTTTGAACATGTTGTACCATCATTTGTAGAAGATTTACAGTCGTGATTGACTACGACCACCGAGTAAACCTTTTTAGTCAACTGGTGGTCGAAGTTGCATGGTTAGGGTTGGTGTTAGAGAGAAGCAGTTGTGCCTGTATTCCATCGGAAAGGATAAAAAAGCGGCGAATGTGAAAGTGACCGGGCGTTGCCGAGTTTCTTTTTTCCATCATCGCCCATGGGGACGAGATATATTACGACATGATGGATGGACTCGACTTCTATTGTATATTGTTGGGGAGGTCGTGACAGTCTAAGGTGCGTGCGAAGCAATATGTACGAATTAGTAAAGAATAGGACGAGGTACATACTTATACCTTTGCAGAAAAGTATTTGAACCACATCTTTATAAAGGGGGGAGACTTTTTTATAATTGGTAGTCTCCACAGGGGAAGCGGAAGTGAACTTGAAAGAGGCCCGTGAGATGCATGATTTGGTAGTAAAGGGAAGCATAAAGGCCGAAGAGTCGATGAAGGAAAGGTATAAATTATACTCGACAAGTTTCGTGACATTCTTTCAGAGAAGTTTCTTGGAATACTACCAACCATATGTAACATCCATCACAACCTCCTTGTTTTCGGGACGAATTTATCTAGGTTACAATATTACCGCATGAGTCCACACGAGGACAAGATCCTTCCGAAGAAGGTCGATAACTTGAACCAGAAGAACTTGTGGCCAAGTTCGCTATACGAGAAGGGGGATATTAGAAAACTCATAGGCTCATTCGTCATAAGCCCGAGTATGATCGACAAAATCACAATTGGCTACAACTTCAATATGTTGCGATTGGATGACCTGTTAGATCAACTTAGTCTGACCGATTTCTTCTCTAAGGTAGACTACGAAACGGCTATGAAAACGCATCCGACGAGAGGTGAGTAGAAGACGAAGTTTAAGACGTGGGATAGAGTATTTGAGTAGTTGCTCATATTGTTTGGCTGTCCGGCGTACTCGAATAGTAGGAGCACTACTTGAGATTTTCTTACACGCTCATGCAAAAATATGAAGTTACCAACCTGGTGGCCGACACACTTAGTAGGAGGGCTTCATTGCTAGCAACGCTTAACCGCGTACTCGAATATTGGGAGCACTACTTGAGATTTTCGTACACGCTCATGCACAAATATGAAGTTTCCAACCGGGTGGCCGACACACTTAGTGGGAGGACTTCATTGCTAGCGACGCTCAACCATGAGGTTCTGGGTTGGAATACATTAAAGAGCTTTATGCATAATACGAGAGTTCTGTGGAGGCATGGGGGCAACTTCATGAAAAATAGGCCGTCGACGAGTTCTAAATGAATGACATGTTTTTGACGAAAGGAGATCGGTTTTGCGCTTCTTGTACATCTTGGAGGGAGAAGTTGATTAGGGATCTATGTGATGGCAACTTGACGACAGATGTGACGTACGGGGTAAAATTATTCTTTCCTAGAGGTGCGTTTCCATGGGGTTCACGGGGATGTTCAAGAGCGACTACAGAAGGCTAATGCATGATGCTACAAACTGTTATAGTGATTTCTTTACGAGCATCCTAGGCGCAAAATTATCAATGTCGGTGGTGACATCATTGTGTACTTTCGGAAGGAAGCTATGTTACTTGCACTCGGGTACGTGTACATATCCAAAAGTCTGGCCCTTCAAACTCATATTTGAAGGACACACAAATTCGGCTAAAAATGATTCAAATTTTGGATACGGGTACGGAAATATAATTAAGGTTTCATAAAAAGACATCCTGTAAACTACTAGTAAATTTTATTGAACTAGTTGAATAAGTCCCTAAGAGACTGTCCCTCCAGCTCCTCTACTATTTTACTACTAGCCTACCTGGCATATTAAAATAAACTATCTACTTCACTACCGTCTCCTGATTGTTACCATGAATGATCGGATACGGATTCCATACCCATACCCATGTCCTATCTGGTCGACACGGGTACTTCTCCTTACAGCGGAGAGTTCGGGTAACATAGGAAGTGATATCGGTTAGGCCTTACGATAATCTTTAACCAAGGAAATTGGGATATTCAAACTACGGATAGAAAAAAAAAAATTGTTGGGAAGAGGGGGTCTCGACGAGCTTTGTGGTCACATACGACGAGATAACTTTATCCAGACGACGTCATAAAGAACTCGGATCGAGTTTTTTTTTTAACAAGAGAAGGGGTCTCATGCAAACTCGAATTATTCAAAAGGGGGGCCATGTCTATTTTTGGGTGGATTTTGAAAATTTGAGTGTATCTTTAATATTTGTTTCATATTTATCTTTTGATTCCTTTCCTACTTTGCTCCATGGGAATTCTGTCTATTGATTCTCGTGTTTGATAATTGAGGTTCCGGTTCTCGTATCGAGGGTCGTTTGCTCCAACGATCAATGTTTCATGTTGTGTCAAAAGACTATTTGAAAACTATGTAGTTTAAGTTAAAAAATAAAGAATATTTGGTTTCTTAAAAGTTAAAAAATAAAGAATACTTGATTTCTTAAACAGAAGTGTTAAATCTATATTCTAAAGATAAGGTTATATTCAATGACTTGCGCTAGAAAGTTTCACGATGACTTGCGCTAGAAAGTATCACGAAGTACCAAAGAGTACACACAAAATACCCAAAATTAAAATTTAAAACACAAACAATTAGAATTTGGGTGTGTATGTGGTAAGTAGCACAATTAGCCTCTACAAAAAAATGGGGTTAATACTATTTCTTGAGCCTATCACGACCCTGCATTGACATGTTCCTCATGGCTCTAGCATTCCCTTTTCTTTACTTGGAAATCTATTTTCTTTAGGCTGCAATGTTTTGGGAAACAGTCCACTGTAGGTAATAACCGGAGATTATGTAGTCTTCCAAGATTGCCATAAATAGTGCAAATAGTCCTAACTATCTGGTCATATATCTGAAATATTCTATTCTTCAGGCATTTTATTCAAATTCTAGTAATAGATTATATTTCACAATGCCTTTGATTGGATACTGATGCAAATATTATGTGACGATGACCACTTCACAAGGTGCCAATGTAAGTCTTTGTTTTGTCTATCCAGGTGATGCGGAGATATGCTGTTCCTGAGCCATATGAGAAGCTGAAGGAGTTGACTAGAGGAAGAGCTGTCAATAAGGAGAGCATTCAGGAGTTCATTGAGAGCCTGGATTTGCCTGAGGAAGCAAGGCAGATCCTTTTAGAACTGTCTCCCCAATCATATATTGGAGAAGCAGAGAACCTGGCCAAATCTGTAGACGATCATGTGGACTTGACGACAGGCTTCAAGCTATACCAAAAAACATCATTGCGCGGCTCTTGAAGGAAGAGGTTAATCAACAGCTTATACTAGATTATTGTGAAATCATAAAGAGTTCCAAAGTATTGAAGGCTCTTAACAATTTTGTCCAAATGATTTGGAAACTAATATTTTGTCATGTATTGTCGAAGCTGGCAAATTATCTGCCACCATTCATTGTGTAATCTAACAGTGATGGGAATTTTTTTGATGCCATATCAAAAATGTATTTTTAGTATGTGGTTTGTAGAACTTGACTGATCATTGGTGGCACATTTATGGTTGAATACTGAATGATTCATGCTTTTGCATGTAGTTTCTTTACAACTGTAGTATTGGAATTTATTGATCATAAGTTATCGGCGTTCAGTCTGAAGTTCTAAATTCTAGTTGTCAAACTAGTTCATATAATCCTTTGTTTCTTTCAGATAACTTTTCTGGCATTGATTTTTGCCGTAAAGGGTTTATCTTTTGGTATCATTGAATACTATATTTGCCCGTCTTGTCGAACTGATTGTTTATTTTCTAATTGTGGATTTTACCGGACTATAAGTTGTGCACCACAATATGATATGATATACATTCATGAACTTGTCTCACATATTGGACATTCGTTCGGTTCGGTTTGGTTCAACCAAAACTAAATTTTCATTGTCGCACTGAACCGATTTTTTGAAATTCAACTAAACCGAACCAAATCAATTTTATTAGGTTATTCGGTTAGATTGATTGGACCGATTTTGTTGGGCCCATTGCGTAATAGATCTGGCTGAAGTATTTTATAGACATTTTTTTTATCAATCAAACAATACAAATTAATAAAACAACAATTGTTTACAAATCAATAGAATGATATATGTATACAGTATAACAACTCTCATTTAGCATCTATAACAACTCTCATTTAGCATCTAGAGATTGGACGATCATGGGTGTACTCGAGGATTTTGCTTTGTACATATTAAACTGATGTAACACCTTAATGGGGCGTTTGGATCAAGTTTTTGTGGTTTGGAAATGGGTTTTGAATTTCTTACCCATGTTTGGTATGTTTAGGATTGGGAATGAGGAGAGAATAGGAGGGGCTTAGGTGGGAAAGCTATTCCCATTGACTTGGGAAAGCTATTCCCAAGCCCCCCCTTGGAAATATATTTGCTTTCCTAGGAATGATGTTTGGCTATTTTGTTTGTACGGTTATACCCTCTCTTTATTTTCAAATTTTTAACTTCTATCCCAAACATGTGAATCATTATGAAATTAATGAAAGAGTATTAAAGGAAAACTAAATAAATTAATATTTCTATCCTTTTGTAAACCAAAAATGCAGATGAAATTTTTTAAAATTTTGAACTACCTATTTCCAACCTAACCAAACATGGGTATGGGAATGTTGAATTCCTTTCCCATGGGAAAGGAATTGAAAACCTATTCCTAGGAATACAAAAACTTGATCCAAACGAGCCCTATGGGTGTAACTCCATTCGTGAACCAATAACTCCACCATTACAATGCTCAAGTCGCAGGCCTAACTAGAGTCGAGCTGTTTTTCTTCTATATTATTCATCTTTAATTTCTTTTATATTATAAGCTGTGCACCAAAAGATGACATGATATGATATGATATACATTGAATTTCAGGAAGTTGTTTCACATATTGGACATTGTTCCGTTCCGTTTGGTTCAACCAAAACTAATTTTTCATTGTCAAACTGAGCCAATTTTTTCGAAATTCAACTAAACCTAGATCTGGCTAAAGTATTTTATAGACATTTTTTTATTAATCAAGCAACACAAATTAATAAAATAACAATTATTTACAAATCAATAGAATAATATTTATACAATATAACAACTCTTATTTAGCATCTAGAGATCGAATTAGGGGTGAGCATTTGGTTAATTCGGTTACCGAATAACCTTGAGGAATTAGGGGTGAGCATTTGATTAATTTTTTGATACAAACTTATTTACAGGTATGATGACCACCTTGAGGAAATGCTGGACCAAGCCTACGAACGGTATATGAGTAAAAAGGGTGGAAGTGCTAAACAGCGCAAGCGTGCAAAGCAAGCCTATTCTAATGATATGAGTTGTTCGAGTTATTTACAAGCTTCAAAATTCTAATCTTAAGGAGTAACCAATATTGTCCTAGGGTTTGAGCTGAACCATATGCGACTATGATGTGTGCGCGCTCACACGCGTGTTCATAGCCTTGTTAGAAATTCGGCTAACGGGAAAAATCGGGACGGAAAAAGTAGGAGTATAAATCGGTTCAGTGTAAATAAAATACGTTCAAATTCGATCAAATATTCAAAAAAAAAAAAAAGGTTTAGAAACTTCATATTTTTAAATATGTTGTCAAATTTGATTAATTAAACAGGTTTCACTACGTTTTTTTTGGTCAAATTTTTTAATAATTTATACGGAACACGTCTAAAATTTCGTATGCTTAAAATTTACGTACTGAATTGAATCTGTCAAAAGTACGCAAATATTATACGTTTATGAAAGATACCAAAAAATTTGTGTATAATACTGAGTTTTATTCGGGTGATTGCTAATAAGGGTTCATAGTACGAGATCTATGGGTTACTTTACATCAATCACTTTCTACAGAGATTTCCTCAAATGAATCCATCCAGAAAAGATGGAATATGGTTTTGCCTTCTTTTCATTCTAATCCATGAGAGCCCATGAAAACAAGTGATGATGGAAGAAGAAGAAGAAGAAGGCGACAACACAAAGGCTGAGATATTAGCTTATGCGAAGAAAATGTTGAGGGAAAGGAAAAGGGAGAGGAGATTCTTGACGATGGCTGCAAGTACGCTTTTGATGATGATATATACAAGAGGAAGATGTACAAGAGGAAATTGCTGCCATGAAGCCACAATTTAGAGAGATCGGTGGCACAAGCCGAGGCTAGAAAGAAAGAAGAGGGTGGCAATGAAAAAGCTACCAAACTGACCTATCAGGAATGTACAAGAGGAAGATGATCGATTAGCTTTAAAGAAGGCAATTCCAAAGAAAAGAAGGATAAGAGGGCCCAGGTAAAGGGTGGCAAGGGGCCTAAATTTGGTAACTCAATTTTTTTTTTACAATTTACCCATTCGACTAAAGAAAACTCAAATAATAACTCAAAATAATAACTTACAATATAGACGAATGACACACGGATTTTACTAAAAATAAAAATGTACTTATTTTAATCTTTAGTTTCTTGAGAAAAAAGAATAAGGGATCAAATGTATGTAATCCGACGACTTTTTATGGCTGAGTTTTAAAAGTTAAGAACTCATGAGTTCCTCTAGGATTTTTGGTTGGATATTGTGTTTGTAGGATGTCAAACTTATTTGTAGATGCATTGTCCTTGTGCCTATGTACTGTTGTTTGTGTTGCGGTACTGTTGTTTTTTTTTTTGAAAACAAAATGTTGCGGTACTGTTGTTAATGTTGCATTTTTCAGAGTTCGCATTGGCGTTGGTTCAGGTCTACGTTGGCGTCATTGAATTTGTTCCAGCCAATCACGCACTGTCGCATTGTAAAAATTCGCATTTTCTTTCCACGGTCTAGGAAGAGTTTTCCTTAAAAAAAATAAGACGCTGCAAATGTTTTTTTTTTTAAATTTGTGATTAGGCTAAGGTGAGGAATCTTAACAATTTAGTCAACCTGCAGTTTTGTGCCCAGCTGAGTTTGACTTTGACTCGGCATGGGCTTTGCACTGTTGCACATGTCCCTTTCAGACCCTTTGCTTGCCCTTTCAAAGAGGGATGAGTCCAACGTTGTTGTTATTCTAAATAATCTTGACAATAAGAAATTGGCCACTGTCAGCCAAACATCTATGTTTCTCTTGCATCTCTATAAAAAAAAATGTCCTGTTTATTGTTCTAAATAATCTTAACAATAAGAAATTGGCAACTGACAGGCTGACAGCCTAACATACATGTTCCTCTTACATCTTTTAAAAAAAAGAATTTTTGATTTTCATCCCACTTGTTAATATGAATTTGTACTTACATTCCTCTTTTTAATTTTTTTAGACTTACATCCCACTTTTCGTCACAAAAAACATTCATTTGTCACAAAAAGTATTTGTTTTGTCACGAAAAATACTTTTAGTGACGAAAAGTGGGATGAGAGTCTAAAAAAATAAAAAGTGGGATGCAAGTACAAAGTCATATTAATAAGTGGGATGAATGTCAAAAAATCCCTAAAAAAAATTGTTTTTTCAAAAAATAAAGTAGTTATTTTCATTTTCATTTTGATTTAGATATATATAGAGAGAGAATGAGAGCGGTGGTGGTGAAGAGGTTGAGGAAGAAGGATTTGGGTTGGATCAATAGGATGCAGCAGCCATGGTTTCCTGAGTCTCTGAGCAGCAGCTCCTCCTCTGGCCCTCATGGGGACATATTGGGTCCTGACCTTCCTGACATTTGGACCCCTATTGCCACCCCTCCTCCTCTGCCACCCCTAAACCAAGGTAATGCAAACCACAAAACATTTCTGTCATTTACTTTTCCTTTTCTTTGTTCCAGACAGAAAGACTTTATCACAAAATTTTAAGGGCTGTCCCAATATAACATAAACTGAAGTCATATCCTTTTATTTAGGCCTACGCTTGTCCATTGAAGGTGTATTTCTTCATTTCTTAGACCTGTGGTTGGAATTACATTGGTTTCGTCCTACTCTTTTCTTTTTTTGGAAATAATAATAACATCAACAAACATCATACACCAATTGAGTCTCATCCTGCACACATCTGGTAAACTATTTTTTTTTTCCGTAATTGATGCAAAAGACTAATAACTTAATGTTAATGTTGATCCTTAATGTAAGCCAACGCCTGATGGAAAATAATGTTGTATCTCAATTAAACTAGCAGTCTAGCAGAGAACAAAACAATGAAAATGAATGAATGAAAGGAAGAAGGCAAGCCAAACGGGTCGTGTGATCACTGTCCTAAAGAACAGTCTCTCCCTCCGACAGGATTTTCGGGTACCCGTTCCTCCAAGGTAAAACAACTGGCTTCTCTGGTTCTTTGATGCACTCCGTCAGGGCCGGCCCAAGGTAAATCCAAAAAGACTTCGGACTTCGCAACCCCCTCTCCCCCTCCCTCTTCTGCCTTAGAGCTCGGAGTCGAGGGTGACTGCGCAGGACATAAAGAAGCATCCCACAAGAGGTCGGATCAAGGAACAATCAAAATTAGCTCCAAATAGGACAACCCAAGATGCACTAGTACCCAAATTGTCTTCTTCGATGAAGTTCCACAAAAGATCACTAATCCTTTGTAACATCTACATACCCCAAAACCCACCACCAGGGGTTGACCCAGGAGATTTTTTTCCTTGAACTCATTAAAGTTCTAGTGTACTTTATCCATTTACATTCATTTCACATCCTTTTATGAAGTTTTTTAAGGATATATTTTTAGTTTACTTACCTTGCTTGTAGTTTATTTATAGGTGAAGTGATAGATATAAGCAATTTCCTATACTATAGACTATAGTTTGATAATCTTGAACTTCTTCAAATTTTTGAGAAATTTATTATGTATTCAACTTTCTTTCACTTCTTTATAGGCTTTTCTTCGTTGCAGTTCATATTCTGCTTCCACAAGCCTGAGAATGAGTTGTAATATTTTGTAGTTATAAACAGATGTTTCTGTGTTCTTTTGTACCAACTAAAATCCAAATATAATCCGTGGAAGTTTTTCTTATGGACAATATATGTTTTTTTTTTCCTAACCAAGTCTTTCTAAGCATTTGTGAGTTTGTGCTTTTACAGACAGTAGTACAAAGCTGACCCCTACAATTATCGATGGGAAGTCGATTGCTGAAGAAATTAGAGCAGGAATCTCTGAAGAAGTACGTCAAATGAAGGACGCAATCAAGAAAGTTCCTGGACTAGCTGTAGTTTTGGTTGGTCAGAGAATGGATTCCAAAAATTATGTTGAATATAAAACTAAGGCTTGTCAAGAAGTTGGAATTGAGTCTCTACTGGCAGAATTCTCCGAGGATTGTCCAGAAGAGGATATTGTGAATGCTGTCACAGAACTTAACAGAGACCCATCAGTTCATGGTATCCTTGTACAACTACCATTACCAAAAGTAAGTTCTCTGGTTATGCTGCAGTTTTTTTCTTTGGTCCAGAAAAATTCACCACTCTTCAACTTTCGAACAAGCTCGCGAAAAGAATAACCTTTCAAATACTAGACTATAACAGCAACATGAGTCAATATAGAACAAAAATATAAGCACGTGAGAATATGATGAAGGTATCAACTAATTATTCCTAAATCCAGGAGACGCAATCACCAGCTATCCATCTATTATATAATGACAGCTCAGCCAATACACGGAGAGATCACCAGGTACTCAGAAGGAACGTAGCAAGATACATAATATACACGTCAAAAAAATATAGCATCTGAATAAACAAGTGATAAAACATAAAATACAGAGTAGGGCATATATAAACTATACGACAGTCATACACGAATGAGAACAACTAACTGCACATGAACTGTAGTATATGACGGAATTGATTTATTTGTTCGGATGTGTGTATCTTTGAAAAAACAGCATATGGACGAGGAGAGAATTTTGAGTGCTGTGAGTGTAGAAAAAGATGTTGATGGTTTCCATCCTTCCAATGTGGGGAACCTTGCTGTGAGGGGAAGAGAGCCGCTCTTCGTTCCTTGTGCTGCAAAAGCTTGCATTGAGCTCTTGATAAGATCCGGCGTAGAGCTAAGAGGGAGCAATGTGGCTGTTGTAGGTCGATCTAAAGTGGTCGGGCTGCCTACTTCGTTGCTGTTGCAGGTAATAACCCACTAAAAACTTTGGCTATGTTTTTGAAATCCCACTCAAACACACAATTGGGGAACTCGAACCTTGCCGGCCCCTCCGGATGTCTGTTCTAGGCTAGAGAACTCGGACACTTTGGCTATGTAGGGGTGAGCAACAGTAATTAATTCGGTTCATTTTTCGGTCAGTTCGGTTTCATGGGCCAATGTGTCGGACATTCAATTTTTTTTTATAGCAAAATGAGCCTATTTAAATAACAAACTTTTTTAAAAAAAAATATGGCATTATTGTTTTTATTGATTATTATATTACATAGAGTGAAAAATATTAGTACATATAGATTGAGGGTAGAGAGAGAATGCACAAAGAAGCACTGATAGAGAATAGGGGAAGAGAGTAGGAATTAAAAATATTAGTATATATATAGATTGATGGCAGTTTGATAAATTACTAAATCTAAATCGATTTTCGGTTCGGTTCGGTTCGGTTACTCAGATCAAGAACCGAAAATCGAACCGTATTTCAAATTTCCAAACCACTATATGCTCATCCCTATGGCCATGTTTGATTTTCACATTTCCTTTTGTTGCACCCTCTGGAAACTCTACAAGTTTTCAGTTACTTCAGTGGAGAAGTGTTTTAACACATTAGTATTCACACAGAGGCACCATGCAACAGTCAGCAATGTGCATGCCTTCACAAGAAACCCAGGAGATATGACATGCCAAGCGGATATCGTGATATCGGCTGCTGGAGTTCCGAACCTGGTCCGCAGAAGTTGGCTAAAGAGGGGCTCGATCGTGATCGATTTCGGGACAAATCGAGTCGAGGTAACGGTTCTTTGCTAGTCGGAGAATCCATTTGTCGTAAAATTATTTCAAGGAACTTATATTGTTTTGTGTGCAAGAAATACCTTCCTACCTTCATGTTTGGCAGTGCATCAGATATGCATGTTTTGATTTCCTGCTTAGTATAAGAGATTCACTTTGGTTTTAAATTTGTTGTTCGGTTTCGGTTTTGAAAGTAGTAAAATTCTTTATGCGGTTTTGGTCCAACATCGAATACCAAATAAAACTTGTACAACTATGTAAATACCCTCAATTCTATACATATTTATGATTAAAAAATGTATATTTTTGTGTATATTTGAAAACAACAATCCTGTGTATGTGTTTTGAAGCTCACTTTTGGTAATTTTGACAACTATTCCAACTTAGGACCCAACTTTGAAATACAATAAATGTATGTATAAAACTTGCATTTTTAAATATAATTTAACCACATTTTCAAATTTGGGCCCAATCCATTAAACAATAGAAATAGTCCAACCAAATAAACCGAATCGGTTATATCAGTTCAGTTTGTAGTTAATTTCGGTTTGATTTTGGTTTTGTATTTTTAGAATTTTATTTTGGTCTTTTTATTATTATTTTGATTCAGTTGAAACCGAATAAACAGAACTCTCTTTCAACAAATTTAACCTTTGGAGCGCGGAGTTTCGTACGCCTGATACCAGTTTCCAAAATCAGAAAGAGCTGCCTGTCCTGTTCTTAGTGACACTTCCTTCTCCTCCAAGGTCTGCCAAGTCGCAAATTTGTTCTTTTTGTTTTATTTCAACAGTCTTCCACTTCTTGGTACATCTCTTCAGTTTAATGCTTATGCTACAAAGAAGTGCTCTCCAAAATTCAGAGCTGTGTCTGCGTTGCATCGAATCACACATGTTCCGGACACAACAGACACTCCAAACCACTCTAGGACACACCAGAATCATTGTCATGTCCGTGTTCCCGTCATAGTTTGCAGTATCGGCCGATACCGATACGAAACGGCCGATACCGATACGATACGGCCGATACCGATACAGTTTGACATATCTTAATCTGATACCGATATTGAATGATACCGTCATCGGAGGTCGTTTTTTCAGTCAATTCGGCAAAAAAAAAAAAAATGAACGAAAAAGTCCAATCAACAAGGGTATAACGACATAATAAAGTTGTAAAAGCATATAAAAGAAGAAAACTTTATCTATCACAGGTAAACCAAACGGCAAGGATGACTACTATTTATTTTAAGTCCAAAATAACTGAGAAACAACACATAAAAGACAAATATATTAAAAAAAAAATTCCCTAAAATTTTAATATTATTTGTTTTCCTATTCCAATAAATACGATACTCCGATACGAAACTGTCGATCCCGATATTCATAGGAAGGGTCCGATACCGATTCCAATTCCGATATTTTGAACCTTGGCTCCCGTGTCCGTATCATGTTGTGCCCATATTCATGCCTCTGTGACATAGGTGCTATGTCTCTGAGCTTCTACGCTTATCTAATCATATAATAAGTATTTCCTATCAAGGGCCAAGCTTTAGCAGATTTTGTGGCTACCAAATGAATCCATCTATAGAAACAAATTTAGTACCGTTATATATTACTTTTTTTCATTTGGATGCCAATTCTGATCACTTTTAATTTCGTTATGAATTGCAGGATCCCAACAGCGAGCTTGGGTACTGCGTCACAGGAGATGTTTGCTATGAAGAAGCATTGCAGGTGGTCTCCGCAATAACCCCCGTGCCCGGTGGGGCGGGGCCGGTGACAATTGCTATGCTTCTCTCGAACACACTTGAATCCGCGAAACGGACATACGGGTTCAATTAGTTGATGATGTTCCGATTGGATCAACATCTTGCTGTTCGTTTTCTTGAACCCCACGATCGTAAATTGTAATTTCATTTCTCAGCTGTTTGTTCTTCCTCTTGTTATATGTCATTATGAAGCAGCAAATTTATAGAATTTAGGCAACAAGAATTTCTTACCATTGAGTTCGCTTGTTTGTTTCCATACTATTATTGAATTTCAGCAGTTCCTCTACATGTATGGTTCTCGCAACAGCTTTATATATCAGTAGCTGCTATGCTGATGTATGTTTAATAATGTAGATGGACGACTTTATTTGTAGCAGTATTGATGTTATGCCCTCTACTTAATTAGCTAACAAATTATAGCTCTAATGTACGGCTCCACATTGTTTGTATGGTACTAATGTCCTAAACTATAATTGCATTCATAAATCAGTAACATCATTTTTATGTTTTGTAGGGCTTTATGCAGATTTTATTAATGAGAACTTGTGAATCGAGATTATCATGGTATATGTCATAAAATTTTATGGTTTTGGAAGGGATTCATCCACTTGTGTAGCTTTGCCACTCCTTCACATTTTCGTGTCCAAGTATGCATAATTCATTTTCTTAGACATTATTGCAAAACTTCTTGGAGTACTTATTGTAGAGGGTCTTTCTCACCAAGAAAGTTGAGAACCGACGTTTGTCTTAAAGTTTGGGAAGACATAACTGTGGTGTAAAGAGATTCAGATGACAATGGAATCGAAAAACTTGCTAGACTGAAAGACTACAACGACTAATGTTGAATATGGTGACTAGTTTCCCGTTGTCACATATTACTTCAATATGTAACATCCATATGCCCTAGCATTGCCCTTGCTTTGCACAAGCAAGGACTGCAGCTCAATTCATGTGCAATGGTGTTACTATCCCTCCCACTGCACCAATAACGAAGGAAAAATGTTCACCTATAATATTCCGATAAATGGGCATGGACAAAGTACATTTTACAGAAAATGAATCTACAATGGAGAGCAAAATACGTCTATAGTTTGAATGTTAAATCCTCTTCTTTTTGTCAGTGCTCAATTCCTTTTAACATAGAGAGAGTTATAAATTTGCACAAAGCTGTAAAATAAATTGTTTAGGCCATGTAATTAACTTAAATGCATCAGCACAACAAATATTGCATGTCATGGTGTGTGTATTGTGCATCTTAACATAGATAAAACCACTTCAAAAAGACGCATAGCAGTTACACAAAATATTAGATACAAATCAGATTTGGCAGATTATATTTTTTTTCTCATTCCCTGTGCATTGAATTCTTAATTCTCTGAAACCATTGAGAATTTTTTTAAGGGAGAAACTGAAACAACTAATTATACACACAAATACAATACCATTAGAAGCTATGTCAATTTCAAATATAAACTGCTTTCTCTTTGATGCATCTCCTGTTCGTCAGTTCTTTCACATACAAAAATCTGCCATTATCCATAGCCGACCTCGCTACCTTAGCAAGCAGCATGGCCCTGTTCCTCCTTCCTTCATCAACCACCCACTTCGGCTAAGTAATCCCCGCTCTATTCCACAGGTTGTACCGTGATTCAGGCGCCTCTGTGTGCTTATATCTGGTCACAACATTCAGGAAGGAGAGACCCCTGAGAACAAGATCGAACAATTCTTCGAATTTGTCCATCGATGCGAAAAAATTGTAACCCATGGACGGAGAGGGGATAGAGTGCTTCTTACATGTGTATAGTATTGCAGGAAAATGGACTTCTTGCGATGATTGAAGATGGAAGGATATTCTGCAGTTGTGATACGTGCAAAAGTGTCACAGTGAATTCCCTTCGATTTCTCCTCTAATATTATAATACTAGTTGATTTAGTTGAAAATTTGTAATCCGAAATATTTTGAAATTTTTTGATCGCTTCACTATGTCATTGACTATCAGATTATGTCATATGGAGTCCGTTTCATTCCATAAATTTAGGCAACATGATGATTTAAGCAAATTTTGTTTCTTTTGAAAATAATAAGACAATGTGCGAAACAATGGAAGCAATGCATGACGATTACAGGGACTTGATGAAATTGTTTGTGAAAGTTGCTATGTCATTTGTCTTTTACTGCAACTTGAATGAACAATTTAATCAAATCCATAAAATCAACATTCAGTGCTTGTATAGCTTCATACATTGTCTAATTATTTTAGAAAAAAAAAATTGTGCAATTCACCCCCATAACAACTATTGTGTTGCCTAAATTGATAGAATGAAACGGACTAAACATTATCAATAACAAAGTCAAGTGATTATATTCTTCAAAATCCTTCTAATTTTCAAACAAATCAACTAGTATTATAATAATAGAGGTGAAATCGAAGAAAACTCACTGTGACACTTTCACATGTATCACAACTGCAAAATATCCTTCATCTTCAATCATAACAAGAAGCTCATTTTCCTGCCATACCATATAAATGTAAGTGCCTTGATGATATCATAATTGATAGCCGATACTTGAATCTGTCTGGCCTGTCCACAACAACATAGATAACATGTTACAAAAGTGTAATTGCTAGTTAAACTAAAATTTGGTCAAAAACATAAATAACCACCACCAATTTGCACTAAAAATCAAATAAATCAAAGAATGAGAACAATATTTTCAAAGCTTTACACTTTTGACAGGTTCTCTTCTCCGGAAAAGGCCCTACAACTTCTTGACAAAATGATTCATCAAATCCATGGATCCACCGGTCACTCTTCCATAGTTCCACACATTTATCTTATTATTTTCAAATGAAATAAAATTGCTCAAATCACGGTAGGCACCGTGGTCCTATATTTCAGGGAATGAAATGACCTGCAAACGACATAACAAAAACAAAGTCAAGCTATCGGATTATTCAAAATCTTTATAACTATAAATTTTCAAACAAATTAACTAATATATAGTGATAGAGGTTAAACCGAAAAAACTTACTCTGGCGCCTTTGCACGTATAGCACTTAGAGAATATCCTTCAATCTTCAATCATGGCAAGAAGTCCATAATCCTATATAAATGTGATTTTTATTTTTTTTAATCAAAAAGCATATCATCCGAAATCATTGAGACGTGGTATAGGACTTCGACATGTCAGACATTTCAAAATATAATTATTCACTTCAGACAAAAGTAGTGGTGCCACAAAAGTTTTTACTAAGCAGTCACAAAGTATGAAGTGCAAATAATAAATTTCAACGTTGCTAAATCAACTAGTGTTACAAGGATTAAATTGACTTCTCGCTATTAGAGATATTCTAGAGTTTCAAACTTTACTCAGTAGTACATTCATCTCCTGAACAAATAATAAGTTTAAATGTCAAATATAGTATTTTATCATGCAGAACATTTTTGGAATGAATTTCAATAACTAGCACAAATTTAAACGGGTATTCAAGTGCCACAAAGCTTCACTAATGAAGGTCTTGGTGGATCAAGATATGTGCAGCCATAGGTTAATTCAGCTTAGGGTGACAAAGATTTAGAAAAGTATCTTGATGTCAAGAGAGTGTTGGACTGTCAGAATATTGAACGAGAAAAATAAAATAAGAATGGGTAGGGAAAAAATTTAAATTAGAAAACTTCAATGTTGCCTGAGATCATCTATAAAAATGTGAAATCAGATTTGAAAACACAGATATTTGGAGGGTGTATCAAATGGACAGATCATATGGGTGGACTTACCGAATACTATAATTTAATTTACAAAACTTCTTGTTAATTGTAAAAAAACAATCATGCCCATGTACTCCTGTTAATTCGAAAGGTTTTATAGCATTTATCTTTCCAAAGTTCGCATGAATTACGTTGCTTGATAGTTTAGTTTTCTTATACTCCCATCATCATGTGGTGTTAACACAGATACACATACGGAGATATTAATGGCGAGGCAACTACAACTCAAGGGAAAAGTTTGCCATGAGACTAAAATGTAAGTTGGCAGACAGCAAACACCTACCTTATTGGTCATCTACTTGATCTCCAGACGTGTATACGAGAAACTTACTAGACAAAACGGAAGGTGAAGATTTATTATTGGGAAATAACATCATCTCCAACCATATGAGCATACCATGAAACTTTGTGAAAGAATAATTAAGCCCGTAACAGAGTTAATAGAAGAAATTATCCAATCAGCCTACAGCAAAATTTTGAGATAAAGGCTTTTGTTGTTGTCGTAAGTACCATCATTTCCAAGACTCAAAACAAAAACTATATGCTAATTGGAGTACGTTAACATGTGGGAACAAATATATTTCATGAACATTATAAAATGAACAAAAAATGATAGTAATGTTCCATTTAATATGGAGAATCATAACAAATTCAGCAGCAGCAGAAAAATGTCAGGGAAAATGTAACAAAGTCAGAATTTAGCATGAATAAATAAAATAGAATGAATAAAATAGTTGATATTGGACAAATGTCAATTTTGCATAAGTTATTTGTGAAATGTGGGACCTCATTTGGGTATATCAAAAGTACAAATGTGCCAGGGAAATATATAACAGGCAGAAATTAGAATGATAGGAAATAAAACAAGATTCACATTGACTTGTTGCTGTCAGAGAAATTCTAAAATTTAAATGTTTGTCGAGAAGTACATTCATCTCGAGTGCAAATAATAAGTTTAAATGTCAACTTTGGTATGTTACCATGAAGGACAATTTTTGAATAAAATTCAGGAACTAGGGCATATTTAAATGGATCCAAGTGCCACAAGGCTCCCACTAAGTAAGGGTCTGGGAAGGTCAACATGTGTGAAGCCATAGATCAATTCACCTTGGGGTGACAAAATTAGGAAAGAAAAGTATCTAGATGTCAGGGAAGTATTGAACTGTCAGAATATTTAATGAGAAATAAAATAAGAATGAGATAAAAAAGAAGAAGACAAATTTCAATGTAGTCGAGTTCATCTGTAAAACTACAAAATGAAATTGGAAAACACCGATTTTTGGAGGGCATATCAAACATGAATATGCAAAAAGCCAATGTGTTTTCTGCTGCTCTTGCAGATTGGGAAGGGGACCAAACTCATACATTCACTTCAATATGAACATTAAGCAAGCTGGATTTACCTCTATGAAGATCAATATGTTTTATGCTACCACGCGTTTTTCCATAAGAGCCGAGCCCTAAGTCTTAAGTGTAGCATGCAAAATACTAAATCCACCTTTAGCGTTGCTTGGCACACCTCATCATGTTTCACCAAGTGTAACCTTCCCACGCAAGCTGTTAATAATATAAATTTCATGGAGTAAGAGCGTGATCATATAAGCTAAGCTGCATAAGGAAATAAAGAAAGATTCAACTTCATCGTAGAAAGGGAAGATTCATCACTAAAGTGTATTATATACTATCAAACTTTGGTTTCTAGAAATATTTTCTAATATACAAGACCTCAGGATTTAGGTTCTAGTTGGCACATAGCAAGCAATTAACAACCTTCATCGAAAAGTTACAACAAAGTGGCTGAAAAACACTGGGCCTACCATCAAATACACCACGCGGGTAAACGAAAAACAAAGGCAGAAGATGATAAAGAATACTTGTAGCCATGACAGCATAGTTCGCAGTATCGGTCGATACCGATCCGATACGGCCGATACCGATACGGCTTGGCATGTCCCGATCTGATACCGAACGATACCCGATACTGACCGATACCGACATTGGTGGTCCCTTTTCTAGTCAATTCGGCAAAGAAAATTGAATGGAAAAGACCAATCGGCAAGGGTGTAAAAACATAGTAAGGTTGTAAAAGCATGTAAAAGAAGAAAACTTATCTATCACATGTAAACCAATTGGCAAGGGTGATTATTATTTCATTCAATTTCAAAACTACTAAGAAATGCGGTGAAAATACTTAAATTTATGCCTAAATATATATAAAATATATTTTCTAAAATATTAATAATTATTTGTTTTTCCGATACCAAAAAAACAGATACTCCGGTCCGAAACCGACGATATTGCCGATACCTCTGATCCCGATACTCATAGGAATGGTCCGATAACGATTCCGATACCGATATTGCGAACCTTGCATGACAGCCTACTTACCCTTTCAATAAGGTATGTATTACAAGATGATTCACATGATATATCGAATTTCAAGGATTTGTATCTTGGACAAAGCGATCACACTTTACAAATATGATTTCTAGTCAAACCAAACTTTACAAATATGATTTCCTAGTCAAACCAAACGCATCTTTTTGTGCATTCAAGTAAATTTGTGGTTACAATGAATAAAGGTATTATATGCACTTTATTACATTTTTTTTAGTGATCCTGCTATCTGCATTAAACAAATGCAAGAAAATAAATTCGGAAGTATTTTATTTGAAATAAATTCGGAAGTATTTTATTTGGAGATCTAGCGGGAAAAAAAAATCTGATATAAAATCTGAGAAATAGGATTACCAAAAATATATTTCATAAACCAAGATGTATGCAGAACATAAAACCATCAATATAGTGATCAACTATGTATCCATGTCCAAGGGGTTTGCACAATGGACACCACATCTTCGTTTCCCGTCAGTGTTGTCACAAAGTAAGATACAGAGCACAGCACTACATAAGATACATAGTGATGCACAAGGAACACCTAGTTCTCGAGGTAGAATGTCATGCACCTCATTGAAGCGATGCACATATTTTCTAAATTTATTTTAAAACTCCAAAATACAATATAATCAATGACACTATCTCAATGAACAATATATTGTATGGATAACTAAAAGAAAATTTGGAAAAGATTTTAGAAAATCTGCAAATTAAAATACGAGGTAGTTAGAAAGATTTTTTTATTTTTTTTTGAATCTTTTTCATAAATAGTAAGTTGCTTACAAAATTATATAAGCACCATATTATTATGTCAAAGAAATCATGCCATTATGCCATAATGAGTTATTCAAGAAAATCAATATAGGAGGCACACATGATATGTCGAGTTATATTTGGACACTTAAATTTTATAACCCTATGGATCTTTTCTATAGTGATGAAACCTAATACTCTAATTATCAGTCTGGATTGCGGTCACTTTCAACCTATACTCCATTTGATGCCAAACACAAAGTGTGCACCGAATGGTTTACATTCTGGATGGGTGTTTTTTCAAACATTACAATTATTTCGGGGCTCAAATGGACGTTTCTGAAATACTAAACCAACGAGGGCGTTTAAGCGAATGGGATGAAACCTTAGTGGAATCCAAACTTGCTCTAATACTCCAATATAAGATTGTCAGAATTATCAATACTAATATTATCAGAATATTAGCACAATACATATAAAATAATTATGATATCTAAAATACATTAGACCTATAAATGATAACATCTTCCATACAACAAACCAAGTAAATCAACATGAAATCCAACATATGACAACATTCATAATAATTCCATTCAAATTATGTGTCCACACTAAGTATAGTAAACAAATGATAGCCCTTATACTACTAATTATAAACAGACATTGTTCCATGAATCACGTCATAAAAACTCATTAACCCAGAGTCATCTTCAAGGTCCTGCTAGTCTGAAAAAGGAAACTCAATAAGTGTTTAATTAAATATATAAATAAGAACTCAGGTCTAACTAGTCTTAGCAATGTATATAATTAACATATAACTAAGTCAATTATAAAATTTTATCTTTCAGTTCATGATACTCGAATTTAACATTTATAGCGAATAATTTCAAGGTAGAATGTCATATTAATTTTAAACGAAGACAAGTATTAGGGGTTGATTGTGGCATACATAACATAGCATATGCATTTATCACTACAAGCATAATTACAAGTATAACCAATGCTCATGAAAAATAGAGGCCTATTGATCGAAGTAACTACGAAAGGGTCGGTCACTCAATAGTATGAATCATGTCTCTCCCACTAGTTGTAGACTTAAGAGAAGAGAAAGTAGGCGTTAGTGTAGGAGGGCTAATTGAGCGAAGCTCTTTCTTTTTCTTTTTTTCTTTTTTTTTGGTTGTGCCTTGAATGAATATCGTGCTCAAGTGAAATTTGGAGCATTTCATTACCTTCCTCCCCTTCAAAGGGGACATATTTTCATTTGAGAGTAACTGATTCCGATTGTTAATCTCATAATAAATTTCCCAAGTTTCTATGATGTATCAAATCTATGCTAGTTTAAAGTTTAAACTTGACCAACTGACTTAGAATCTCTTAATAAACATAAAACCCTTGGAACATAGTATAACTAGCTCCAAATAAAGTATTAAAATTATTAATATCTTCAAATATACTATAAATAGCTAAAAAATGGATTGTCTAGAAGATCACCACATGCTTAGCTAAATCAGATAGTGTTACAACTTAGAAAATTAGAACAAGAAAAACTAATTGTGGAAGAAATTTGACTTTATATGTATATACATACAACCAATAATAAAACGATGGGATACCTTTATAGCATGTTGAATTCTCTTCTTTTGATAGGCTGACTGATAAATCATGTAGGGTAACATCTTCAGAAATGTATATATGATTATATCTGAAAAAAGAAAGGACAAGATAAGTCAAAATGATGTGTCTGCATAATGACGGGTGGTTGTGAAATCCTTCAAAGATCTACTCACGGTTTTCGCCTTTGACCCTGTTTAGCATGTTGTTCAAACTTTGAAGGAGTGACCTGATCATTAAGTAATGCCTAAGAAACAACAGGGAATATGAAAATTCGATATTGATGAAAAGTCATATATATATAGTTTTACCACTTGACTGCAATGAGAACAAAGTATTCCATTGCCTTTTCTTTCCCCTTCTAGTTTTAGTTTTCCCTATCAAACATAGTACAAAAATTAGTCCAATAATATAATTTAAATGCAAATATATGTAATGACCATTAAACTCGTCTAGATTGCACACCTTTCCATCTACATCATACCACATTTTGGTCCCCTCGGGTAATTTATCTGACATGAAGACCAATTTATGCAATCCCGTATTCCTTGTAAAATAAATATTCAATATTAGTGGCTATTAAATTACAAAGAAGTAAATAAGTTTTTATCTAGAGAGTTGAGTACACCCACTTTTTTGTTAACTTATCTGAGTTAACATTGTGTTGTGATTTCCTCTTCAAGGATCTGTTAGAGAAAATAAAATTCTTATCTTTTATTTTGTATCAAAAAAAATAAAATAAATTAAAGCATACATATACTCAACACTCAACAATATTATAATCCAAAAAACCTTATATCATAAGGGGAAAGAAGGGATGTTTGCTTAAATTATCAGTAGGAATGTATAAGTTCAAAACAAATCATGGTTTCTTCAAGTAGGAAAAGGCAGTATCACAATCATCACTATCATGATGTAAAAAAGACCATACTTAGAACCACATTCTCATTCTATTTCTACATTGTCTCTTTGTTTTATTGCTTGTGCAACACTTTGGACGATACTAATACTATTCTTCACATTTAAGATGTGCGGCCTATGGATGTGAAACATGAGGTACTCATCATATGCAACACAAGGTATGGGAACCAAATATTTATACAATAGAAGAGGTAAATTTTAAAAAGATGGTACTTTGCACCACCGATAGTTATGTAAATTGTACAAGGACAATTTGAAATCCTTTATTCCTACAATGTTACTCAATAAACCCTAATTTACATTTAATTATTATATTACCAATGTGGACTAGACAATACCCGACCCCCGTGCCCACACCTGTCTCATTTGTGGCTGAATTAATATTCTCACAAAAACATTATGAGGCATCGGGTATATGTGAAAATATTTCACACATGCAAATAAGTCGTGTGACTAGTTTAAAAAACATATAACGATCTATTTGAAATGGAAGCCTATATGCCTAACATTACCTACTTAGGGGAAGTCCTAGACTGACCTATACTAATCAAAGATATGGATTTCAAGCACTCGCAAACACATAACATACTCTTGTAACAATACCATGGAAACCAACAGATTTTATGCTTTCATCAACAAATCGAGAATAATTTATCAATAGGTGAATTTTACAATAAGAAACTGAATAAGAACCAAGTTGTTTCCATCCACATAAAATGGACTATGGAGCAACCGTCTAAAAGTTGGTTTGGGAATGCTAATCATGGTTGCTTCTGTTTTTTATTTTTTTGTAAAAAGTAGTCCAATAAGTAGTTTGATAGCAACAGTTATAAAATTTTATTGGAAAGTGACTTCAAGTTTGGGAAATCTTTTGAGAGCAGGAGGGATACTGCTTTTGAAACTGCTTCTACTGTTGCTTTTTGAAAAGCAACAGCAGTCCCAAAACAGTCCCAACTAAACATGGCTCTACCAAAAGATTGAGCAATTATCACAATTAAGAAAATATCTTTTGAGATAGATTTAAGAAAATAATTTATTTAGAAAGAGTGAGAAAACATCTACTACTCAAGTTTCAAAAGGATATGTTTCAGGGAACTCAACTAGACTATGTTGCACGAATACGGACACGACATAAATACATGATACAAAACTTTTCAAATCAGTACAAAAGTAGTTACCTATAATACAAATACGGGCACAAATAGTACTGACACAATACAACACCATTTTACCGTGTTCGTGCACTATAGCCTACTAATGTACACCTCGTTCACATGTTCGCTCCTAATGCTAGGACTTTGGCAGACTTCCCATGTCACCCAGTTTTGAATAAATTGGTTAAAAGACCATTATAATACCCTTTGTTTTGAAAAAAACAGGTTTAAAACTATTCAAAAACTATTTTAGAATTTTAAATTTTATGAAGGAAAAAAAAACGAAACTTAAACTTAATCCAGCCATGGCATTGGGGATGGGAACTTACTAGTTTGAGGCTACAAAATCCAAAATAATTGTTTAATATATAGTCAGGTAATTTTCTTCTCTTGAGAAGATTTATAATAAATTTATATTCTCCCTATTTGAAGGGAACTTAAATTGTTGCTTGTAATAAATTTTAGGTTCGATATCCTATACTAAAATGTTAAATTTTTTAGAATGTCCCCTCTCAAACCTCAATAATTCCGCCCCTGTGAGCAAGTAACAACAATTTCCCTCCCCTAGTGAACATTCGCTACTCCATCTAGACGGCCACAAAAATGTTATTTTCATCACCGCTATCTGGTATGCATAATCATATTATAGAGAAATTGGGTAAACAACACTCCATACTGCTAGGAGTCGACAAAATTCATATACTTGAAACTAGTCTATAAATTTGTTCAACTGCATAATAAGTTCAAGGAGATATACCTTTTAGTGACATTACTTCTGACTGAGGTGCTTGGCAATGCTCGTGCTTGCTTCATTTGAAGGCATGAACAACAACGCAACATAAAATCACCAATGCGGGACGTTTCATATAACTCTGTAAAAAGCGTAAAGTAGCTTTGAGTTCTCTATCAAAAACTATATAAGCAAGGATTTTATAGAAAGGTGAACTATTTTGTATTTTCAGTTCAAAATAAAATAAAATAACATAATAGCTCAGCAATTTAGATAACCCAAAATGTAAAGGTCTTATATCATTATCCTAATTGGTAGCTAATAGTGTAATCTGCATGTCCTGACCACAACCATATAAAGAAATATTTGTAATTTCTAGTAAAACTTAGGTTGAAATCTAAATTTTGGTCGAAAATTTAGATAAACCACCAACAGTTTGCACTAAATTCAGAAAATGAGAACAATATTTTCAAACCTCCACAATCTCGACATGTATAGGTCTTTTTCTCCGGAAACGGCCCCAACAACTTCTTGTAGCGACAATCTGAATAAATCTATGGAGTTGCCATTCATTGCTTCCATAGCTTCAGTCATTGTTTTATTATTTTCAAAATAAATAGAATTCGCAATATCACCGTCCGGGCAGCCACCGTGCTGCCAAAATTCATGTAGGAAAACAGACTGCATATAACATAATCAGTGATAAACTCAAGCGTTAGATTCTTCAAAATCATTCAAACTACAGAATTTCAACCAAATCAATTAGTTTTATAATGGTAGAGGTGAACTAGAAGGAAACTCACTGTAAAGCTTTTACAAGTATCACAGCTGCAAAATATCTTTCCATCTTCAATCATCGCAAAAAGCCCATTTTCCTGCAATACGGTATAAATGAAATGTCAATTTATGTTGTAAAGAAGCACATCCTACAAAATCAGTGTGACTCAGAAGTACCACAAAAACTAAAAATATAAATATTCACCTCAGACAAAAGACATAGCCCCTCAAAAGTTTTCACTACTTGGTCACAAAATATACCTTTAAATGTTTACAAATTATCCCTTGTTGTGGTTCGAAATTATACAATATCTACCCACTTGCTTTCCAAGGGTACTATAGGCATGAGAGAGGGAAGGTAGGGTTCATTTTATTATCGTAATATTTAGTTTATAAGTAACAAAGTTCCTCAGAACCACCACCATTCCCCTCCCCATACCGGTGTACCCTAATGTAAATAGGATGATCAAATACACACACATGTATCTAATCAAATTGGCATGCTTTGCTTCTACCGTCCGACGAATCATCACTAATAAGTAAATACCCATTGTACGTATTTACAACCACGTGGTGGTAAGTAGAAACCATATGCATGCACAAAAGAATGATCTCTCGATGGACCATATCCATGTTTGATGGGTATATATACCCACGATATAAATGTGAGTTCAAATTAATTTATATCGTGGACACTCTGAAAATAGGTGCATGTATGTGCGTTTTGTCAGACTCAGGAACAACGGATACCATAAAATATAATAAAACACGCGAAAATAGTTGGTGCTGTGTCGTGACGTGTCATAGAGTAAACGACGTTTCTAGAATACCTCGCCCGTGTCTGTGTCACTTCATATTCGACACCAGACGGACACTCCAAAATACACTAGCTAGCTAGCACACACCAAAATAACAAATCGATCAGGGAGGGTCGCATCCGTGTCATAGCTAGAGTAAAGGTTAATTTCTTGGATACCTCATCGTCATTGACGAGCTTGATGGAAGCCCCGTCGATCCATCCGGACGCGATCAGCTCCTCCGGGTTCGTTGGCGCCTTGGTGGGTGGGCCCACACTCATCACCGCCCTAGCTTCCGCAGGATAGGTTGGGCCCACATCATCATCGTCGGGACGCCTCGCCGGAACCGAGGGCTCGCCAACGCAGTCGCGGGTCTTCTTGCCTTTAGTTTTGGATCGGGTCCGGGAGAGAGGAGAGCCCGAGACTTCCCATTGGGATCGGAGCGCGAACACCAGCTCCCTCTTGTGTCCGCGCCGGACAGTAGATCGAGTCACGTACTCGTCCTCCTCCGGCGCGGGTTCGGGTCCGGGCCCGGTTTTGGACCCGGATCCATCTTCGGATGAGCTCCAGTTCACGATTTGGGAGCGGACGGCGTCGAGTTCTTGGTGGAGGGAGGCCATCTCGGACTGGTTGGGATCGGACGCCATTGGGGAAGAAACTTAGGGCTAGGCTTTCTTTTTTCTCTCTGGTAGTGGAGAAGGTTTGTAGTGAGTAATGGAGTGGGGATGAAATGAAGAAGAGAAGAGGAAGGAACCTATAAAGAGAGAGGAGGGGTAGCATGGGAAAGTGAAGGGGCGGTTTCAAATGGAAGTTAGTGGTGGGTTACTTGATTTGACAATTATGTCCTTTTAGTGAATAAATTTCTAATGGGAGGATTTATGAAATGTCCAAAAACTAAAAAAGTTTTATGTAAAACCCACCGCTAAAAAAACTTTCATCGCGTGCCCAGAATTAGAGAAACTTATCCAAAGCGGGTTCCAAATGACCATTTTGCCCTTCCTTTTAATTTATTGAAAACACCCACGAAACTGCTCTTAAAAAAACGTTTCGATACTTCATCTTCTTCCATACGCTGCTCACTTTCGAATCTAGGTTTTCTCCTCAAAAATCTTCAAAAACTCGTCGAAAAATTTCGGAAAGACCGGGACAAACTGCAAAAGTGCTAAAACGGAGGTCCAAACATCATTTTTTTGCGATTCTAAAATTTCGGAAGGTCGTCTAACTATGAAGCGGTTACTTTCAGTCTCCTCGACGATACGCTCATTTTGCGACAAACGGGACCTCGTTTCGACCTCCCAGTCAAAAGTTATGGCTCTCCAAAGTTTCGTCTGACCATAAAATGCAGGAGAATGGCCATTCTCCGTCTTAGAACACGAAAAATGTTAATTTCACATGAGGGTGGTCATTCTCCGTATTAGTAACACGGAGAATGTCATTCTCCGTCTTAATTTACACGGAGAATGACATTCTCCGTGTTACTAACACGGAGAATGGCATTCTCCGTCTTAATTTACACGGAGAATGACCACCATTCTCCGTGCTAAATTACACGGAGAATGACTATTCTCCGTCTTAATTTATACGGAGAATGCCATTCTCCGTGTAATTTAGCACGGAGAATGGTTATTTCAGTGTTAAAACGCAGGAGAATGGCATTCTCCGTTTTAAATAAAACGGAGAATGGTCATTCTCCGTGTTAAATAAAACGGAGAATGGTCATTCTCCGTGTAATTTAGCACGGAGAATGGTCATTTCAGTGTTAAAACGCAGGAGAATGGCCATTCTCCGTGTTAGAAACACGGAGAATGTCATTCTCCGTTTTAAGTAAAACGGAGAATGGCATTCTCCGTGTTAATTTACACGGAGAATGGTCATTCTCCGTGTTAAATAAAACGGAGAATGGTCATTCTCCGTGTAATTTAGCACGGAGAATGGTCATTTCAGTGTTAAAACGCAGGAGAATGGCCATTCTCCGTTTTAAATAAAACGGAGAATGGCATTCTCCGTGTTAATTTACACGGAGAATGGTCATTTCCAGTGTTAAAACGTAGGAGAATGGCCATTCTCCGTGTAATTTAGTTTTTTCAGGAATAAAGAGTTTCGTTCTTCTTTCAAAGCGATGATAATTCTTATGGAAAAGAAGAAGAAAGATCTTCTCTCCACAATTGACGTCGATGAAGATGATGATGATGGTGATGATGATGACGAGCGATGATCTGAGTTCGACCGAAGAAAAGCACACCGAACTACGAACGATCTTTGCGATCTCTGCTGAAGATGAGAGCAATGAAATTCAGATTTTCCGTGAAGAAGAAGAAGACGAAAATCGCAATCCAGATCTGAGTTTTTTGAATTCAAATACATATAGATGACCAATTCGCGCGGAGGGGTAGTTTCGGTATTATAAAAATAGCAGTTTCCAGCGGGTGGCATCTAAAAGGGAATCTTGGAATATTTAACGTGAAAATACTTAATTTTGGGCATTTCATCAAACTCATCCAGCGGGTGGGCATTTCATAAAAGCCCATCCCGAAATTGGGTTTCTCAGCAATTTCCAGATTTCTAATTAGATTTATAAGGCGTTTTCTTTTGGTAAAAAAAAATATATATTCTAAGATTAGTATTTGGTTTCTGGAAATATCAAGTCTAGAGTTTTGGATATGGGAGATTGCACCTTTCAAAATCTGTTAATAAATATTTTAGAGTTAATTAGACTTAGGACGGTCGATCGTCATCTCAATATCCTAACCTTAGCTGACATCTTCATGACCTAAACACTAATTTTAGAATATTTTTGGAACCCAAAGTCTAATTAACCCTTTTTTTTATTATTTTTAAAATAAAATTGTTTGTTAAATTCTATAAACCAGCAGCTACTTCTAAAAGTTAATGGCAGTTTGTACGTTGAATGTATTATTCTCCGGAATATTATATTCTTGAAAATTTATTATCCGATGTCAAATTCATATATATCTAAATTTAGTATGTGTGTGTGCATGGATAATACATTGTATTTATGGGAATTAATATAAAATATATATGTGTAGTATTATAAATATATTACCATGATTATAGTATCCTTAAGCATATTTTCTTTAATGTTCCTCCTCTCACAAAATTATAATCAAGTTTGATAGAATTTGGGTTAGTTAAGCTGTATCGAGTTTGGTTCAAGTCTAATTTTTGTCGAGTTGATTTCATGATTTTGATCTCGTTGGTCGAGTCAAAAGTTGGTTGGTTGGGTCGTATTCTTGTCGGTCCAAGCTCGAGTTCAATTTGCGTTGGGATGCAGGTTGTGTCAGGTGATGTACGGATGACGGATCTATATGGGTTGGTTCAAGTCTAAGTTACGCCAAACAACTTAAAAATCTTGGAGTCTATATGGCAATGCAGACAAGTCCATGTGGGTATAAGTTACTATCTACTGAAATAAGATAACTTGGAGAAAATTATTTCAAGTTCGACAAGTTATTCACGAGCTCCCATCAACCAAATATGTCATAACAAAAATAATATTTTTTGCAGTCATATGCAGATATGCGAGTTATGCAGTTCTTCGCTTTTGTTGGTTTTTTGTTATTACTATTCTTAGTGGGAGATATACTACTATAATCTCCTACATAGTGACGAGTTACCGCATGATGTATAATTGGTGGCGAGTTACTGCATGTTGTGACTGTCCACTTAGTGAAGACTTACTGTTGTAACCGTCCACTTAGTTGAGAAGTACAATCTAAACACTTTGGATTCATCCCTTTTACTATGGTCCCTACACTTGGGTTCACCTCCTTACTAGTGGTCCCTACACTTGGGTTCTTCTCCTTACTAGTGGTCCCTAATGTAGATAGGTTTGAATATGCATGCATTTATATTCTAACCGATGGGCTTTGTTTCTATCGTCCAAGATGGACTTTGTTTCTATCGGCCAATATAATTTCCAATATTCAAGTAAAAAAAAAAAAAAAACACAAATGGCTGAACAATTTTTTTTCTCCTGAAATAACATAGTTTCTTGTTTATTAAAATGTTATATTAAAAAAATATTTTGTCAATGATGTAATTTTATAAATTATACCAAACTCACTCTTTGGAATCATGTTTTGAAAAAAATAATCAAATGAGTGAATCCAATATTCAAGTAAATAAAAGAAAAAAAATAATCGGTGAATAAAAATTTATTTAAAAAATGATCTACCTTTCCAAACCCACTCCTGCGGAATCATGTTTTGGAAGAAAAAAAAAAAACAATCTCACATATATTTATATATGAAAATTGTATAGTGGGCTTGAAATAAAATTTTATAGTAAATGTGTTTCGAGAAGTCGATTTAAAAGTAACCATAGTATGATAATATCTTTAAAATATACAGTCATTTATCGAATATTTCTCCTATACCTGAAAACTAATGACATCTCAATTTGGTCGTCCTTCCTTGATATTATATCATAGCTGAGAATTTATACTTATTAATCATTTCAAATAGATTGTAAAATAATTTGTTATGAGACCTAGAATTATAAGTGGTATTTGGTTATGAAGTTTTACAAAATCTACTCACTTCAGAGTATGAAAGCTTATTATAAACATAACAGAAAAGATGAAAAAAATTTATTATAAACATAATACAAGAGATGGAAAATACTTTTTTATATATTTTTTAACTCCCACCATTAATTGAAAGGAATAATACAGTTCTAAGTGGGATGGAATCCACCCAGTCATGATGCCTATGTCTCCACCTCCTAACGGATATACTTCGTTTCCAGATCTATTGAAATCACTTGTTAGACGTATTTACGATCATAGACGTGTATTATTTTCTGGATAAGTATAATTTCATGTATGTGTCTTTCCCCTGTATATTCAAGGTCGACCCTCCTTATGACAACCATGGCAAGAGCCATGGGTCCCAACCAAGGGGGGGCATCAAATATTTAAGGACTCTTCCATATATGTCAATAGCCCAAAGAGCCCAACACCTTAAAATATATTTTAGTGTTATTTTTTCGCTTATCTTTCCAAGATCTCAAAATTTTAATGTATTTAAAACTCTCTCTCTCTCTCTCTCTCTCTCTCTCTCTCTATATATATATATATATATATATATATATATATATATATATTGAAACAGATTACTGTGTTACATATTTCTTGCCCGAAGGCCTGCAACCATACTTGTATCTCACCCATCTTGCTTGAAGGCCCGCACCAGCACTTGTATCTCACCGCATCCGGCCCACACTCACATTTTCCTCCACATGAAATTAAATGTGCTTTTTTCCGTAACCTCTTGGGAGGATGTGCCTTAGACGTATTTTAACATTTTTTTAATTAACTTAAGAATATTTTTTAGGAAGACCAAAGGGTACTCTTTGTAATTACTAAGTTGTCCTTATTAAAATTAATGAACCATTTTTAATTAGTATAGACATGTAAGGATATTTTCGGAATTCAAAAGTTTCACCATCAAATTTTCCTATTATATATATATATATATATATATATATATATATATATATATATATATATATATATATATAGGTTTATAAAGAATGTCGGCTGTGTGCACTCAGATTTTGAGTTTTTATTAAAAAAAAGTAATATATAACATGATCACAAACAAATAACGGAGAGTTTCTTCAAAGGTCCAAGTGTCGTACTAATGACATTGCAAAGTTGTTTCTAGATAATTTTGAGAATGTAGAAACGACAATTACCTGATTATTCTCCTTTGACGATATGCAAATTTTAATCAAAACAAAGTCCTCAGTTCAAGTTATCTACCATAAGAAGCTCCTCTTTACTACTAACATCAATTTAATGACAAGTTCTCTACCATTCCTCTTTACTGCTAACTCACATCAATTTAATGACAAGGTGTTGGAACATCTTAAATCCTTTTTTTGGGTGAGCAAGTTCAGTTAATAAATTTAGTGACTTGTAAAGAGATATAGTATTATATGGACCATTAGCATTAGCATGCCATTTCTATCGCTAGATATCTACTACAAAGAATAGTGAAATATTATAAAGGATATAGAAATATGTCAAAATTTTCATATAATATCTCAATAAGGGAGGCCCTCCTGGAGATTAATATCCGTTGTAAAAGTAGAAGTAATTAGTCTATAGTGCTCCTATGGCATCTATTATTCTATTCTCATAACACAAACCTCCACATGTATTTCTTCTTTAATCTTGAAATCTTAAACTGATATCTAACAAAGTCAGATCAAACACAAATAGATCAACTAAAACTCTTATTATAATTGATTATAGTGAAAACACATTATTTACTCGGAGCCAACCGAATGAATAGATCACTTAAGCTAAACTGTAGGTGAACCATAATTTTCTTATTTGTATTAATCAATTACATGGGTTGATACTTTATATTGTTTTTATTCGTAGTAACCCACTAATAGTTTATGATATTTGGTATTGATACATGATATTTTGGAACTATATATATATTAGGCTTAATTGCACTTTGATATTCTCAACTATTTCCATTTTTCAACTTACTACCTCAACTTCCTTTTTTCAAGTTGATACCTTGAATTTTATTTGGACAATAATGCCCCTGTCTAAAATTCAAAACTACCCTCAAACCCTCCCCCTCCATCCCCGCTCCTCCCTTCGGCCCCAACCTCTCCTCCCTCCCCCACCCCTTCGACCACAACCCCTTCCTCTGTCACGACCCGCACCCTTATGAGGGGCACGAGCACGTGGGTACGTCCAGCCTACGCCGCAGTATCGACGGTAGAACGCTGTATATAACGTCTGTAAATACTACGACTAACAGTTTAAATGTACCTGTACAGTATATACTCTCCGAATGGAGGTGACATAACAATACAGTCTCAATCACAGAATAAAACTAAGGTAGATAGCTCAGAAGAAAAGACATATGATAGATGAAAGAGTAAAAGTCCAGAGTCTAATACAAGCCCAGATATATGCAACATCACAGGTATCAAAATATAATATAGAACTACAATCTGATAAAGCTAGCTGGATCGCAGTCCAGTCAAACCTAGCTAACCTACACTACTCTGGAAGTACAAAATCTAGTGGCTCTACTATAAGGCCACGATCCAAGGCTACTCCATCTAACTCGAGCCCATAATAGGTCGAGCAGTCCGTCTCAGAGTCATCTGCAATATATCATAACGGTATCCTGTTAGAAAAATGAGCAAGTACAAACACTAACAGCAGTTCCATGTGAATTGACAAATTCTATAAGAGACAGTATAGTGAACTACAAGACAAAGATATATGAAGACTTGGGAACCGTTCGGAAGCCGAGTTACAACCCTTAAACCAAACAAGGACCGGAGTTGTAACTCTTCTCCCGAGCAGAACTTAGTCTCCAATCAAGGTACAATGTAAAGGCAAGTAGAGCATGTGAGTAACTGTATATCATGGCATGGTGAGAAAATACTGAATGTAGAACAGAGCAGGATATACGATAAGATAAAGTAAATATAAAATGTGATTTGAATTATTAGAGCGATATGTGATCGGCTTGGGATAAGTGACAGGACAGGCTATCCACTTGGCCCGGTAATCCGCGGTGACCTCAACGGAGAGTCATGCCGGCCAACCTGGATAACGATCACAAGGCAAAAGGATCTCCCTACACCCTTCGTGAGAGAAGAGTGGCACGAGCACATGAATAGTGACAGGGTGGCTTGGATCACATAGCCCCTAATAATTGTTGGTGTTTTATTCTATGAGTTGTGTGTTCACAACACTCTATTGTTAAAAGATAGTCCCACATCGGAAAATCACACCAATATGTATCTCTATATATTACTTATGAAGGAATAGAGAGATGCACATGGGTTGAGGCCCAATGGAGGGTGCCATGTGGGAGGATTTTACATAGAGGTGAGAATAAGAAACCAACTTTTGGCCAAATGAAAATAGATTTAAATCTATTGGAGCTAAGCCCCGAAGGGGCTTAGCGACTCGGACTCGGACTCGGACTCGGACTCGGACTCGGACTCGGGCTCGGGCTCGGACTCGGACTCGGGCTTGGGCTTGGGCTAATGGGCTTTTGAGGCTTATTGTGGCTTTTTGATGGCACTTTGCACTTAGCACGACAGCTCGTCGCAAGGCGCATTGTGCGGCGTACGGAGCGTACGGGTCGTACGGGTCGTACGGGTCGAGCGGGTCGAGTGGGTCGAGTGGGCCGTTCAAATTATGTAACGTCCGCGGGTCTTATGGGCTCAGATCCGGAAATGGCTCAGATCCAGAAAATCCGGATCTGGCATTAATCCAGGGCGTGCGTTCAGAATTTGAAAAGCCCACCTCGTGCCTATAATAACAGCAGCATCTCCTCTCTCCAGGGTTACAGAAAATAATCAGAGAATTTCCAGAGAGAGAGAGAAGTGCTGCTGCTATTCCGAGGAGTCGTCGACATTTTTGGCCAGCGTTCTAAAGTTCTCTTCGAACTTGCTGGTTCCTGGAGGCTTGTCCGTAAGGCGGATATAGCTTTGAGCGCCGGTGATCTTTCACCCCAGCAGGCTTTCTTCTTCCTCTGTTGCCTTCGAGAATATCGTCGCTTCTCTTTAGAAGTTATACGGTTCTGTTGCCTTCGAGAAATATTACGAAATAATCTTTTTAGATTCTCGTAATACAACATCACCTTCTTTAGGGTGTTGTTGCTGGAAACATTGTCTTTACAATAGTTTCTGAAATCGTGTTTTTCCTTCGATTGTTCGCCAAGGGACTAACAATAATTTTCCATCCCCGAATAGTACAATGGATCTGGACATGACACGTCATGGCACGTGATTTCATAAGAGGGTAGCAAATTCCCTTAGAAATCGGTGTCTATACAAGTACAGGGAACAAGACAGGAAGTGTACCCATATACCCAGAAATCTAGGAACAACATCTCATGTCATGATCCAATGTGTACTAGTCCGTGAACTATCGTGACTAAGAATCAAGTAAGACACTACGACTGAATCGGATATAGCAGATATCAAGACAATGAAAACTATCAGTGAATGTACTCGCCTGCTGTCCTGAGCTGTATGGTATATCAATGCTCAGAGTGGTAATCAGGAACCTAAATATGAGATACTGTATGTTAATTTAGGTTTAAACAAGTTTAGGAATAATTTACAATGAATGATATGCAATCTAGGTCAAACTAGGTCTCACTGAGTCACACTAAGTCATGTCAAGTCAATCTAGGTCAAATCAAGTTATATCAAGTCAATCTAACCCAAACCAAGTCAATCCTAGGTCATGCCAGTCATCACGGGTCAAAACAAGTCGAAGAAAGTCAAACGGGGTCAAGAGTTGGCCTACAGTAGACTTTTGGTCAACTGGTCAACCCTGGTCAACTCTGGTCAACTCTAGGTCAAACTGGTCAAATATTGACCAACAGTTGACTTTTGGTCAACTGGTCAACTCTGGTTTGGATTTGGTCAAATCTAGACAAAGTGTTGACTCACGGTTGACTTTTGGGTAAAAAGTCAACTCTGGGTCAACCGGGGTCAAGACTAGGTCTAGGCGACTATTTCTAACTATTACCAACCTCTACAACCCATATCCAAGTTCATCTTGGACTTCGAAACTCATATCTTGGCCGTAGGCCAATATCCTGTTTTACCCTTAAAAAGGGTAAAATTTTAGCTTAGGCAATTATCAAGTTAGCCTACCTACGCTTGGTATTTTGACCCGAGCTCCCTAGGGTAGTAAGGTACTAGCCTATACATATATTACCTACCAAGATACCTAAGTAAAGTGGACATCTAGTCCATCTTACGGCCTATTGCCGGTATCTTGAATATTTCAAGATACGAAATGGTACGGCGCGATACCGGCGCCCTACAACCCCGATTTCCACTCGGGAGCCTACCCGCAAAATCTAATTCACGTATTCTTGCCCCACGCAAAGTTTCAACTCATTCCGATACTCCGAGCTCCGTTTCGCCCTCTAACTCGATTCCCTCTATTTCCTATTTTCCTCTTTTCTTCCCATTCTTCTAACTTCTTCTAATTCTTTCCTACTAACTTCTTCCTATTCTTTTCTAACTTCTAATTCCTTAAACTTCTTCTAATTTAACTATCTACCAACATATATATATATATATATATATATATATATATATATATATATATATATATATATATATAGGGGGGGGGGGGGGGTGGATTTATAGGTGAACAAAGCACCAAAAGGGGGGGGGGGGGGGGGGGGGGGGGGTTAACCTGGCAGCAGCTGCTGCCAGGGCTGCTGCTGTCACTGCAGCAACTGCTGCTGCTGTGGCTGTTTCTTCTTCTTCTTTTTCATCTCTTCCTCTTCCCTACTTCCTATCTCTCTCTCTCTCTCTCTCTATATATATATATATTTATATATATATATATATATATATATATATATATATATATATATATATATATATATATATATATATATTAAAAAAATAAATATATATACATATATATATATATATATATATATATATGTATATATATATATATATATAAAATATATATATATAACTATAGTTATATATATAAATATATATATATATATATATATATATATATATATATATATATATATATATATATAAATATATATATATATAACTATATATATATATATATATATATATATATATATATATATATATATATATATATATATATAGTTATGAGTGTGTATTATATATATATATATAACTATATATATAGTTATGTATATATATAACTATATAGTATAGTTATGTATATATATAACTATATATCTATATATATAGTTATGAGTGTGTGTGTATATATATATATAAATACACACTCATAACTATATATATATACATATTCATATATATATATATATATATATATATATATATATATATATATATATATATATATATATATACATGTATATATATTTTGGAACTAGGTAAATTGTTTCTGGAATTGCTCCTACTGGGATTCGAACTCCTGACCAGTCGGACCGCATGCATCTCTCTTAACCACTGGGCTAGAGGTCATTTGCTATATATATATATATATATATATATATATATATATATATATATATATATATATATATATATATACCACTCTCTAAGGATTAAACCCTAATAATCCTTAACCTATTTTTCTAGGAAAAACCTACAAATTTGTGGGCAAATGGTGGAGAATCTTCTCCTCTCCATTTATTGTGTGGGACATGAATGCAAATGAGAAATAAATGAAGAAATAAAAGCATACCTAACAATGGGTTGGTTGGAGGAAGAAGAGCTTGAGAAGAAATTGAATTTGAAAGAGAGAGAGAGTTGCTTAGTGGAGAAGAAAGAGGGGGGGCTCTCCTCTTGGCCGGCCAAGCATGGTGGGTTAGGGGCACTTGTATTTACAAGTTTGCCCCTCCCTAAGCCTAATTCTAAATAAAATCCAAAATAGGTTTAGGAAGTTGCTAAAAATAAATAAAAATCATAATTAAACTAAATTACTCATGGGGGACTAGTCCAAACTCCTAAACCCTAAAATTTAGTGTGGTGGGCCATGGTTAGCTAACATGCTAATTACAGCTCAAGTCGAAATTCACCGGGGTCCCGAATTAACTCGGAATGCGATGAAATTCGAACCCGACTCCTATAATAATTAAATAATAATATTCATGAAATAAAATTCCCAAAAATATTATAAAATAGAAAATTACCATTTTATCCCTAACTGGAAAAAGTGAGGGTGACACCCTCCCCCCCGGCACCCGTCCCCATCCCCGCTCTGGCCAGCTGCCTCCGCCCTACCCCTGCTCCGTCCCGCCCGCAGCAATCTCCACCCCTGCCCCCCTTCCGATGCCCCCCTTCAGCCCCCAACAGTCCCCTCCCCAGCTCCGGCCACCCCCCCTCTGGCCAGCCGCCTCCTCCCCACCCCTCCTCCGCCCCGCCCGCAGCAACCCCCGCCCCCCTTCCGGTGCCCCCCCTTCAGCCCCTAGCAGCCCCTCCCCCCTCCCGCTCCGGCCACCCACCTTCCTCCCGCCGTCCTCCTTTCCTTCCTCCACCGGAGAGGGAGGGGGGGGGGCATCGCCGAAGAGGGAGGGGGGGGGGAGAGGCATCGCCAGAGAGGGAAGGGGGGGGGGGGGGGGGGGGGTGGGGGGCATGGGAAGAGAGAAAGAGGAAGCCAGGGGTAGTTTGGAAATATTTTGGATTTTAGGTATTAAGTTGAAAAACTAAAATAGTTGAGGGTATCGAATTGTTGAGTAAAAAAGTTTAGGGTATTAAGTTGAAAAATAGAAATAGTTGAGGGTATCAAAGTGCAATTAAGCCTATATATTATAATTTTAATAATAAATGTCACATCTCCTAGACGAAAATCGATGATATGTTCATGTTGCCTGCATTTCCCGACTTTAGTAGGGCTTTATGCAGAATTTATTAATGAGGAATTGTGAATCGAGATTATCATGGTAAATTTCATGGAATTTTATTCTGCTTCACATTTTCCGTCTCCAGGTTTGTGTAACTCATTTTGGTAGACATTATTGAACTTCTTCTTGGAGTATTTACTGTAGAGGGTCTTTCTCACCAAGACAGTTGAGAGCCAATGCTTGTCATCAAAGAAGCTTGGAGAAAGATGTTCGTCTTTGAAGAAGTTTGACAATCAAACCATCATTTGAAGCAGTTAGGGTTATGTATTAACTCTTTATTTCTGTTAGGCTTTGCATAGGCCTATTTCATCAGCGATGCTATAACCGATGGCATGCAGACCCTCCTCCAAAAACATGCTAAACTCAAAGACTACAAGGACTAATGCTAAATATGGTGACTAGTTTCCCGCTGTTACATATTACTACAACGAAGAGAAAACCTACGAAAATGAATCTGCAATGGAGAGCAAAATACGTGTATAATTAGAATGTTAAATCCTCCTCTTCTTTTTGTCAGTGCTGAATTCTTTTCAGCATAGAGAGTTATAAATTTGCACAAAGATGTAAAATAAATTGTTTGGGCCATGTAATTAACTTACATGCATCGACACAACATATATTACGTGTCATGGTGTGTGTATTGTGTATCTTAAGATAAATAAAACCACTTCAAAAAGACAAATATCATTTATAAAAAAAATATTATATACTAGTCAGATTTGACAGATTGTATTTGCTTCTCATTCCCTGTGCATTGAACTCTTACTCTCTGAAACCATTGAGAATTTTAAAAAAGGGAAAAAATGAAACAACTAATTATACACACAAATGCAATACCATTACAAGCTATGTCAACTGCAAACATAAAATGCTTTCCCTTTGATGCATCTCCTGTTCTTCGGCTCTTGAATCAAATTATCCAGATTGACATACAAAAACCCGCCATTCTTCACAGCCTACCTTGCTGCCTTAAGCAGCATGGCCCTCTTCCTCCTTCCTTCTGATGCTCCTCACTCGATCAACCACCCTCTTCGGCTCACTAATCCCCCCTCTATTCCACAGGCAGTACCGTGATTCAAGTGCCTCTGTATACTGATCTCTGGTCATGACATTCAAGAAGGAGAGACCCCTCAGAACTAGATCAAAACAGCTCTTCGATTTTTTCATCGATGCGAAAATGTTGACCCATGGACGAAGAGGGGATGAAGTGCTTCTTACATGTGTATAGTATTGCAGGAAAATGGACTTCTTGCGATGATTGAAGATGGAAGGATATTCTGCAGTTGTGATACGTGCAAAAGTGTTACAGTGAATTCCCTTTGATTTCTCCTCTATTATTATCATACTAGTTGATTTAATTAAAAATTTGTAGTACGAATGATTTTGAAAAAATTCGATCGCTTCACTATGTCATTGATTATCAGGTTATGCCATATGTCGTCCGTTTCATTCCATGAATTTAGACAACATGGTGATTAAGTAATTTTTGTTTCTTTTGAAAATGCTAACACAATGTGCGAAACAATGGAAGCAATGCATGACGATCACATGGACTTAATGAAATTGTCTGTGAAAGTTGCTATGTTATTCGTCTTTTATCACAACTTGAAGGGACAATTTAACCAAATCCATAAAATCACCATTCAATGCTTCTATACTTTCATACACTGTTATAGTCATTTTAGGAAGAATAAATTTGCTCAATTCACCATCAGGACAACTATTGTGTTGCCTAAATTGATGGAACGAAACGGACTAAACATTATCAATAACAAAGTCAAGTGATTATATTCTTCGAAATCGTTCCAATTTTCAAACAAATCAACTAGTACTATAATGATAGAGGTGAAATCGAAGAAAACTCACTGTGACACTTTCACACGTATCACAACTGCAAATATCCTCCATCTTCAATCACGACAAGAAGCTCATTTTCCTACAATACCATACAAATGTAAATGTCATGATGATATCATAATGGATAGCCGATACTTGAATCTGTCTGGCCTGTCCACAACAATATAGATAACATGTTACACACATGTAATTGCTAGTTCAAACTAAAATTTGGTCAAAAATATAGATAACCACCACCAATATGCACTGAAAATCAAAGAATGAGAACAATATTTCCAAACCTCCACACTTTTGACGGATTCGCTTCTCCGGAAACGGCCCGACAACTTCTTGAAACGATGATTCATCAAATCCATGAATTCACCGGACAGTCTTCCATACTTCCACACATTTATCTTATTATTTTTAAAAGAAATAAAATTGCTCAAATCATCCTTTGGGCCACCGTGGTACCTGTATTTCATGGAATAAAACGGCCTGCAGATGACATAACAAACACAAAGTCAAGCTATCGGATTCTTCAAAATCATTCTAATTATAAATTTTCAAATGACTATCGAATTCTTCAAAATCATTCTAACTAGAATTTTCAAACAAATTAACTGGTATTATAATGATAGAGGTTAAATCGAAGAAAACTCACTCTGACGCCTTTGCACATATAGTACTTTTAGAATATCCTTCCATCTTCAATCATGGCAAGAAGCTCATATTCCTATATAAATGTGATTTTATTTTTTAATCAAAAAACAGATCCTCCAAAATCATTGTGACGGACATAGACGTGTCAGACATTTCAAAATATAATTATTCGCCTCAGACCAAAAAAGTGGTGCCGCAAAAGTTTTTACCAAGTAGTCACAAAGTATCGTGCAAATAATAAATTTCAACGCTGCTAAATAAACTACTGTTACAAGAATTAAATTGACTTCTTGCTATTAGAGAGATTCTAGAGTTTCAAAGTTTATTCAGTAGTACATTCATCTCCTGAATAAATAATGTCAAATATAGTGTTTTATCATGCAAAACATTTTTTGAATGAAAATTCAATAACTAGCACAAATTTAAATGGGTATTCAAGTGCCACAAAACTTCACTAATGCAAGGTCTCGATGGATCAAGATGTGTGCAGCCATAGGTTAATTCAGCTTAGGGTGACATAAAATTTTAGAAATAGTATCATGTCAATAGAGTGTTGGAATGTCAGAATATTGAACTAGAAAAATAAAATAAGAATGAGATAAGAAAAATAGTAAATTAGACAATTTCAATGTTGCCTGAGTTCATCTATGAAATCAGATTTGAAAACACAGATATTTGGAGGTTGCATCAGACGGACACCAAATCCTACAATTTAATTTACAATACTTCTTGTTACTTGTAAAAAACAATCATGCCCATGTACTCCTGTTAAATCAAAAGGTTTTATAGCATTTATATTTCCAAAGTTCGCATGAATTATGTTGCATGATAGTTTTCTTATACTCCCATCATCATGTGGTTTTAACACAGATACACATACAGAGATATTAATGGCGAGGCAACTACAACTAGAGTGAGGGAAAAGCTTGCCAGGAGACTAAATTGATGGAACAATTATTGTTTGACTAAATTGATGGAACGAAACAGACTAAACATTATCAATAACAAAGTCAAGTGATTATATTCTTCGAAATCGTTCCAATTTTCAAACAAATCAACTAGTATTATAACAATAGAGGTGAAATCGAAGAAAACTCACTGTGACACTTTCACATGTATCACAACTACAAAATATCCTCCATCTTCAATCATAACAAGAAGCTCATTTTCCTGCCATACCATATAAATGTAACTGTCTTGATGATATCGTAATTGATAGCCGATACTTGAATCTGTCTGACCTGTCCACAACAACATAGATAACATGTTACAAAAGTGTAATTGCTAGTTAAACTAAAATTTGGTCAAAAACATAAATAACCACAACCAATTTGCACTAAAAATCAAATAAATCAAGGAATGAGAACAATATTTTCAAACCTTTACACTTTTGACAGGTTCTCTTCTCCGGAAAAGGCCCTACAACTTCTTGACAAAATGATTCATCAAATCCTTGGATCCACCAGTCACTCTTCCATAGTTCCACACATTTATCTTATTATTTTCAAAAGAAATAAAATTGCTCAAATCACCTTTGGGTAGGCACCGTGGTCCTATATTGCAGGGAATGAAATGGCCTGCAAACGACATAACAAAAACAAAGTCAAGCTATCGGATTATTCAAAATCATTATAACTATAAATTTTCAAACAAATTAACTAATATATAGTGATAGAGGTTAAACCAAAAAAACTTAATCTGGCGCCTTTGCACGTATAGCACTTAGAGAATATCCTTCCATCTTCAATCATGGCAAGAAGTCCATATTCCTATATAAATGTGATTTTTATTTTTTTTAATCAAAAATCATATCATCCGAAATCATTGTGACGTGGTATAGGACTTCGACGTGTCAGACATTTCAAAATTTAATTATTCACTTCACACAAAAGTAGTGGTGCCACAAAAGTTTTTACTAAGTAGTCACAAAGTATGAAGTGCAAATAATAAATTTCAACGTTGCTAAATCAACTAGTGTTACAAGCATTAAATTGATTTCTCGCTATTAGAGATATTATAGAGTTTCAAACTTTACTCAGTAGTACATTCATCTCCTGAACAAATAATAAGTTTAAATGTCAAATATAGTATTTTATCATGCAGAACATTTTTGGAATGAATTTCAATATCTAGCACAAATTTAATTGGTATTCAATTGCCACAAAGCTTAACTAATGAAGGTCTTGGTGGATCAAGATATGTGCAGCCATAGGTTAATTCAGCTTAGGGTGACAAAGATTTAGAGAAGTATCTTGATGTCAAGAGAGTGTTGGACTGTCAGAATATTGAACGAGAAAAATAAAATAAGAATGGGTAGGGAAAATTTTAAATTAGAAAACTTCAATGTTGCCTGAGATCATCTATAAAAATGTGAAATCAGATTTGAAAACACAGATATTTGGAGGGTGTATCAAATGGACAGATCATATGGGTGAACTTACCGAATATTATAATTTAATTTACAAAACTTCTTGTTAATTGTAAAAAAACAATCATGCCCATGTACTCCTGTTAATTCGAAAGGTTTTATAGCATTTATGTTTCCAAAGTTCGCATGAATTACGTTGCTTGATAGTTTAGTTTTCTTATACTCCCATCATCATGTGGTGTTAACACAGATACACATACGGAGATATTAATGGCGAGGCAACTACAACTCAAGGGAAAAGTTTGCCATGAGACTAAAATGTAAGTTGGCAGACAGCAAACACCTACCTTATTGGTCATCTACTTGATCTCCAGACGTGTATACAGAAACTTACTAGACAAAATGGAAGGTGAAGATTTATTATTCGGAAATAACATCATCTCCAACCATATGAGCATACCATGAAACTTTGTGAAAGAATAATTAAGCCCTTAACAGAGTTAATAGAAGAAATTAACCAATCAGCCTACAGCAAAACTTTGAGATAAAGGCTTTTGTTCTTGTCGTAAGTACCATCATTTCCAAGACTCAAAACATAAACTCTATGCTAATTGGAGTACGTTAACATGTGGGTACAAATATATTTCATGAACATTATAAAATGAACAAAAAATGATAGTAATGTTCCATTTAATATGGAGAATCATAACAAATTCAGCAGCAGCAGAAAAATGTCAGGGAAAATGTAACAAAGTCAGAATTTAGCATGAATAAATAAAATAGAATGAATAAAATAGTTGATATTGGACAAATGTCAATTTTGCATAATTTATTTGTGAAATGTGGGACCTCATTTGGGTATATCAAAAGTACAAATGTGCCAGGGAAATATATAACAGGCAGAAATTAGAATGATAGGAAATAAAACAAGATTCACATTGACTTGTTGCTGTCAGAGAAATTCTACAGTTTAAATGTTTGTCGAGAAGTACATTCATCTCGAGTGCAAATAATAAGTTTAAATGTCAACTTCGGTATGTTACCATGAAGGACATTTTTTTGAATAAAATTCAGGAACTAGGACATATTTAAATGGATCCAAGTGCCATAAGGCTCCCACTAAGTAAGGGTCTGGGAAGGTCAACATGTGTGAAGCCATAGGTCAACTCACCTTGGGGTGACAAAATTAGGAAAGAAAAGTATCTAGATGTCAGGGAAGTATTGAACTGTCAGAATATTTAATGAGAAATAAAATAAGAATGAGATAAAAAAGAAGAAGACAAATTTCAATGTAGTCGAGTTCATCTGTAAAACTACAAAATGAAATTGGAAAAAAACCGATTTTTGGAGGGCATATCAAACACGAATATGCAAAAAAGCCAATGTGTTTTCTGCTGCTCTTGCAGATTGGGAAGGGGACCAAAGTCATACATTCACTTCGATATGAACATTAAGCAAGCTGGATTTACCTCTATGAAGATCAATATATGCTACCACGCGCTTTTCCATAAGAGCCGAGCCCTAAGTCTTAAGTGTAGCATGCAAAATACTAAATCCACCTTTAGTGTTGCTTGGCACACCTCATCATGTTTCACCAAGTGTAACCTTCCCACGCAAGCTGTTAATAATATATAAATTTCATGGAGTAAGAGCGTGATCATATAAGCTAAGCTGCATAAGGAAATAAAGAAAGATTCAACTTCATCATAGAAAGGGAAGATTCATCACTAAAGTTATTATATACTATCAAACTTTGGTTTCTAGAAATATTTTCTAATATAAAAGACCTCAGGATTTAGGTTCTAGTTGGCACATAGCAAGCAATTAACAACCTTCATCGAAAAGTTACAACAAAGTTGCTGAAAACACTGGGGCTACCATCAAATACACCATGCGGGTAAACAAAAAACAAAGGCAGAAGATGATAAAGAATACTTGTAGCCATGACAGCATAGTTCGCAGTATCGGTCGATACTGATCCGATACGGCCGATACCGATACGGTTTGGCATGTCCCGATCCGATACCGACCGATACCCGATACTGACCGATACCGACATTGGTGCTATTTTCTAGTCAATTCGGCAGAGAAAATTGAATGGAAAAGACCAATCGGCAAGGGTTTAAAAACATAGTAAGGTTGTAAAAGCATGTAAAAGAAGAAAACTTATCTATCACATATAAACCAATTGGCAAGGGTGATTATTATTTCATTCAATTTCAAAACTACTAAGAAATGCGGTGAAAATACTTAAATTTATGCCTAAATATATATAAAATATATTTTCTAAAATATTAATAATTTATTAATAATTATTTGTTTTTCCGATACCAAAAAAACAGATACTCCGGTCCGAAACTGACGATATTGCCGATACCTCTGATCCCGATACTCATAGGAATGGTCCGATAACGATTCCGATACCGATATTGCGAACCTTGCTGACAGCCTACTTACCCTTTCAATAAGGTATGTATTACAAGATGATTCACATGATATATCGAATTTCAAGGATTTGTATCTTGGACAAAGCGATCACACTTTACAAATATGATTTCCTAGTCAAACCAAACTTTACAAATATGATTTCCTAGTCAAACCAAACGCATATTTTTGTGCATTCAAGTAAATGTGTGGTTACAATGAATAAAGGAATTATATGCACTTTATTACATTTTTTTAGTGATCCTGCTATCTGCATTAAACAAATGCAAGAAAATAAATTCGGAAGTATTTTATTTGAAATAAATTTGGAAGTATTTTATTTGGAGATCTAGAGGAAAAAAAAAATCTGATATAAAATCTGAGATATAGGATTACCAAAAATATATTTCATAAACCAAGATGTATGCAGAACATAAAACCATCAATATAGTGATCAACTACGTATCCATGTCCAAGGTGTTTGCACAATGGACACCACATCTTTGTTTCCCGTCAGTGTTGTCACAAAGTAAGATACAGAGCACAGCACTACATAAGATACATAGTGATGCACAAGGAACACCTAGTTCTCGAGGTAGAATGTCATGCACCTCATTGAAGCGATGCACATATTTTCTAAATTTATTTTAAAACTCCAATGACACTATCTCAACGAACAATATATTGTATGGATAACCAAAAGAAAATTTGGAAAAGATTTTAGAAAATCTGCAAATCAAAATACGAGGTAGTTAGAAAGATTTTTTAATTTTTTTGGAATCTTTTTCATATATAGTAAGTTGCTTACAAAATTATATAAGCACATATTATTATGTCAAAGAAATCATGCCATTATGCCATAATGAGTCATTCAAGAAAATCAATATAGGAGGCACACATGATATGTTGAGTTATATTTGGACACTTAAATTTTATAACCCTATGGATCTTTTCTATAGTGATGAAACCTAATACTCTAATTATCAGTCTGGATTGCGGTCACTTTCAACCTATACTCCATTTGATGCCAAACACAAAGCGTGCACCGAATGGTTTACATTCTGGATGGGTGTTTTTTCAAACATTACAATTATTTCGGGGCTCAAATGGACGTTTCTGAAATACTAATCCAACAAGGGTGTTTAAGCGAATGGGATGAAACCTTAGTGGAATCCAAACTTGCTCTAATACTCCAATATAAGATTGTCAGAATTATCAATACTAATATTATCAGAATATTAGCACAATACATATAAAATAATTATGATATCTAAAATACATTAGACCTATAAATGATAACATCTTCCATACAACAAACCAAGTAAATCAACATGAAATCCAACATATGACAACATTCATAATAATTCCATTCAAATTATGTGTCCACACTAAGTATAGTAAACAAATGATAGCCCTTATACTACTAATTATAAACAGACATTGTTCTATGAATCACGTCATAAAAACTCATTAACCCAGAGTCATCTTCAAGGTCCTGCTAGTCTGAAAAAGGAAACTCAATAAGTGTTTAATTAAATATATAAATAAGAACTCAGGTCTAACTAGTCTTAGCAATGTATATAATTAACATATAACTAAGTCAATTATAAAATTTTATCTTTCAGTTCATGATACTTGAATTTAACATTTATAGCGAATAATTTCAAGGTAGAATGTCATATTAATTTTAAACGAAGACAAGTATTAGGGGTTGATTGTGGCATACATAACATAGCATATGCATTTATCACTACAAGCATAATTACAAGTATAACCAATGCTCATGAAAAATAGAGGCCTATTGATCGAAGTAACTACGAAAGGGTCGGTCACTCAATAGTATGAATCATGTCTCTCCCACTAGTTGTAGACTTAAGAGAAGAGAATGTAGGCGTTAGTGTAGGAGGGCTAATTGAGCGAAGCTCTTTCTTTTTTCTTTTTCTTTTTTGGTTGTGCCTTGAATGAATATCGTGCTCAAGTGAAATTTGGAGCATTTCATTACCTTCCTCCCCTTCAAAGGGGACATATTTTCATTTGAGAGTAACTGATTCCGATTGTTAATCTCATAAACAATTTCCCAAGTTTCTATGATGTATCAAATCTATGCTAGTTTAAACTTTAAACTTGACCAACTGACTTAGAATCTCTTAATAAACATAAAACCCTTGGAACATAGTATAACTAGCTCCAAATAAAGTATTAAATTATTAATATCTTCAAATATACTATAAATAGCTAAAAAAAATGGATTGTCTAGAAGATCACCACATGCTAAAAAAATGGATTGTCTAGAAGATCACCACATGCTTAGCTAAATCAGATAGTGTTACAACTTAGAAAATTAGAACAAGAAAAACTAATTGTGGAAGAAATTTGACTTTATATGTATATACATACAACCAATAATAAAACGATGGGATACCTTTATAGCATGTTGAATTCTCTTCTTTTGACAGGCTGACTGATAAATCATGTAGGGTAACATTTTCAGAAATGTATATATGATTATATCTGAAAAAAGAAAGGATAAGATAAGTCAAAATGATGTGTCTGCATAATGATGGGTGGTTGTGAAATCCTACAAAGATCTACTCACGGTTTTCGCCTTTGACCCTGTTTAGCATGTTGTTCAAACTTTGAAGGAGTGACCTGATCATTAAGTAATGCCTAAGAAACAACAGAGAATATGAAAATTCAATATTGATGAAAAGTCATATATATATAGTTTTACCACTTGATTGCAATGAGAACAAAGTATTCCATTTCCTTTTCTTTCCCCTTCTAGTTTTAGTTTTCCCTATCAAACATAGTACAAAAAATATTAGGCCAATAATATAATTTAAATGCAAATATATGTAATGACCATTAAACTCATCTAGATTGCACACCTTTCCATCTACATCATACCACATTTTGGTCCCCTCGGGTAATTTATCTGACATGAAGACCAATTTATGCAATCCCATATTCCTTGTAAAATAAATATTCAATATTAGTGGCTATTAAATTACAAGGAAGTAAATAAGTTTTTATCTAGAGAGTTGAGTACACCCACTTTTTTGTTAACTTATCTGAGTTAACATTGTGTTGTGATTTCCTCTTCAAGGATCTGTTAGAGAAAATAAAATACTTATCTTTTATCTTGTATCAAAAATAAAATAAAATAAAGCATACATATATTCAACACTCAACAATATTATAATCCAAAAAACCTTATATCATAAGGGGAAAGAAGGGATGTTTGCTTAAATTATCAGTAGGAATGTATAAGTTCAAAACAAATCATGGTTTCTTCAAGTAGGAAAAAGCAGTATCACAATCATCGCTATCATGATGTAAAAAAGACCATACTTAGAACCACATTCTCATTCTATTTCTACATTGTCTGTTTGTTTTATTGCTTGTGCAACACTTTGGACGATACTAATATTATTCTTCACATTTAAGATGTGCGGCCTATGGATGTGAAACATGAGGTACTCATCAAATGCAACACAAGGTATGGGAACCAAATATTTATACAACAGAAGAGGTAAATTTTAAAAAGATGGTACTTTGCACCACCGGTAGTTATGTAAATTGTACAAGGACAATTTGAAATCCTTTATTCCTACAATGTTACTCAATAAACCCTAATTTACATTTAATTATTATATTACTAATGTGGACTAGACAATACCCGACCCCCGTGCCCACACCTGTCTCATTTGTGACTGAATTAATGTTCTCACAAAAACATTATGAGGCGTCGGGTATATGTGAAAATATTTCTCACATGCAAATAAGTCGTGTGACTAGTTTAAAAAACATATAACGATCTATTTGAAATGGAAGCCTATATGCCTAACATTCCCTACTTAGGGGAAGTCCTAGACTGACCTATACTAATCAAATGCATGAATTTCAAGCACTCGCAAACACATAACATACTCTTGTAACAATACCATGGAAACCAACAGATTTTATGCTTTCATCAACAAATCGAGAATAATTTATCAATAGGTGAAGTTTACAATAAGAAACTGAATAAGAACCAAGTTTCCACATAAAATGGACTATGGAGCAACCGTCTAAAAGTTGGTTTGGGAATGCTAATCATGGTTGCTTCTGTTTTTTATTTTTTTGTAAAAAGTAGTCCGATAAGTAGTTTGATAACAACAGTTATAAAATTTTATTGGAAAGTGACTTCAACTTTGGGAAATCTTTTGAGAGGAGGGATATTGCTTTCGAAACTGCTTCTACTGTTGCTTTTTGAAAAGCAACAGCAGTCCTAAAACAGTCCCAACTAAACATGGCTCTTCCAAAAGATTGAGCAATTATCACAATTAAGAAAATATCTTTTGAGATAGATTTAAGAAAATAATTTATTTAGAAAGAGTGAGAAAACATCTACTACTCAAGTTTCAAAAGGATATGTTTCAGGGAACTCAACTAGACTATGTTGCACGAATACGGACACGACATAAATACATGATACAAAACTTTTCAAATCAGTACAAAAGTAGTTACCTATAATACAAATACGGGCACAAATAATACTGACACAATACAACACCATTTTACCGTGTTCGTGCACTATAGCCTACTAATGTACACCTCGTTCACATGTTCGCTCCTAACGCTAGGACTTTGGCAGACTTCCCCCAGTTTTGAATAAATTGGTTAAAAGACCATTATAACCCTTTGTTTTGAAAAAAAAACAGGTTTAAAACTATTCAAAAACTATTTTAGAATTTTAATATGAAGGAAAAAAAAAAACGAAACTTAAACTTAATCCAGCCATGGCATTGGGGATGGGAACTTACTAGTTTGAGGCTACAAAATCCAAAATAATTGTTTAATATATAGTCAGGTAATTTTCTTCTCTTGAGAAGATTTATAATAAATTTATATTCTCCCTATTTGAAGGGAACTTAAATTGTTGCTTGTAATAAATTTTAGGTTTGATATCCTATACTAAAATGTTAATTTTTTTTAGAATGTCTCCTCTCAAACCTCAATAATTCCGCCCCTGTGAGCAAGTAACAACAATTTGTTGGCCCAATGATTATATTGTGTTTTTGAATATGGCTAATCAGTTAAGTTTAACATAATGATGTCACTAATATTCATATACTCACTATCATGTTGCTACTTAAACTTAGCATTGTCCTAATTGTCCTATATTATATTGCTATGCTTGTATCGTACTGCAACATATTTTGCTTAGCATTGTCCTAATTGTCCTATATCATATTGCTATGCTTGTTTCGTACTGCAACATATTTTGCTGGCCTAACATGAATTTGTAGACATGCAGTAAGCATGATCAAACATGATCTAAACAGGACATAGGCAATGAAGAATTAATGATGGACCAAAGACGGCGTCATACAAAGAGATTTCTCCGAACCGCCTAGCGACCTATCCGGTGCCTCGCATCGGGGGTCGAGGGGGCAGCGCCCCCCGTCGGGGGTTCGGGGCCCCCGAAAGGTATTCAGATTTTCAGATCTGTATATCTTTGGACGACTGCTGTCAGGAAAAAAGACGTCTTCAGGACTGCTCAAATATCAGAAGAAAGGCATCATCAAAGGGCTCTTGGTTTTCCTATTTGTTTCAAGTCTGTAATCTTCAATTTATTGAGTCTAGGAGAATGTGTACGTTGAGTCGCACTGAGTCATCTCAACCCCTAGACATATCTCTCCAAGCTCTACCATACAAACAGACCAATTCCTGAACCAAGTCCAAGCTCCACAAAGTCCAAAAGTCCAATGGACCAATTCTGTCTGCTGGAGACAGAGTTCGGGCCGAACTCTGCCTCCACACAGAGTTCGGGCCGAACTCTGTCCCCTGATTTCCAGCACCCTGATTTTTAGGGCCTGCTTGCTACGAGCTGTCCAACGGCAAAAAATTTGAATTATTTATACCGAATTCTGGCTGAATTCTGCATGTCCCGAACCCTATAAATAGGCCTTGGTTTCTCTCATTTGAAATCATCCACTCTTCTATTCTTCTTCTCTTACATAGCCTATATAGTCAAGAGCTTTACTCTTCCAATCTACTAGCCACAAAACTTCCTAAGCCCCAAGGTGCTCAAGTGCGATTCAGCTAGAAGTTTTTGTGCAAGAGTTGAAAAGAAAAGTCACTTGGACAATTCCAAGTCGCTTGAAAAAATCCAAGCAAATCGTCACTGCGATCCTCTGTAAGAAGTTGACGTGCTCTTCTGAAGAAAAGGCACGGGTTGTAAACTACTATTTCACAAATAGTGGATTTGAATCCTGAGCTAGAGTTCTCAGGCCTGGACTAGTCCTCCACGAGGAAAACCAGGTTAAAACTGCTGTGTTTGCGTATGCTCTTCTGATCTTTATTTACTTCCGCATTTCCTTCTGATTTATTTACTATCATGATAGTTATTTTGTGGAGGTGATATAGAGTTTATTTTTATTTGGTGATTATCAACACAAACTCTATTCACCCCCCTCTAGAGTTGCCTACACTTGTGTTTTCACAATTTCCCTCCCCTAGTGAACATTTGCTACTCCATCTAGACGGCCACAAAAATGTTATTTTCATCACTGCTATCTAGTATGCATAATCATATTATAGAGAAATTGGGTAAACAACACTCCATACTGCTAGGAGTCGACAAAATTCATATACTTGAAACTAGTCTATAAATTTGTTCAGCTGCATAACAAGTTCAAGGATATATACCTTTCAGTGACATTACTTCTAACTGAGGTGCTTGGCAATGCTTGTGCTTGCTTCATTTGAAGGCATGAACAACAACGCAACATAAAATCACCAATGCGGGACGTTTCATATAACTCTGCAAAAAGCGTAAAGTAGCTTTGAGTTCTCTATCAAAAACTATATAAGCCAGGATTTTATAGAAAGGTGAACTATTTTGTATTTTCAGTTCAAAAAAAAATTAACATAATTGCTCAGCAATTTAGATAACCCAAAATGTAAAGGTCTTATATCATTATCCTAATAGGTAGCTAATAGTGTAATCTGCATGTCCTGCCCACAACCATATAAAGAAATATTTGTAATTTCTAGTAAAACTTAGGTTGAAATCTAAATTTTGGTCGAAAATTTAGATAAACCACCAACAGTTTGTACTAAATTCAGAAAATGAGAACAATATTTTCAAACCTTCACAATCTCGACATGTATAGGTCTTTTTCTCCGGAAACGGCCCCACAACTTCTTGTAGCGACAATCTTAATAAATCTATGGAGTCGTCATTCATTGCTTCCATAGCTTCAGTCATTGTTTTATTATTTTCAAAATAAATAGAATTCGCAATATCACCGTTCGGGCAGCCACCGTGCTGCCAAAATTCATGTAGGGAAACAGACTGCATAACATAATCAATGATAAACTCAAGCGTCAGATTCTTCAAAATCATTCAAACTATAGAATTTAAACCAAATCAATTAGTTTTATAATGGTAGAGGTGAACTAGAAGGAAACTCACTGTAAAGCTTTTACAAGTATCACAGCTGCAAAATATCTTTCCATCTTCAATCATCGCAAGAAGCCCATTTTCCTGCAATACGGTATAAATGAAATGTCAATTTATGTTGTAAAGAAGCACATCCTACAAAATCAGTGTGACTCAGAAGTACCACAAAAACTAAAAATATAAATATTCACCTCAGACAAAAGACATAGCCCCTCAAAAGTTTTCACTACTTGGTCACAAAATATACCTTTAAATGTTTACAAATTATCCCTTGTTGTGGTTCGAAATTATACAATATCTACCCACTTGCTTTCCAAGGGTACTATAGGCATAAGAGAGAGGGAAGGTAGGGTTCATTGTATTATCGTAATCTTTAGTTTATAAGTAGCAAAGTTCCTCAGAACCACCACCATTCCCCTCCCCATACCGGTGTACCCTAATGTAAATAGGATGATCAAATACACACACATGTATCTAATCAAATTGGCATGCTTTGCTTCTACCGTCCGACGAATCATCACTAATAAGTAAATACCCATTGTACGTATTTACAACCACGTGGTGGTAAGTAGAAACCATATGCATGCACAAAAGAATGATCTCTCGATGGACCATATCCATGTTTAATGGGTATATATACCCACGATATAAATGTGAGTTCAAATTAATTTATATCGTGGACACTCTGAAAATAGGTGCATGTATGTGCGTTTTGTCAGACTCAGGAACAACGGATACCATAAAATATAATAAAACACGCGAAAATAGTTGGTGCTGTGTCGTGACGTGTCATAGAGTAAACGACGTTTCTAGAATACCTCGCCCGTGTCCGTGTCACTTCATATTCGACACCAGTCGGACACTCCAAAATACACTAGCTAGCTAGCACACACCAAAATAACAAATCGATCAGGGAGGGTCGCATCCGTGTCATAGCTAGAGTAAAGGTTAATTTCTTGGATACCTCATCGTCATTGACGAGCTTGATCGAAGCCCCGTCGATCCATCCGGACGCGATCAGCTCCTCCGGGTTCGTTGGCGCCTTGGTGGGTGGGCCCACATTCATCATCGCCCTAGCTTCCGCAGGATAGGTTGGGCCCACATCGTCATCGTCGGGACGCCTCGCCGGAACCGAGGGCTCGACAACGCAGTCGCGGGTCTTCTTGCCTTTAGTTTTGGAACGGGTCCGGGAGAGAGGAGAGCCCGAGACTTCCCATTGGGATCGGAGCGCGAACACCAGCTCCCTCTTGTGTCCGCGCCGGACAGTAGATCGAGTCACGTACTCGTCCTCCTCCGGCGCGGGTTCGGGTCCGGGCCCGGTTTTGGACCCGGATCCATCTTCGGATGAGCTCCAGTTCACGATTTGGGAGCGGACGGCGTCGAGTTCTTGGTGGAGGGAGGCCATCTCGGACGGGTTGGGCTCGGCCGCCATTGGTGAAGAAACTTAGGGCTAGGCTTTCTTTTTTCTCTCTGGTGGTGGAGAAGGTTTGTAGTGAGTAATGGAGTGGAGATGAAATGAAGAAGAGAACAGGAACTTATAAAGAGAGAGGAGGGGTAGCATGGGAAGTGAAGGGCGGTTTCAAATGGAAGTACTAGTGGGTTACTTGATTTGACAATTATGTCCCTTCTAGTAAATAAATTTATTTTTATTAGAATTATACGTTTTTTTTTTTTTGGTAAGAAAATATATATTCTAAGATTAGTGTTCGGATTCTGAAAATATCAAGCCTAGAGTTTTGGGTACTAAGATTGCAGGTATTGACCATTCAAAATATGTTAATAAATAGTTTGAAGTTAATTAGACTTGGGCCGTAGAAACATTATAATCTTTCTTGAGTTCTGATTAAATTTATTTATTTAGATGGTTGACATGGTTCAACAGTCATATGAAGATCCAAACCCTAAGGTGAATCTTCATGACCTAACGCTAGTTTGGAATATTTATAAAACCCAAAGTATAATTAATCCTTTTCATTACCGTTAAAATTAAATTGTTTGTTAAATTATATAAACATGCATCTACTTCTAAAAGTTAGGGGTAGTTTTGTATGCAAAATGTATTATTCTCAGGAATATTATTTTCTTGAAAATTTATTGTCTTGTGTCAAATTCATCCCCTTACTGGTGGTCCCTACACTACACTTGGATTCATCCTCTTACTAGTGGTCCCTAATGTAGATAGGTATGAATATACATGTATCTGTATTCTTTTTTTTTTTTTTGAGCATTTATTTGTATTCTAATCGATGGACTTTGTTTCTATCGTCCAATGTAATTTCCAATATCTTAGTAAATAAAAAAACGCAAATGGGTGAACACAAATTTATTTGAAATTATAATGTCACTTGTTTATTAAAATATTAGATTAAAAAATATTTCACAAAGGAAAATTTTATCAAATGTTCAAAAATCACAAAAATATTATGAAAAAATCACCACAAAATAACATTTTATCGCGTGCCCAGAATTAGTGAAAAATATATAAAAGGGTGCGGAATGACCTTTTTGTCCTTCTAATTTATTGAAAACACCCACGAAACCTACTCTTCAAAAAAATATTTCGATTCTTCCTCTTCTTCCATACGCTGCTCACTTTTGAATTTAGGTTTTCTCCTCCAAAATCTTCAAACCTTACTTCAAAAACTCGTTAGTGACTCTCCATTCGTAATCTTCACACCATGTCGTCATCATCAGTTCCCACTTCATCATCATCAGCAGCATCAACTGGAACCCCACTCCATCGTCATAATCAGCATCAACTGGAACCCCAGTTAGAGAAGAGAGAGAGCTGATGTGAAGAGAATTAAGAGCTTTTTGTCATTCTCCGTGTTAAAATTATGAAAAATGACCTTTCTTCGTGTTAAATTGACAGAAAATTGCCATTCTTCGTGTTAAAATCACGGAGAATTTTTTCGTGTTAAATTGACAGAGAATTGTTATTCTTCGTATTAAAATCACGGAGAATTGAACACGGAGAATGGCCTTTTCCCGTGTTAAATTGACGGAGAATTGCCATTCTCCGTGTTAAAATGACGAAGAATGGTCATTTCCCATGTTCAAATGCAGGAGAATGGTCATTCTCCGTGTTAAAATAACGGAGAATGACCATTCTTCGTGCTAAAATCACGGAGAATGGCTATTCTCCGTGTTAAAATGAGTGAGAATGATCATTCTCCATGTTAAAATCACGGAGAATGGCCTGCAGGAGAATAGTCATTATACTGAGCTTAGGACTTAGTAAAATGAACCTATTAAATGTTAAGTTCATCCCATTAATTTGGGCTTAGGACTTAGTAAAATGAACCTATTAAATGAGATTCATTATACTGAGCCCTAGGTTCATCCCATTAATTTGGGCTTAGGACTTCGTAAAATGAACCTATTAAATGAGATTCATTATACTGAGCCCTAGGTTCATCCCATTAATTTGGACTTAGGACTTAGTAAAATAAACCTATTAAATGAGATTCATTATACTGAACCCTAGGTTCATCCCATTAATTTGGGAGTCTTTAACCGACGGCCACGCAGAGAGCCTCCGGTTGTTCTCTGTCCTGCTCATAGCGGCTGCACACCTTTGTTAGGCTGGAAGAGCCTCAGGAGCTGCCGCGAGCCAATAGCTGCTTCATGAAGTGGTCTGCTCTGACGAGGAAATGGCTCACTGCGGGTCTGGGGGGGTCTGTGGGCGCAGACCTTGATGGTGACTGTATTCACATCTTCTATCCGCAGTCTTTTGCCGCAAGGGTAAAAGTTGTGGAGCTATTCAGTGTAGAGCAACAATTGCTTAGTTCTCGCAAAAGAGTCCTACGATCATACTGTGAAGATTAACCCCATTGTAGATCTTTAGGAGTTCTTTCCATATAATCACAAAGAATCTGTAATAGACCCTTGTAGGTGTGATTTTTAATAAAAAGAACTTTTTATGATCTTTTTTGTTGTATGTTCTGTTAAAAAAAAATTCTGTTGTATCTTCTACAAGACCCCCTTCAAAGTGTTAGAATGTAGAAGAATGATCATTCTCCGTGTTAAAATCACGGAATGGCCATTTCCCGTTGTAAAATCATGGAGAATGACCATTCTCCATGTTAAAATCACGGGGAATGGTCATTCCCCGTTGTAAAATCACAGAGAATGGCCATTCTCCGTGTTAAAATCATGGAGAATGGCTATTCCCATGTCAACATACATGAGAATAGTCATTTTCCGTGTTAAAATCACGAAGAATGGCTATTTTCCGTATTAGAATGCAGGAGAATGGCCTTTTTGTGTTAAAATCACGGAGAATGATCATTCCCCTTGATAAGATCACGAAGAATGGCTATTCTCGTGTTAACATACAAAAGAATAATCATTCACCGTGTTTAAATCATGGAGAATGACCGTTCTCCGTTATAAAATTACGTAGAATGGTCATTTCCCGTGTTAGAATTCAGGAGAATGGTCATTCCCTGTGTTAAAATCACGGAGAATGATCTTTTTTTTCCTTCTACTTTTTTAAAGTATATATTGATTAATATAATACTTTTCATTGTTGTTTATTTTATATCAGTGCAAACAACCGAGAAGCTCAAAGAGATAAATAAAATTCTTATGAATGAGAAAAGTGAGCTTCAGAAACAAGTTGAATCGTTGCAGAATGAAGCCATTAAAAATGACCTAATCGCCGAAAAACTTCAAATCTTTCCACGATGATGATGATGATGATGATGATGATGATGAGCGATGATCGGAGTTCGACTGAAGAAAAGCACAGTGAACTACGAACGATCTTTGCGATCTCTGCTGAAGATGAGAGCAATGGTATTCAGATCTCTCGTGAAGAAGAAGACAAAAATCGCAATCAAAATCTAAGTTTGTGAATTCAAATACATATATATGACCAAATTTGCGCGAAAGGGATAGCTATGGTATTATCAAAATGGCAATTTTGTAAATATAGAGCGTGTAAAGAGAATCTTGAAATATTTAATGTGAAAATACATAATGTTGGGTATTTCATAAAATCCATCATGCGAGTAGATTTTTCATAAACATCCACCCCGAAAGTGGGTATCTCAGCAATTTTCAGTTTCATAAATGATGTACTTTTGGAAATTATACCAAACTCACAATTTGGAATTATGTTTTGAAAAAATAATCCAATTAGTGAATCTAATATTCTAGTAAATAAAAAAAGACTAATGGGTGAATAAAAATTAATTTATTTGAAAAAATGATCTACCTTTAGAACTTATACCAAACTCACTCATTTGGAATCTTGTTTTTGGAAAAAAAAAATGCTCACATATATTCATACATGAAAATTGTATGGTGGGCTTGAAAATAAAATTTTGTAGTAAATAAGTTTCGAGAAGATGATTTCAAAATAAACCCTAACCCAAAACCCTAACCCTAACCCTAACCGTGAACCTGACATCCGCTACCAGACTATTGTGCAACAGCAAATGGATAGAATTTAGACAAGAAGAATTTCTTATTGTTGAGTTCGCTTGTTCCCATGCTATATATCATAGTTAGTAGAACTTCTTCCTCTTCGTTTTTCCTTCTAGCTGCATTGGGATTCCTTTGCAAATTGCATGTTTAATGTTTGTCCACTCCCATCTAGAGGCTTCTTAGTGATTGCATGTCTAGGCTGGAATTGAAAGTCATCAAAAATCATTGGTCCAAATGATTCGAGACATTTGCAGGAGGGAGTCATGTTGGCTTGGGTTCAGCAATAGCTCCTTCACAAGTTGTCGGAATTGTCGAATCTTACCTTTGGGCTTCAACTGCTAATTTATGGGTCTTCGAGCTTGACGGCTAATTAAAAAGGTATATGGTCTTTTAATGTATGTATGCCTTTACACACAACTTACCTGTAAATATAACAGAATATATGTGTTTGTTTGTTTCATTGTTTCCTATGCAAATGGATTTCAATCATCTTTCCCTTCAGAAATTTTAAGGGATCCTCGCTCGACCTATTCTTCTTCGACCCATATATCTTCTAGGTTTCATGGAGAAGTTCTAGGTGACAACTGACAGGTAAAAGCTACTGGAAACCCAGAAAGAACAGTTTGCTGTTGCATGGGCCAATTTAAGTTCAATTACAATGTATATGTTTGAAGGGATGTAGATCCCTTCTCTCTCTCTCATAAACCCTAAACCCAAATCCAACCCCTAAACCCTAAACCCAAAACTAAACCTAACCCTAAACCCCTACCCCCTACCCCTACCCCAACCCCAACCCTAACCCCACCCCTAACCCTAACCCCACCCCTAACCCCTAACCCTAACTGTAACCCTAACCCTAACCCTAACCCTAACCATCAACAATTTAAACCTGTTTGTAGGTACAGAATTTTTTTTAAAATAAAATCAAAGGTTGTGCAACCAAGTGGTTAACACCTTTAGTATAGGGAGGAGAGGAAGGAGGAGATCCTGGGATCAAATCCCTGTGGATAATCAAAGATTTGCCCTTCTTCTCAAACTCCTTCGGCAGTATTAATTGGAGAAGGGTACGACAATGGCATGTGGAGCTCAACGATAGGAGTCCATGGTGGTACCGATGACGGAAATGGTCTTAAAAAGACGGATTTGAAGGAGGGACCAGAGGCCTGACGGTGATGCAATTGTGGCTGAAACTCCACTGGTTTAGCACGATGGTGCTCAGAGGTCTCCCGGTGAGACAATAGGGGTGCAGGGTTCGCCAACAGAGTTTCTCCCGTATATATTCTCTTTTTCAGGCTTAACTTGGCAGCCTATTCTCTTTTTCAGGCTTCTCCCGTATATATTCTCTTACATGTGTAAAAGTTATATTATAGGGTTTTTAAAGTAATATAGGAAATAAATATTTTGTTACAATATACATATAAGCAAAAATATATTTTCATTTGTTTTGGATCACACCAATAGTTGATCAAACTTTACTTTTATTTTAAAATATTTTATTTTATCATACATGTGTATGTGAATAATGAAAAAAAAAATAGTGTTTACTTAAATATCTATATTAAAATATTTTCCACCTATAAATATACATATTTGTGTATACTTGTAAATATTATTTTTTTTGAAATTTTATTAAAACTATTTTAGGTTTATGAAAATTTGCTTTAATTTACATTGATTGTTATTTTTTTAAAAAAAATTATTCAATGTGATTTAAACTAGGATTAAGATTTGATTAAATTAGTATGACCATAATTTTGAGTTTGGGACTCTATTGTGCTATATGCAAACGGAGAGAACAATGTCAAACTTTTTTCACACGGTACAACATAAAACAAACTATTGCTTGCCAATCTAGATATTCCTATGCATACGATTTCCAGTCTAGATATTGCTATGCATAATTTCCAATCTAGATTTTGCTATGCGTATTTCTCTTCTTCAATGCATTCTTAACAATCACTGATGGCATTGAAGAAGAGGGTTTGAGGGCTTTCCTAATTTTGAATACATTCCAAGCTGTCCCAATGGCATGGCCTGCTGTTGCAAACGCATGCTCGGTAACCTCTCCTGCGTTGTCGCCAAACCTGAAAGAAACAACGATCGAATCGAATAAAAGTTACACAATGTTTCTTAAACAGATGGCCATAATTATTGTTAATTATGATGATATTTCTTGCACTCTCTTCTCTGACGAATGCATGCGAATACTTTTGTCCTACCAACTTTCTAATCACATGATTTCATTTAAGATTGGAAATCGACAGATTTAGTTATCAAAAGAGATTCTCCTCAATTATCTAACAAATTAGGTAAGATGGTTGTCATATATGAACTTCGGTCCTTTAGGGTCTGCTTGGCAATTATCGGGGTAGCGGTTATGAGGTGTTTTTAGAGTACCGGTTATGAGCGGTTATGAGGGGTCCGGTTTTGGATGGTTTTTAAGTAGCGGCTTTTAAACCAGTCCAATCCATGCTTGGTAATTCACTAACGAGCGGTTCTGAAAGTTTTTTACACGAATAAATTAAATAGGGAAGGGTATCGGTAGTTATAATTATATATATTTTTGTGAGGATATAAATGGAATAAAAAATAAAGCCGCTCAAAACCCGCCGATTTGGGGTGTTTACAAAGCCACCCAAAAATACATTACACCGGTTTTGGGGGGTTTTTGAGCCGACGAAAACCAGTGCCTCAAAAAAATTAACAAGCAGGGGTTTTCATAACCGGTCGGTTCAAAAACACCCCAAAACCGGTGAAAACACCATTACCAAGCAGACCCTTAGTATCTGCCTCATTCTCCACCGCACGCAACAACCTCCTTCTCAGCACCTCGACCCAAGAATATATATATATATATATATATATATATATATATATATATATATATATATATATATATATATATATATATGCAAATAACCTCTAGCCTAGTGGTTAAGAGAGATGCATGCGGCCCGAGTGGTCAAGAGTTAGAATTCCAGTGGGAGCGATTCCAGAAACAATTTACCTGTCGTTGGATGGGGATACATGGAAGATGCGAAAGTGAAGGGATGTAGATCCCTTCTCTCTCTCTCTCTCTCTCTCTCTCTCTCTCTCTATATATATATATATATATATATATATATATATATTTTTTTTTTTTTTTTTTTCTATATATATATATATATATATATATATATATATATATATATATATATATATATATATATGCAAATGACCTCTAGCCTAGTGGTTAAGAGAGATGCATGCGGTCCAATTGGTCGGAGTTCAAGCCTCAGTGGAGGCGAGTCATATATATATATATATATATATATATATATATATATATATATATATAAGCTTGGATTCGAATCCCGCTGTGGGAAAAAGAGAGTTTTTTTTGCAAATGAACTCTAGCCTAGTGGTTAAGAGAGATGCATGCGGGCCAAGTGGTCGGAGTTCGAGCCCAGTGGAGACGAGTTCGTTACAATTACCATTGCTTCAATATATATATATATATATATATATATATATATATATATATATATATATATATATATACCGACACCCTAGCATAAATTATGTCGTTTATTTCAGAGTTAATAATTATATCTTTAAAACTATTAACTTTTTTACATATACACTTGTTAGAAATGACCTTTTCGTTTTACTCATAACACTTTTTAGTTTGTCGGGAAACTCTCTTGATCCTCTTATCTTTTGTCGAAAAAGATCACTATATTTTGTTATATCCTTCCATGCCTCTAACACATATAAATTGATTATTATATTTTTAATTATTGATTTACTATGACACTTCTTTAGATGACATATAAACTTCTCATAGAATCACTATGTCGTAATATACTCTTATTTGTTAATTTTGGCCGTTATTTATCCTTTTATCTTTCATCACCAAATATAGGCATATTTTGTGGTATAATAAAAAATTTCGTGCCCCCGGCACCTCTCAATAAATTGGTTTCTTAAACTGGTTATCATTTATATTTTTTAATAATAACATCTTTAAAAGTATTGACTTAGCATGTCACTTTTTTAAATGTTATATACGAGATTTTTGGATTTGTTGGAAGTAGTCTTATCTTTTAATCCTAGCGATTATTCATTCTCTTATCTTTTTGTCACTAAAAGTAACTTTGTTTTGTTATATACTATAATACTAGTTACCATCATGCCTCTGGCACTTCTTGATAAATCAATTTTTGAAATTGTTTATAATTTATATAATTTAATAGTAATAACTTTTACTTGATGCCTTGCAGTCAGCTGTGCATGTATATTTAATTCCAGTTCTGCATATTGATTTGATGCTTAAGATACTTAAGAGTTTATGATAAGAGTATAGTTTATGATGCTTAAGGAAAACATCTATGTATAGAACAGCTCTTTTCAAGTTTATGATACTTATAAGTTTATGACTACTCAAATTGATTTGTCAATGTCCTATGTTCAAGTTTGAGATACCCTGCTTTCGTATGTTCTAGAGCTTGGTTTATATAAAGAGTATGAAACTCCTCTAATCTAATGTTGACAGTATACACAAATAATCTAAGGCTACTTTTAACTCCAAAAAACAAGTCTGTCTCAAGTAATCGAGGAATAAGGGAACAAATTCAACTTGTCTATATACAAAAGTACTCATTTATAAAAGTGCTCCATCTCTCGAAGAATAGATCTTCCCTTCTTTGAGACACCAACATGGCAACATCTATTATGTAAAGCAAACTGAACTTGAAAACTATTTTATACATCAAGTACTCTTTCAGTACATAAATTTAGTCTAGTTTATACTTGAAAACTATTTAATACAACATGTCTACTCACCCTATGTCATTTTATAACTATTTTTTGTTGGAAAATGATATTTGAATCACAAATTTGGATTATTTGCATTCTAAGATATAATTTTTGTGTTGAATTTTTTAGTATATTTTAAGTTTCAGTCCAGGGTAATTAAAATGCTGGCTCCGCCCTTGGATGCAAGCACCTGTGTGTTTATATATAGTGCATGCAAAGGATTTTATATTTTATATAGCTTCAGCGAACAGTTGCAAAATACAAATGATGCTCACAACTTTCGCAGGTCCAGAGTTTTTTTTTTTTTTTTTTTTTGTATCCAAAACAAAAAATAAAACTGTATTCCTTTATAAAAAAAACTGAAATGTACTTTAAAAACAAAAAGAAATAGACCTTGAACCCATGCACTTTTATATAGAAAGTTTAAGTGAAAATCAACTATAATAAATAAGTCATTATGCTACGTTGTATGAACACTAATATTTAACATGTTACAAAATGTTATATATATATACAACTATATTTTTGGGCCCACCTGGTTCGTGGGCCATGGACGATCGTCCTGGTTGCCCTGTGTCAGGGCCGGCCCTGCAACTGTTAATTAAAACTACTATATTTTTGTGTCATATTGATATTTTGTTTTCTATATTTATCTTAAAATAAACCTCCTTGCCTGCTAAGAATTTAAAAGGAAGATTGATTTTCTTACTTCTTGGACATTGCCCCTGCAACAGCTCCACCCGTAGCAGCAAGGGTTTTTCTTTCAGCAACTTCTACTGCATCCAGAACCTTGCCTGCAAGTAATGAAGTAATTAATTAGTTAACAATAACAACTGATGCGCACTGTTTCTGATGTGATTTCGTATGTTTCAAGTACACAACAACAACAACAACAAAACAGAGTCTTTATTTCAAATTTCAGTGGTCGGTTGGCAGTTTGAATCATTTTCTACAATTCAGCTCTGTTAATTAGGGAAGAAAAAAAAATATATATATATATATCTTTGTTTCATGTTAATATATTGGTTTGTATTTCCTACTTTATTGCTGTCCGTCCAATCTACAACTGTAAATCTTTGAATTACAATTTCAAACAGTACTAGTAGCAGTAGCTAATTAATTTAAGCTCATGATGCTATTGAAAATTAAGTATATATCATCTATGTACGTACTTACCAACGGCATCCAGTGAAGCCAAGAGAACCTCGCCAGGGAGCATACCGAAGAAAGCCTTGCCAGCTTTTGATTGAAGTAGCGGCGCAGTCGCAGATCCGGTAACGAAGATGACACCATTGAGCAAAGACTCGCTCATCTTCTCTGTCATTTCTGATAGCTTCCTCACCCTGAGAGGGAGATGGAACAATAATTAAACTAATTACAATCACTATATATGTTATGGGTGTCTGATCTATGTGATTTCGTATGTTGCTAGACGTACGCGTCTTTGTCAATTTAATTTACCTTCGAATGCTCTGATTGATTCCCCCATGTTTCTTGTTTGGTTCATCTTGCTTGTCTCCTATATCCTTCTCATCAGGCATGCCATTCTTACTGCCCCTGGTTGGAGCCTTAATCAGACTTGCCCCCTTTTGAACCTGAACCACCAGATCTATATAGTTTAATTTGAAGCATCCATATATAGTTTGAGTTTTGATCTGTTGATGCACCTAGCTATACATGTCCCGGTGAGAGAAGACTACACCAATATATATTGTCATTGGCTTGACAAGCCACAAATTAAAGATGGTTAATTCCCCTTTATTTGTTTTTTTTTTATATGATATGTGCAAAGTTCTTCAAGAGTGGTCAACATAAAACTTGTGCCTAGACAGCTAGCTAGACACGAAATTAACATAGAGATCGAAATCACAAACCTGACTGGCGTAAGCATTACTGCATATAAAGATTCCCTTCACTATCTCACCAGTTCCTCCAGCAATTGCTTTGGCCAACACGTTATTGTAGTCGTCGATCTTTGGTGCGTAATCCTTCCAGTAAACCTCATAGGAATTACTACTAGACGGAGCTCTAGAATAATTAGTAGTCTTTGATGGAGCAGACAAACAAGCGTTCTCCTCGAGCAACAAATCAAGATTATCCAAGTAATTTGATCCAGCGGCAAAGATGACGCCGTAGTTTAAGAAGCTGCCGTCATTGTCCGGCAGCGTGAAGAGATAGTGAACTTCGTCGAGCTTGATAACTGGCTCGTCTTTGGTCAGGGGCCACTGCAGATTAGTCCCGACTTTGACGACAGTGGCAAGGGGGACACCTTCATCGGTGATCCTGAGGATGCTGAGGTCCCCTTTGGCGAGTTCGACCGCCTCTCCATCTCCGGTAAGAAAGACCGACGCACCTGGAATCCTCAGGAGGACGTCTTCTCTGCGGTGTTTGACGTCGGGACGTTTGGGAGAGGAGGTCCTGGTGTTAGGGTTCCTTCCCTGGAACCCAAATTGTGGGGGAGATTTCTGTCCAGTTGCCATGAAATCGACTGCAGAATTGACTAAGAGAAGAAGACAAGCTAAATTGGAAGGGAAATTGAATAGAGAATAGTATTGAAATTGGGGATCTACAATAGCTATCAGTAATCTATGAATTAAGAGGCTAGGTTGTAAAAGCACAGCTGCCTATTCCTCTCTCGATCTGGGTATTTATAGGCACACCCGGATCTGTTACAGCAAAAGGACTGATACACTATGGTATCAGTCAGTTATTGACAGTTAACACCCCTGTTGCATAGCTGGCAATAGAGGGTGACTGGATTACTATTATGATGCACTTCCCTGAGCTGGCAGCAAGCTGGCAATGATGACAAGGCATCCTTCCTGAGCTGGCAATGATGACAAGGCATCCTTCCCTGAGCTGGCAATGATGACAGGCCATTCTATAGACTGGGCTGTAACAATACTCCCTCCATCAATTTGACCTTGTCTCAAGGTCAAAATGAGGAAAAGTCTTTATGAATTCTTCATAAGGCATCCAAGTAGCCTCCTCTGCAAGACCATCCTTCCAATGGATCAACAAATCAACTGCAGCTTGATTTCTCCTCTGAACAAGTCTCTCTCCAGAATCCAGTGAGGTTCAAGAATGAGTTCTTCCCTCTGTGTAGGTGTGCCAGTGTGAACTTCAGTGTGGTGTCCTATTTTCTTCTTCAACTGGGACACATGGAAGACAGGGTGTATGAGGGCTCCTTCTGGCAGTTTAAGCTTATAGGCCACTTGTCCCACCCTTGATAGAACTTGGTAAGGCCCATAGTATTTTGGAGACAGTTTTTGGGGTCTTCTATGAGCTATAGTAATCTGTCTATAGGGTTGTACTCTCAAGTAAACCCAATCACCTTCCTGGAACTCTCTATCAGTCCTGTGCATATCAGCCATCTTTCTCATCCTGTCTTGAGCTAGAGTTAGGTTGTCCTTCAGAATTTGTAAAGCATTGTCTCTAGTCATAAGATCCTCTGCCACTGTTCTATCAGTGATGACATCTGAAGAATAAGTGAGAATGTGGGAAGGTTTCCTGCCATAGACAGCCTCAAAAGGAGTGATCTTGGTAGCAGTGTGCCAATTGGTATTAAACCAAAATTCTGCCCAAGAGAGATGTTTGCTCCATTCCTTTGGCTTATGGCTACAGAAGCATCTCAGGTAACCTTCTATGCACCTGTTTGTCACCTCTGTCTGTCCATCAGACTGAGGGTGATATGCAGTACTGTATTGGAGCTTGGTACCCTGTAATTTAAAGAATTGTTGCCAAAATTGACTAGTAAACACAGGGTCCCTGTCTGAAACTATTGACTTTGGCATGCCATGCAATTTGAAGACTCCATCAACAAATACTTGAGCTACCATATTAGCATTGAAAGGGTGTGTTAAAGCAAAGAGATGGATGTATTTAGAAAGTCTATCTACCACTACCATAATAGTTGTCTTGTGATGGCTAAGTGGCAATCCTTCTATAAAATCCATAGATATATCCTCCCAAATGTTTGCAGGGATAGGAAGGGGTTGTAGTAGGCCTGCAGGGGAGGTTGTTTCACTTTTGTTCTGCTGGCAAATATCACATGCCCTCACATAATTTTTGACTGCTTTCTTCATACCTGGCCAATAGCATACTCTTTTGAGCCTTTGAAGTGTTTTGAGAGTACCTGAATGTCCTGCCTGCAACATATCATGATGCTCTTTTAACATAATCTCCACAAACTGTGAGTTGGGATCTATCAACAGCCTGTTCTTGTAATACAGTAGGTTGTTAACCATGCTGTACTTTGTCATGTTTAATAAACCTTATTCCCATTTCTTTTTCATGCTGGCATAGTAGGGAGACTGCTCCATTTGATTTTTGAAAAGTGTGAGCCAATCTGCTTGCACAACAGTCACTGCCTGTAAGTTGGCATCCTCCTTCCTGGATAAGCTATCAGCTGCTTGATTCTCCATACCCTTCTTGTACTCAACTTGATAATGAAAACCATGTAATTTTAGGATCCACTTATACTGTGCATCAGTGTACACCCTCTGTTCAAGCATATACTTCAATGGTTTGTGGTCAGTTCTAATAGTAAACTGTCTTCCCCACAAATACTGACTCCATTTCTTGACTGCCAGAAGAATAGCTAACATTTCTTTCTCATAAGTGGATAAGGATTTAGCTCTTCCCTTCAAGTGTTGGCTCAGATAAGCTATAGGCTTCCCTTTCTGCATTAGTACAGCTCCAATTCCCCCATTTGATGCATCACATTCCAAGACAAAGTCTTCCTGAAAATTTGGCATAGTAAGAACAGGTGGTTGTGTGAGTGCTTCCCTCAATAGTTCAAAGGACTCCTGTGCTTGTTGTCCCCAACTGAAAGAATTTTTCTTGAGTAAGGAAGTCAGTGGCCCTGCTAGGATTCCATACCCTTGTATAAATCTTCTGTAGTAGCCTGTGAGCCCCAGGAATCCCCTTAGTTGTTTAACAGTAGTAGGAACTGGCCATTCTAATATTGCCTTGATTTTGTCCTGGTCCACTTCTATCCCCCTGCTGGAAATAATATGTCCCAAGTACCCTACCTGCTCCTGAGCAAAGAAACACTTACTTCTCTTGATTTTTAATTGATGAGCTTCCAACTGTCTGAAAACTTGTTCCAGGTGACTATAATGAGTCTCAAGACTTGGGCTGTAAACTAGTATGTCATCAAAGAATACTAGTACAAATTTTCTCATATATTCTCTAAAAAATCATTCATCATGGCTTGGAAAGTGGATGGAGCATTAGTAAGCCCAAAGGGCATTACTAGAAACTCATAGTGCCCTTCATGAGTTCTAAAAGCTGTTTTGTGTACATCCCCCTCCACCATTCTCACTTGATGATACCCAGCCCTCAAGTCCAGCTTAGAGAAAAACTTAGCTCCATGCAGCTCATCAAAAAGTTCTTCAATGAAGGGTATAGGAAATTTATCTTTGATGGTGATTTGATTTAATGATCTATAGTCAATGCACAGCCTCCAGGACCCATCGATTTCTTCACTAAAATACAGGTGTGAAGAGTAAGAACTGTTAGTCTAATTATGCCAGAAGCTAACATCTCTTGAATTTGCCTCTCTATTTCATTTTTGTGCAGAAATGGATGTTTATAAGGTCTGCAACAAACAGGAAGAGCATTAGGAATAAGAGGTACCTTGTGGTCATAGGATCTTTTGGGAGGTAATCCTTTTGGTTCTTCAAATAAATGCTGATACTTTGCAACATAATCAAGCTCTTCATCATTCTTCCTGATTTTTGGAGTTTACAGGGTCTTCTTGCAGGTAGCATAGTTGAATAAGGAACATCTGGCCTTCTGTCTCCATTCTTTTTTGTTTGTCTCTTGAAATTGCTGGCAATTAGGTGTGAGGCCCTGTAACTGATGTTCAACCCTGTATTGCAAACTTCATGGTAAGTTCCTGGAAATTCCAGTTGATATTTCCCAGAGTACGTAACCAACTTGCCCCTAGCACAATTTGGCAACCTGTGAGAGGTAATAATAACAGGTCAGCTTCAATTTTAGTGCCTTGGCACTCCATCACTCCATTACAGATTCCTTTACTGGTAAGTCTGTCTCCATTAGCTACCATGACTTCAAATGATTTATTTTCAGTCAAGGTCAGCCCCAATCTTTCACTGAATGATGAATCAATGAAGTTATGTGTGGATCCTGAATCCACTAGTATCATGGCTGGTTTGTTCTTGACTGTTCCTCTGAGCTTCATAGTAGGGTTGTGTCATACCTGACAGAGCCTGCAATGATATTTCAAAAGGCTCTGTGTGAGGTCAGTATAGCAGTCTGATTTTTCTGGTGAAGGAAGGTCAGTTTGGGAATCCTCCTGCTCTTCATCAGCAACTAACATAAACAATCTCTTCTCTTTACACCTATGGCCTTTTGCCCATTTTTCATCACACATGAAACAGAGGCCTAGGTTTTTCCTCCTTATCAATTCATTAGGAGATATTGTAGAGAGTGAGGTCTGGCAGTAGTAACAGGCTTCACATCCCCTCTGGGTTGAGTAGTGTTTTTGGTGTTTTCAGTGTTGTTCATTGAACTTCCTGAAATGTTTTTGTTATAATAGGCACTGGGCCTGTAACTCCCTTTGATGGCTAACAGTTTGGCTTCAAACAATTTGGCAGCTTGCATTGCAGCAGATAAATTCACAGGGCTAGCCACCAAAACTTCATACCTCACTTCATCTTTGAGTCCCCCCACATAATTGCTAATCAAGCACTGCTCAGGTAGCCATTGTACTCTCTGTAATATTTTCTGGAATTGCATTGTATACTCCTGGACAGTTCCTTCTTGCTTTAACATCTTCAATTCAATTATGTGATCTGTTAGTTGGGAAGGACCATATTGCATCCTGATGGCTTGGCAAAATTCCCCCCAAGTCATCACTCCTCCTTTAGATTTCATCACCTGTCACCCCCAGTTTTCAAAAACAGGGGTATTTTTGTCATTTTGCATTTTTGAATATTTTTGAAATTTATTTTATTATTTATGATATTATTTTGGGGTTGAAATTTATTTTATTATTTATGATATTGTTTTGGGGTTATTTGAGTCGGGTTCGAATTTTAACTCATTTCGACTTGAAACGGGGACCCGGAGGGTAGTTTGACTCTAGTGGGACCCACACACTAGTTAGACATGGCCCACATGATATTAATTTTAGTCCACATGATATTAATTTTGGTTAGTAGTTAGACTAATTATTTTGGTTAGCATTAATTGAGATTAGTGATTTTGGAATGACCAAACTACCCCCGACTTAAACCCCTACCAATATATTAGCTAATAGATTAGTGTAAGGGGCTTTTAGGCATTTCCTAATATGACAAAAATTACTTTAATGGCTGGTCACTTGGAGGGGGGGATAAGGAGGTGAGTCATCATCTCTTCCATTTCATTTTATCCATCCATTTTCTCTCTCATGTTCTTCCCCAAATTTCTAGAGAGCAACTCCATTGATTTTATCTCCAAATCACCATTTCTTCCACCAAATCTTATTCTCTTCTCCTCTACTCCATAGTTAGAGGGTGCTAGCCAAGTTTGGGAGGAATCAGAGCTCGTGTCGTGTCCTTTGGAATCTCTACGTGTCGGTGTCGTGTCGGAAGGCCTTTTCCTTTGAAACTCTCTCCCGGAAGGTATAATCTCTCCTCTAATCCACCCCAACATGCATATAGGATTATTTTGGACCCATAGAAATGACCCCCATGGTTGTATCTCCATTTGTGTCCATTTGGAGGTCATAGGAGTGTCCTTGTGTTGTGGATGTGTTCATGTTACATATATAGATTTATATATATTGTAATGAGAGTGTATCTATATTTATATATGTAATAAATGGTTCATGATGATTATATAATCAAGTTTGTGAGTGTGGTTCCTCATATTATTATTGTTGTGGATAATTATAATATATTGTGTATTTTTTGGCTCAAACTATTTAAATTCGTCATGATTTTTATCCACGTTTTTAATTTCAGCCCTAACTTAGAAATGTCATAACTTCTAGCTCAAAGCTCGGATTAACCTCCCATTTTTTTTAAAAGAAGCGTATTGAAGTTAGCTTTCCAAACACATGTATTAATAGGCCTAATTCTTTCTGTAACTTTCTGAGAATTATTTGTGTGTCAGCTGTACGAAAGACAAACGCGTTCTCGGTGTTTTCGCGATTCCGGGAGTTTTCGGAAACGAAAACGCGATCCGTTTGAAGTTTCGGAAAGCTAACACATAGATCTATAACATACTTTAATACTAGAACTTAATTCATGCTGAGTTGGTACAGTATTGATTATTAGTATGAGTTACTATTCGGCATATGCATTTTGTGCACCCTTGTGTTAATATAATGTTCTATTTGATTTTAACCCATGTTAATGTATATATATTATGTAACTAAATAAAGAATACAAGCATAAGTAAATGGTTAAATAAATTATGTATGAGATGTAAGTATCCTATCTAATGTAAGCATGTATAAGTATGACTTGTAATGAATATGTAGGTTCCATAGTATGTAATGTATGGTGCATATAGTAGTGCAAGAGAATAAATGAATGATGAATGAATGCAAGCATGAATGTAATGTAATAATAGATGTAATGTATAAAATATACAAGTTAATGAGATGTAATATTCTATGCTAACACAAATCCTATATTACCTCATGTACCCCTTACACTATGTTGACACTATCACACTTGACACTTTGTTCACTTACACTTTGACACTCTTTGATATGTATACACTATGTATGCCCATTTAACCCTCACTTGCCCCTTTCCATGTTCACATACACACATAGCCTCTTAAATAAGTATTTATGAATATAGTTAACTTAGCTATGTATGTATATATATATATGGTAGCATATTGTATTGTAATATATAAGTTTATATAGCCATTGAAATGCCATGATTATAGACCTAATGTTGAATACCAATATATGCATGTGTATATATATAGACATGTATAGCTTAAGTAATAGATTACCTAGTGTATATCTAATGTGAATTCTTGCCTATTTAAGTATTGAATAATTGCATGCTATATAGAGTTGGGTGTATGTTGGCTTGTATAGCCTTGTATTGATGTGTGTTGCTAGGATAGTCTTGGTTAGGCCTAGTAAGACTTGCTGGGTTAGGAATGACCTAGTTTGACCTAGTTTGACTAGTGCAGTTGACCAGAGTTGACCAAGGGTTGACTTTGGCCTAGTTGACCTAGATTCATGTAGAATGCATTGTAGTGCTTTATATTACCCTTCTGGACATGTTGTGACTTGTGCTGTTCTAATTAGGAGCCAGACACATCTCCTCGGACAGTATCTTATTTTAGGTCTGTGATCACTCTGAGTATCTGTTCACCTATCAGCTCAGGACCACAGGCGAGTACATTCACTGATAGTTTTCAATGTCTTGATATCTGCTATATCCGATTCAGTTGTAGTGTCTTACTTGATTTCCAGACACGATAGTTCACGGACTAGTATACGTCGGATCCTGTCATGAGATGTTCCTGGATTACTTGGTATATTGGTACATGACTTGACTTGTTACTTGTACTTGTATACATGGACTTGGGAGTGGACTGATCACCTGCTTTTGAATCTCGTGTCATGACGTGTTATGTCCGGATCCTATATACTAGTCGGGGGATGGGGAGTTATTAGT
>JANAVB010041219.1:5787487-5984987 GCA_029216955.1 Iris pallida
ATGTTTCTTAAACAGATGGCCATAATTATTGTAATTATGATGATATTTCTTGCACTCTCTTCTCTGACGAATGCATGCGAATACTTTTGTCCTACCAACTTTCTAATCACATGATTTCATTTAAGATTGGAAATCGACAGATTTAGTTATCAAAAGAGATTCTCCTCAATTATCTAACAAATTAGGTAAGATGGTGTAATATGAACTTCGGTCCTTTAGGGTCTGCTTGGCAATTATCGGGGTAGCGGTTATGAGGTGTTTTTAGAGTACCGGTTATGAGCGGTTATGAGGGGTCCGGTTTTGGATGGTTTTTAAGTAGCGGCTTTTAAACCAGTCCAATCCATGCTTGGTAATTCACTAACGAGCGGTTCTGAAAGTTTTTTACACGAATAAATTAAATAGGGAAGGGTATCGGTAGTTATAATTATATATATTTTTGTGAGGATAAATGGAATAAAAAATAAAGCCGCTCAAAACCCGCCGATTTGGGGTGTTTACAAAGCCACCCAAAATACATTACACCGGTTTTGGGGGGTTTTTGAGCCGACGAAAACCAGTGCCTCAAAAAATTACAAGCAGGGGTTTCATAACCGGTCGGTTCAAAAACACCCCAAAACCGGTGAAAACACCATTACCAAGCAGACCCTTAGTATCTGCCTCATTCTCCACCGCCGCAACAACCTCCTTCTCAGCACCTCGACCCAAGAATATATATATATATATATATATATATATATATATATATATATATATATATATATATATATATATATATATGCAAATAACCTCTAGCCTAGTGGTTAAGAGAGATGCATGCGGCCCGAGTGGTCAAGAGTTAGAATTCCAGTGGGAGCGATTCCAGAAACAATTTACCTGTCGTTGGATGGGGATACATGGAAGATGCGAAAGTGAAGGGATGTAGATCCCTTCTCTCTCTCTTCTCTCCTCTCTCTCTCTCTATATATATATATATATATATATATATTATATTTTTTTTTTTTTTTTTTCTATATATATATATATATATATAATATATATATATATATATATATATATATATGCAAATGACCTCTAGCCTAGTGGTTAAGAGAGATGCATGCGGTCCAATTGGTCGGAGTTCAAGCCTCAGTGGAGGCGAGTATATATATATATATATATATATATATATATATATATATATATATAAGCTTGGATTCGAATCCCGCTGTGGGAAAAGAGAGTTTTTTTTGCAAATGAACTCTAGCCTAGTGGTTAAGAGAGATGCATGCGGGCCAAGTGGTCGGAGTTCGAGCCCTGGAGACGAGTTCGTTACAATTACCATTGCTTCAATAATATATATATATATATATAATATATATATATATAATATATATATATATATACCGACACCCTAGCATAAATTATGTCGTTTATTTCAGAGTTAATAATTATATCTTTAAAACTATTAACTTTTTTACATATACACTTGTTAGAAATGACCTTTTCGTTTTACTCATAACACTTTTTAGTTTGTCGGGAAACTCTCTTGATCCTCTTATCTTTTGTCGAAAAAGATCACTATATTTTGTTATATCCTTCCATGCCTCTAACACATATAAATTGATTATTATATTTTTAATTATTGATTTACTATGACACTTCTTTAGATGACATATAAACTTCTCATAGAATCACTATGTCGTAATATACTCTTATTTGTTAATTTTGGCCGTTATTTATCCTTTTATCTTTCATCACCAAATATAGGCATATTTTGTGGTATAATAAAAAATTTCGTGCCCCCGGCACCTCTCAATAAATTGGTTTCTTAAACTGGTTATCATTTATATTTTTTAATAATAACATCTTTAAAAGTATTGACTTAGCATGTCACTTTTTTAAATGTTATATACGAGATTTTTGGATTTGTTGGAAGTAGTCTTATCTTTTAATCCTAGCGATTATTCATTCTCTTATCTTTTTGTCACTAAAAGTAACTTTGTTTTGTTATATACTATAATACTAGTTACCATCATGCCTCTGGCACTTCTTGATAAATCAATTTTTGAAATTGTTTATAATTTATATAATTTAATAGTAATAACTTTTACTTGATGCCTTGCAGTCAGCTGTGCATGTATATTTAATTCCAGTTCTGCATATTGATTTGATGCTTAAGATACTTAAGAGTTTATGAAAGAGTATAGTTTATGATGCTTAAGGAAAACATCTATGTATAGAACAGCTCTTTTCAAGTTTATGATACTTATAAGTTTATGACTACTCAAATTGATTTGTCAATGTCCTATGTTCAAGTTTGAGATACCCTGCTTTCGTATGTTCTAGAGCTTGGTTTATAAAGAGTATGAAACTCCTCTAATCTAATGTTGACAGTATACACAAATAATCTAAGGCTACTTTTAACTCCAAAAAACAAGTCTGTCTCAAGTAATCGAGGAATAAGGGAACAAATTCAACTTGTATAAGTACTCATTTATAAAAGTGCTCTCTCGAAGAATAGATCTTCCCTTCTTTGAGACACCAACATGGCAACATCTATGTAAAGCAACTGAACTTGAAAACTATTTTATACATCAAGCTTTCAGTACATAAATTTAGTCTAGTTTATACTTGAAAACTATTTAATACAACATGTCTACTCACCCTATGTCATTTTATAACTATTTTTTGTTGGAAAATGATATTTGAATCACAAATTTGGATTTGCATTCTAAGATATAATTTTTGTGTTGAATTTTTTAGTATATTTTAAGTTTCAGTCCAGGGTAATTAAAATGCTGGCTCCGCCCTTGGATGCAAGCACCTGTGTGTTTATATATAGTGCATGCAAAGGATTTTATATTTTTATAGCTTCAGCGAACAGTTGCAAAATACAAATGATGCTCACAACTTTCGCAGGTCCAGAGTTTTTTTTTTTTTTTTTTTTTGTATCCAAAACAAAAAATAAAACTGTTCCTTTATAAAAAAAACTGAAATGTACTTTAAAAACAAAAAGAAATAGACCTTGAACCCATGCACTTTTATATAGAAAGTTTAAGTGAAAATCAACTATAATAAATAAGTCATTATGCTACGTTGTATGAACACTAATATTTAACATGTTACAAAATGTTATATATATATACAACTATATTTTGGGCCCACCTGGTTCGTGGGCCATGGACGATCGTCCTGGTTGCCCTGTGTCAGGGCCGGCCCTGCAACTGTTAATTAAAACTACTATATTTTTGTGTCATATTGATATTTTGTTTCTATATTTATCTTAAAATAAACCTCCTTGCCTGCTAAGAATTTAAAAGGAAGATTGATTTTCTTACTTCTTGGACATTGCCCCTGCAACAGCTCCACCCGTAGCAGCAAGGGTTTTTCTTTCAGCAACTTCTACTGCATCCAGAACCTTGCCTGCAAGTAATGAAGTAATTAATTAGTTAACAATAACAACTGATGCGCACTGTTTCTGATGTGATTTCGTATGTTTCAAGTACACAACAACAACAACAAAAACAGAGTCTTTATTTCAAATTTCAGTGGTCGGTTGGCAGTTTGAATCATTTTCTACAATTCAGCTCTGTTAATTAGGGAAGAAAAAAAATATATATATATATATCTTTGTTTCATGTTAATATATTGGTTTGTATTTCCTACTTTATTGCTGTCCGTCCAATCTACAACTGTAAATCTTTGAATTACAATTTCAAACAGTACTAGTAGCAGTAGCTAATTAATTTAAGCTCATGATGCTATTGAAAATTAAGTATATATCATCTATGTACGTACTTACCAACGGCATCCAGTGAAGCCAAGAGAACCTCGCCAGGGAGCATACCGAAGAAAGCCTTGCCAGCTTTTGATTGAAGTAGCGGCGCAGTCGCAGATCCGGTAACGAAGATGACACCATTGAGCAAAGACTCGCTCATCTTCTCTGTCATTTCTGATAGCTTCCTCACCCTGAGAGGGAGATGGAACAATAATTAAACTAATTACAATCACTATATATGTTATGGGTGTCTGATCTATGTGATTTCGTATGTTGCTAGACGTACGCGTCTTTGTCAATTTAATTTACCTTCGAATGCTCTGATTGATTCCCCCATGTTTCTTGTTTGGTTCATCTTGCTTGTCTCCTATATCCTTCTCATCAGGCATGCCATTCTACTGCCCCTGGTTGGAGCCTTAATCAGACTTGCCCCCTTTTGAACCTGAACCACCAGATCTATATAGTTTAATTTGAAGCATCCATATATAGTTTGATTGTTGTTGATGCACCTAGCTATACATGTCCCGGTGAGAGAAGACTACACCAATATATTGTCATTGGCTTGACAAGCCACAAATTAAAGATGGTTAATTCCCCTTTATTTGTTTTTTTTTATATGATATGTGCAAAGTTCTTCAAGAGTGGTCAACATAAAACTTGTGCCTAGACAGCTAGCTAGACACGAAATTAACATAGAGATCGAAATCACAAACCTGACTGGCGTAAGCATTACTGCATATAAAGATCCCTTCACTATCTCACCAGTTCCTCCAGCAATTGCTTTGGCCAACACGTTATTGTAGTCGTCGATCTTTGGTGCGTAATCCTTCCAGTAAACCTCATAGGAATTACTACTAGACGGAGCTCTAGAATAATTAGTAGTCTTTGATGGAGCAGACAAACAAGCGTTCTCCTCGAGCAACAAATCAAGATTATCCAAGTAATTTGATCCAGCGGCAAAGATGACGCCGTAGTTTAAGAAGCTGCCGTCATTGTCCGGCAGCGTGAAGAGATAGTGAACTTCGTCGAGCTTGATAACTGGCTCGTCTTTGGTCAGGGGCCACTGCAGATTAGTCCCGACTTTGACGACAGTGGCAAGGGGGACACCTTCATCGGTGATCCTGAGGATGCTGAGGTCCCCTTTGGCGAGTTCGACCGCCTCTCCATCTCCGGTAAGAAAGACCGACGCACCTGGAATCCTCAGGAGGACGTCTTCTCTGGGTGTTTGACGTCGGGACGTTTGGGAGAGGAGGTCCTGGTGTTAGGGTTCCTTCCCTGGAACCCAAATTGTGGGGAGATTTCTGTCCAGTTGCCATGAAATCGACTGCAGAATTGACTAAGAGAAGAAGACAAGCTAAATTGGAAGGGAAATTGAATAGAGAATAGTATTGAAATTGGGGATCTACAATAGCTATCAGTAATCTATGAATTAAGAGGCTAGGTTGTAAAAGCACAGCTGCCTATTCCTCTCTCGATCTGGGTATTTATAGGCACACCCGGATCTGTTACAGCAAAAGGACTGATACACTATGGTATCAGTCAGTTATTGACAGTTAACACCCTGTTGCATAGCTGGCAATAGAGGGTGACTGGATTACTATTATGATGCACTTCCCTGAGCTGGCAGCAAGCTGGCAATGATGACAAGGCATCCTTCCTGAGCTGGCAATGATGACAAGGCATCCTTCCCTGAGCTGGCAATGATGACAGGCCATTCTATAGACTGGGCTGATGAAGTGGAATGGTGTGTAACAATACTCCCTCCATCAATTTGACCTTGTCTCAAGGTCAAAATGAGGAAAAGTCTTTATGAATTCTTCATAAGGCATCCAAGTAGCCTCCTCTGCAAGACCATCCTTCCAATGGATCAACAAATCAACTGCAGCTTGATTTCTCCTCTGAACAAGTTTCTTCTCTCCAGAATCCAATGAGGTTCAAGAATGAGTTCTTCCCTCTGTGTAGGTGTGCCAGTGTGAACTTCAGTGTGGTGTCCTATTTTCTTCTTCAACTGGGACACATGGAAGACAGGGTGTATGAGGGCTCCTTCTGGCAGTTTAAGCTTATAGGCCACTTGTCCCACCCTTGATAGAACTTGGTAAGGCCCATAGTATTTTGGAGACAGTTTTTGGGGTCTTCTATGAGCTATAGTAATCTGTCTATAGGGTTGTACTCTCAAGTAAACCCAATCACCTTCCTGGAACTCTCTATCAGTCCTGTGCATATCAGCCATCTTTCTCATCCTGTCTTGAGCTAGAGTTAGGTTGTCCTTCAGAATTTGTAAAGCATTGTCTCTAGTCATAAGATCCTCTGCCACTGTTCTATCAGTGATGACATCTGAAGAATAAGTGAGAATGTGGGGTTTCCTGCCATAGACAGCCTCAAAAGGAGTGATCTTGGTAGCAGTGTGCCAATTGGTATTAAACCAAAATTCTGCCCAAAGAGATGTTTGCTCCATTCCTTTGGCTTATGGCTACAGAAGCATCTCGGTAACCTTCTATGCACCTGTTTGTCACCTCTGTCTGTCCATCAGACTGAGGGTGATATGCAGTACTGTATTGGAGCTTGGTACCCTGTAATTTAAAGAATTGTTGCCAAAATTGACTAGTAAACACAGGGTCCCTGTCTGAAACTATTGACTTTGGCATGCCATGCAATTTGAAGACTCCATCAACAAATACTTGAGCTACCATATTAGCATTGAAAGGGTGTGTTAAAGCAAAGAGATGGATGTATTTAGAAAGTCTATCTACCACTACCATAATAGTTGTCTTGTGATGGCTAAGTGGCAATCCTTCTATAAAATCCATAGATATATCCTCCCAAATGTTTGCAGGGATAGGAAGGGGTTGTAGTAGGCCTGCAGGGGAGGTTGTTTCACTTTTGTTCTGCTGGCAATATCACATGCCCTCACATAATTTTTGACTGCTTTCTTCATACCTGGCCAATAGCATACTCTTTTGAGCCTTTGAAGTGTTTTGAGAGTACCTGAATGTCCTGCCTGCAACATATCATGATGCTCTTTTAACATAATCTCCACAAACTGTGAGTTGGGATCTATCAACAGCCTGTTCTTGTAATACAGTAGGTTATTAACCATGCTGTACTTTGTCATGTTTAATAAACCTTATTCCCATTTCTTTTTCATGCTGGCATAGTAGGGAGACTGCTCCATTTGATTTTTGAAAAGTGTGAGCCAATCTGCTTGCACAACAGTCACTGCCTGTAAGTTGGCATCCTCCTTCCTGGATAAGCTATCAGCTGCTTGATTCTCCATACCCTTCTTGTACTCAACTTGATAATGAAAACCATGTAATTTTAGGATCCACTTATACTGTGCATCAGTGTACACCCTCTGTTCAAGCATATACTTCAATGGTTTGTGGTCAGTTCTAATAGTAAACTGTCTTCCCCACAAATACTGACTCCATTTCTTGACTGCCAGAAGAATAGCTAACATTTCTTTCTCATAAGTGGATAAGGATTTAGCTCTTCCCTTCAAGTGTTGGCTCAGATAAGCTATAGGCTTCCCTTTCTGCATTAGTACAGCTCCAATTCCCCCATTTGATGCATCACATTCCAAGACAGTCTTCCTGAAAATTTGGCATAGTAAGAACAGGTGGTTGTGTGAGTGCTTCCCTCAATAGTTCAAAGGACTCCTGTGCTTGTTGTCCCCAACTGAAAGAATTTTTCTTGAGTAAGGAAGTCAGTGGCCCTGCTAGGATTCCATACCCTTGTATAAATCTTCTGTAGTAGCCTGTGAGCCCCAGGAATCCCCTTAGTTGTTTAACAGTAGTAGGAACTGGCCATTCTAATATTGCCTTGATTTTGTCCTGGTCCACTTCTATCCCCCTGCTGGAAATAATATGTCCCAAGTACCCTACCTGCTCCTGAGCAAAGAAACACTTACTTCTCTTGATTTTTAATTGATGAGCTTCCAACTGTCTGAAAACTTGTTCCAGGTGACTATAATGAGTCTCAAGACTTGGGCTGTAAACTAGTATGTCATCAAAGAATACTAGTACAATTTTCTCATATATTCTAAAGATATCATTCATCATGGCTTGGAAAGTGGATGGAGCATTAGTAAGCCCAAAGGGCATTACTAGAAACTCATAGTGCCCTTCATGAGTTCTAAAAGCTGTTTTGTGTACATCCCCCTCCACCATTCTCACTTGATGATACCCAGCCCTCAAGTCCAGCTTAGAGAAAAACTTAGCTCCATGCAGCTCATCAAAAAGTTCTTCAATGAAGGGTATAGGAAATTTATCTTTGATGGTGATTTGATTTAATGATCTATAGTCAATGCACAGCCTCCAGGACCCATCCGATTTCTTCACTAAAATTACAGGTGAAGAGTAAGAACTGTTACTGTGTCTAATTATGCCAGAAGCTAACATCTCTTGAATTTGCCTCTCTATTTCATTTTTGTGCAGAAATGGATGTTTATAAGGTCTGCAACAAACAGGAAGAGCATTAGGAATAAGAGGTACCTTGTGGTCATAGGATCTTTTGGGAGGTAATCCTTTTGGTTCTTCAAATAAATGCTGATACTTCTGCAACATATAATCAAGCTCTTCATCATGTTCTTCCTGATTTTTGGAGTTTACAGGGTCTTCTTGCAGGTAGCATAGTTGAATAAGGAACATCTGGGCCTTCTGTCTCCATTCTTTTTTGTTTGTCTCTTGAAATTGCTGGCAATTAGGTGAGGCCCTGTAACTGATGTTCAACTCCCTGTATTGCAAACTTCATGGTAAGTTCCTGGAAATTCCAGTTGATATTTCCCAGAGTACGTAACCAACTTGCCCCTAGCACAATTTGGCAACCTGTGAGAGGTAATAATAATAGGTCAGCTTCAATTTTAGTGCCTTGGCACTCCATCACTACTCCATTACAGATTCCTTTACTGGTAAGTCTGTCTCCATTAGCTACCATGACTTCAAATGATTTATTTTCAGTCAAGGTCAGCCCCAATCTTTCACTGAATGATGAATCAATGAAGTTATGTGTGGATCCAGAATCCACTAGTATCATGGCTGGTTTGTTCTTGACTGTTCCTCTGAGCTTCATAGTGGAGGGTTGTGTCATACCTGACAGAGCCTGCAATGATATTTCAAATAGGCTCTGTGTGAGGTCAGTATAGCAGTCTGATTTTTCTGGTGAAGGAAGGTCAGTTTGGGAATCCTCCTGCTCTTCATCAGCAACTAACATAAACAATCTCTTCTCTTTACACCTATGGCCTTTTGCCCATTTTTCATCACACATGAAACAGAGGCCTAGGTTTTTCCTTATCAATTCATTAGGAGATATTGTAGTCGAGTGAGGTCTGGCAGTAGTAACAGGCTTCACATCCCCTCTGGGTTGAGTAGTGTTTTTGGTGTTTTCAGTGTTGTTCATTGAACTTCCTGAAATGTTTTTGTTATAATAGGCACTGGGCCTGTAACTCCCTTTGATGGCTAACAGTTTGGCTTCAAACAATTTGGCAGCTTGCATTGCAGCAGATAAATTCACAGGGCTAGCCACCAAAACTTCATACCTCACTTCATCTTTGAGTCCCCCCACATAATTGCTAATCAAGCACTGCTCAGGTAGCCATTGTACTCTCTGTAATATTTTCTGGAATTGCATTGTATACTCCTGGACAGTTCCTTCTTGCTTTAACATCTTCAATTCAATTATGTGATCTGTTAGTTGGGAAGGACCATATTGCATCCTGATGGCTTGGCAAAATTCCCCCCAAGTCATCACTCCTCCTTTAGATTTCATCACCTGTCACCCCCAGTTTTCAAAAACAGGGGTATTTTTGTCATTTTGCATTTTTGAATATTTTTGAAATTTATTTTATTATTTATGATATTATTTTGGGGTTGAAATTTATTTTATTATTTATGATATTGTTTTGGGGTTATTTGAGTCGGGTTCGAATTTTAACTCATTTCGACTTGAAACGGGGACCCGGAGGGTAGTTTGACTCTAGTGGGACCCACACACTAGTTAGACATGGCCCACATGATATTAATTTTAGTCCACATGATATTAATTTTGGTTAGTAGTTAGACTAATTATTTTGGTTAGCATTAATTGAGATTAGTGATTTTGGAATGACCAAACTACCCCCGACTTAAACCCCTACCATATATTAGCTAATAGATTAGTGTAAGGGGCTTTTAGGCATTTCCTAATATGACAAAAATTACTTTAATGGCTGGTCACTTGGAGGGGGGGATAAGGAGGTGAGTCATCATCTCTTCCATTTCATTTTATCCATCCATTTTCTCTCTCATGTTCTTCCCCAAATTTCTAGAGAGCAACTCCATTGATTTTATCTCCAAATCCACCATTTCTTCCACCAAATCTTATTCTCTTCTCCTCTACTCCATAGTTAGAGGGTGCTAGCCAAGTTTGGGAGGAATCGAGCTCGTTCGTGTCCTTTGGAATCTCTACGTGTCGGTGTCGTGTCGGAAGGCCTTTTCCTTTGAAACTCTCTCCCGGAAGGTATAATCTCTCCTCTAATCCACCCCAACATGCATATAGGATTATTTTGGACCCATAGAATGACCCCCATGGTTGTATCTCCATTTGTGTCCATTTGGAGGTCATAGGAGTGTCCTTGTGTTGTGGATGTGTTCATGTTACATATATAGATTTATATATATATTGTAATGAGAGTGTATCTATATTTATATATGTAATAAATGGTTCATGATGATTAATAATCAAGTTTGTGAGTGTGGTTCCTCATATTATTATTGTTGTGGATAATTATAATATATATTGTGTATTCTTTTGGCTCAAACTATTTAAATTCGTCATGATTTTTATCCACGTTTTTAATTTCAGCCCTAACTTAGAAATGTCATAACTTCTAGCTCAAAGCTCGGATTAACCTCCCATTTTTTTTAAAAGAAGCGTATTGAAGTTAGCTTTCCAAAAATGCATTAATAGGCCTAATTCTTTCTGTAACTTTCTGGAGAATTATTTGAGTGTCAGCTGTACGAAAGACAAACGCGTTCTCGGTGTTTTCGCGATTCCGGGAGTTTTCGGAAACGAAAACGCGATCCGTTTGAAGTTTCGGAAAGCTAACACATAGATCTATAACATACTTTAATACTAGAACTTAATTCATGCTGAGTTGGTACAGTATTGATTATTAGTATGAGTTACTATTCGGCATATGCATTTTGTGCACCCTTGTGTAATATAATATTCTATTTGATTTTAACCCATGTTAATGTATATATATTATGTAACTAAATAAAGAATACAAGCATAAGTAAATGGTTAAATAAATGATGTATGAGATGTAAGTATCCTATCTAATGTAAGCATGTATAAGTATGACTTGTAATGAATATGTAGGTTCCATAGTATGTAATGTATGGTGCATATAGTAGTGCAAGAGAATAAATGAATGATGAATGCAAGCATGAATGTAATGTAATAATAGATGTAATGTATAAAATATACAAGTTAATGAGATGTAATATTCTATGCTAACACAAATCCTATATTACCTCATGTACCCCTTACACTATGTTGACACTATCACACTTGACACTTTGTTCACTTACACTTTGACACTCTTTGATATGTATACACTATGTATGCCCATTTAACCCTCACTTGCCCCTTTGCCATGTTCACATACACACACATAGCCTCTTAAATAAGTATTTATGAATATAGTTAACTTAGCTATGTATGTATTTATATATGGTAGCATATTGTATTGTAATATATAAGTTTATATAGCCATTGAAATGCCATGATTATAGACCTAATGTTGAATACCATATATGCATGTGTATATATATGTAGACATGTATAGCTTAAAGTAATAGATTACCTAGTGTATATCTAATGTGAATTCTTGCCTATTTAAGTATTGAATAATTGCATGCTATATAGAGTTGGGTGTATGTTGGCTTGTATAGCCTTGTATTGATGTGTGTTTGCTAGGATAGTCTTGGTTAGGCCTAGTAAGACTTGCTGGGTTAGGACATGACCTAGTTTGACTAGTGCAGTTGACCAGAGTTGACCAAGGGTTGACTTTGGCCTAGTTGACCTAGATTCATGTAGAATGCATTGTAGTGCTTTATATTACCCTTCTGGACATGTTGTGACTTGTGCTGTTCTAATTATGAGCCAGACACATCTCCTCGGACAGTATCTTATTTTAGGTCTGTGATCACTCTGAGTATCTGTTCACCTATCAGCTCAGGACCACAGGCGAGTACATTCACTGATAGTTTTCAATGTCTTGATATCTGCTATATCCGATTCAGTTGTAGTGTCTTACTTGATTTCCAGACACGATAGTTCACGGACTAGTATACGTCGGATCCTGTCATGAGATGTTGTTCCTGGATTACTTGGTATATTGGTACATGACTTGACTTGTTACTTGTACTTGTATAGACATGGACTTGGGAGTGGGCTGATCACCTGCTTTTGAATCTCGTGTCATGACGTGTTATGTCTGGATCCTATATACTAGTCGGGGGATGGGGAGTTATTAGTGGTTGTGTGATCAAATCCCCACTGGTTGCTTCACACTTGTACTCCACACTTGTCCATAGCTACTTGTTCACACTTGCCATGGTGACCGGCCTTGTCTCACACTTGTTGCTTCACACTTGTTGTATGGTTGTAGGCGGTCAGATGGAAAGCTTGAACTTGTTTTCCAAGCCGATCACATAACGCACTAATAATTCAAGGCACCTTTTATATTTATTATCTTAGGGTGACTAAGTTCTGTTCGGGAGAAGGGTTACAACTCTGGTCCTTGTTTGGTTTAGGGGTTGTAACTCGGCTTCGAATGGTTCCCAAGCCATCCTATATATATTGTACTATCGTCCTTTTCAGTACTCACATCATGATATATATTCCAGTTGATTTTGTCTTGTATTTCATTATACTGTCTCTTATAGCTTTTGTCAATTCACATGGAACTGCTGTTGGTGTTTGTACTTGCTCATTTTCCTGACAGGATACGTTGACAAATTTTACAGATAGTTTGGAGGTGCCTGCTAGCCTAGAGGAGACACATTAGAGGTTGTTTAGTTAGCTATTCTCAGTTGTCTGGAGTTGTATTCATTTTGTGGATTACTGTATTTGAGTTTTGAGATGTATTTCTGAGTTTGTATCTTAGACACTTAGATTTCTCTCTGTTGTACCTCTTTTGGATTTTATGTTTTGTCTATCTTCCTTTATGCTCTACCTTAGATGTGATTGAGTTTATATTCTGCCATGTCACCCCCATTCGGGGAGTATAAACTGTTAGTCTTATACTATTAGATGCATTGAGACCTAGGACAGCGTTCTACCGCCGACACTGCGCGTAGGCTGGACGTTGTTACGTTCTCGTGCCCTAACCCTAGGGTGCGGGTCGTGACATCACCCAATCATACCAATAGGCTGCTGAGTCTTTCAGTTGAACTGAACAAACTCTAATCCTGTCATACTCTGGGACATTATAATAAGTGAAGTAATGGTGGACTCTTAATAACCAAGCTTCTACATCCCCATCTCCACTAAATTCAGGCAATTTGAGCCTGAGATTGGGTTGTCCTCCTCCATGTCCAGCACCAAATTGTCCTGTTGGTGCCCCTAATGGAGTTGTATTGATAATTGCAGGACTTTGTGTGGGCTGCAACACATGTCCCATGTTTCCTCTGGCATGATTGTTGATATGTTGATTATAAGGAGTGCACTCATATTGATTCATTGGAGCATTAAATTCCATATTGCTGCTAACAGTTTGTGAAAAATTTGGATGACTTGCAAAAGAAGTCACTGCAGGAAACACCTGGGGAGCTGGTGTGTTCATTGGTGAAGACATGGCCAAACAATTTGGGCTCATTCCCACCCTCGATTTCCCCAGTTCTTCAATCAACAATTCAAATCTATGCCCTAACAAATCAAATTTGTTGCTAAGGGTGTGCACAGTACCTTCAAGCATAAGGAACCGCTCCTCTGCTATGGGACTTCGTCTGGCATCAATCATCTCTGGTCGAGAAAATTGGCTACTCGATCCCTGCTCGTCACTCGCGCCTCAGCCACTGGATCCAGTGGCTCTGATACCAAATTGTTAGGGTTCCTTCCCTGGAACCCAAATTGTGGTGGAGATTTCTGTCCAGTTGCCATGAAATCGACTGCAGAATTGACTAAGAGAGAAGACAAGCTAAATTGGAAGGGAAATTGAATAGAGAATAGTATTGAAATTGGGGATCTACAATAGCTATTAGTAATCTATGAATTAAGAGGCTAGGTTGTAAAAGCACAGCTGCCTATTCCTCTCTCGATCTGGGTATTTATAGGCACACCCGGATCTGTTACAGCAAAAGGACTGATACACTATGGTATCAGTCAGTTATTGACAGTTAACACCCCTGTTGCATAGCTGGCAATAGAGGGTGACTGGATTACTATTATGATGCACTTCCCTGAGCTGGCAGCAAGCTGGCAATGATGACAAGGCATCCTTCCTGAGCTGGCAATGATGACAGGCATCCTTCCCTGAGCTGGCAATGATGACAGGCCATTCTATAGACTGGGCTGTAACACCTTGGCTGTTGGCAGCAACCCATGGATCGTACGTGTGGTTTTTTTTTGTTCTATTCTATCGATCAGTAATTTAATTACATATATAACTCCTCTTAGTCTTATAATTAGACGAGTGCATGGTAGTCGACATGTACTCATCTGTTTTGCACAAGAATCTTCTTAGTGCAATGGATGAGTGCAGGCTTTCGAATAATTCCTTTGCGACAGATAGAATAATCTTCCCCCTTTTCCTAACTTGTACTTTATTCCATCCTTTCCTTCAATATCAAGTTTGCTATCAAGTGGTGTGTTACAAGCCATTGGTTTGTGTAAGGTTTAACTGTGCAACAAGACATGTTTTAACAACCTGCAGATTTTCAAGCATCCCCAATTACAGAGAATATATATATTACCATGATAACTCGGCAGCCTGCAATTCAAACAAGAACACATGACTGCATTTAATTAAATTTTCAAGAGCTGATCATAGAATTAAGACAAATTGCAAATCAACCATAAAATTTCTTGAAATTAAATTCTTTATTTATAGGAATCAAATTTCTTGAAATTAAATTTTTCAGAAAAATTATATTGAATATATAAATATTCTCCCACAAAACTGAAAAAAAATAGAAAAATGAAAAAAAATAAAACATAAAATAAAAAAAGAAAAAAAACTGAAAAAAAAATTTAAAAAATAAAACGAAATAAAAACGAAATAAAAAATGAAAAAAATTGATAAAGGACAAAAAAACCTTAAAAAAACCAAAAAGTCATTCTTAAAAAGAATTAAAATATATTCTAGAAAATGAAAAAGATAAATAAAAAAATCTTGCAAAATGAAAAATAAACAAAGAACGAATAAAATAATATTTTGAAGACTAAAAAAAATTACCTGTACAAAAAATACTTACCTATTCTTAAGAGATGTTTTGTATCGTTTACCCTATTATTAGACATTCCAAAAGATAATATTTTATAACCTAAAGCAAACATGAAAATCACCTTTCTGGTCAAAAGAAAAGAAAAAAATATATACATTTTGGATTGACAGCAGCTTCACATTCTCTACAATATCAGTAACTACAATATCACAGAAAGCATGCAGAGAATTAGTCATTAATCAAAAAAAGTCCCTACACACTAAAAAGCCCCAATTTAGACGTGAAAAAAATATGAAAGATTAGACGGAACTTTTTGCTTGTTATATTGGATGTTATGAAGTAACTGAAACAGCCATATGTAGGCAAATCCTCAAATTTCACAACAATGAAATACACCGTATAGATCCACTCAGAACCAATAAATATGAAATATTTTTGTATCTAAACAGGAGTATCACATCATATGCACGAGAACAGATCAATTATGCTTGAAAAAATAAATAAAAAAGATTGGTCTTCAAAAAACTAAATGAAGAAGCAAATCACCATACACGTTACACAGCTATCAATACGTTGTGATCTGCCATCGCAAACGCAAGAACATACAAAATAAAAAGATTTTATCAAGAAATGTGAGGTCTTAAGTGAATAACAAAAGCAGAATGTCCTTGATTAAAGAGAAGAATGATCTCTCTCTCTGCAAATCAAATACATGTTGCACCCAACAATATCGCTAAGAAAACCTACCTAAAGTAGGTTAAAGATTTAAAAATACAAAAAGAAAAAAAAATCAAATTCATTGCTTAACTGAAACCTCTCACGAGTTTTCATGAAAGTACAAAAAGAAACCTGAGGTTCCATGAAGCCACTACAACCTCCACAACCAAAACCGGAGTCTCAAAAAATAAACACTAACTTCATGTAAGAGCAACCATCAACAATTAGTAAACCTGTTTGTAGCTACAGAATTTTTTTTTAAATAAAATCAAAGGTTGGGCAACCAAGTGGTTAACACCTTTGGTATAGGGAGGAGAGGAAGGGGGAGGTCCTGGGATCAAATCCCTTGGATAATCAAAGATTGGTCCTTCTTCTCAAAAAATAAATTATTAAAATACCAGCAAAACTTTCCTGAGAGTTGAGAGTACAGGGTGCGACTCTCTCCTGTGGTATGAGCCTGAAAGTATAGTCAGTCACCATAGTGCAGGGCGTATCAGAGAACTGAAGTATAGTCAGCACAAACTGCCAACCTGTCTATCGAGTCAGCGTACACTCAGAGTCCAGCCAACATACTAAATAAGTATTGGAGCAACTAATACTCTTAGCTAACGGAGTGTATAAGAGCATCTCCAACTCTATTGTGACTTTGGAAAAAAGTTGTTGCCACACAGGAATGACAAAATTTTACTCAAAAGTTCTTCTCCAATGCAATCGTCAAGTCAATTGTGAAGCTTATGTGGCAAAAATTAAAGAAGACATTGTGAAGTTGAATGTCTTGTTCTAGACAATGCACTTGACAATGTTTTTCTTCCATGTCATCAATTATGAATAAAAAATATTAGAAAAAAGAAAGAAGATAAGTAGTTGTCATAAAAGTTGTCTTGGAAGTTGGAAAAAATATTTTTTATTGTCTCCTCAATACTTTTGCATTGGAGAGCGTTTTTCTATCTCATTGTCTTTTGAGATATAATTTTGCCACATAAACAAGACATTGTCATAAACAAGACATTGTCTTGTGGCTCATGTCACATAGGAGCCACCTAAGACTCACAATACTTAACAAGACAATAGGGTTGGAGATGCTCTAAGAGCATCTCCAGCATCTCCAAGAGCATCTCCAACCCTACTGTGACTTTGAAAAAAAAAAATAATGCCACATAGGAATTTGGGTGTGAAGAATATTCGTTTGATTTTCATTTTTCGTTCTTGTTTCTAGGTTTACAATACATTGTAGTTTCATTATTCTTCTTCTTCCCCGTTTACATTTCAATAGAAAACCCTAATTTCTCCAAATTTATGAGTTCAATTCCTCTGAGTTCTTGATTACCCTTGGCAACTGATGTCAAATTCGGTCGATCTATACCATGGCTAGGCCGATCCGGCTACTCGACAAGGGTCGTCGGAGGAACCTCGCCGCTGAATCATGGAGGAGAGCCTCCGATCTCTCGAAGGTACGATTCTAGACCTAGTTCACAAATTAGCTCTGTTGGAAGAGTTGTTGAGATCTACAAAGAAAGGGGTTGTTCATCCCTATATTTCGGCCAAGGAGCCACCGCCTCCACCACCGCCGGATCCGTTCCGTTTGGCTGCTATCAACCGCCGCAGCAGTATCCAATGCAACCACCACAACCTCCGCCACCATCTGATCACTATTGCTATCTTCCGTCGTGGCATCAGCAGCAATGGCAGTATACCCCTACGACTATTCTCCGCTGCCGCATCAGCTGCAGCACTACCAATCCACTCCTCCGCCACAACAGCAGTGGACGACGGTAGCATCGTCGTTCCCCAGTTGGTACCAAGAGCAGTACGCAGTCCAGTCGCCACCGCCGATGTGGAACCACCAGCTATCGTTGACCCCCCCGCATTCAGCATTCTCCCCCCAAATCCCTCTTGGTGACAACATCAAGGGTGTGCTTACTCTCCTCTACCCAAATTGGGAACTCACATGGGTTATGATAACGAATTTCAAAACCACAGTTTCAGTTAGGCCTCGTTTGGTTCGCGGAATCTCCGGGTTGGGAAAGAAAAGTGATTACTTTTCCTATGTTTGGGTGTCCAAGGAATTGAGGAGGAAAGGAAAGTGATTCCCAATGGAAGGAAAATTAGAGGGGAAAGTGATCTCATCCATCCAAGGAAGGAATCACTTTCCCACATTGAAGTATTCACTTTCCTTTCCAAATTCCTTGGCATTGCCAAACATCGGAAAGGAAAATCAATGGAAATTAAAATTTCCCAAAGGAAAGGAAATGACAAGGAATTGATTTCCTTTCCCTTCCATTCCACGAACCAAACGAGGCCTAAGTAGCAGAAGAGAGTAACAAATGTCCCTCAAGCTTACATTCATTTTCAGGTAGTGATACTGGTGCTCAAGATTATCCTTCCATCTTCATTCGGTAACCTTAATGTGGGCTATGGAAGTGGATGAAGACACTCAGGTTAGCATAACCCAGAGGTCAGATTTTCTTCTTCTTCTTCTCTTCTTCTCTTCTTCTTCTTCTTCTTCTAGCTGCATTGGGATTCCTTTGCAAATTGCATGTTTAATTTTTGTCCACTCCCATCTAGAGGCTTCTTAGTGATTGCAAGTTTAGGCTGGAATTGAAAGTCATCAAAAATCATTGGTCCAAATGATTCGAGACATTTGCAGGAGGGAGTCATGTTGGCTTGGGACCTTGGGTTCAGCAATAGCTCCTTCACAAGTTGTTGGAATTGTCGAATCTTACCTTTGGGCTTCAACTGCTAATTTATGGGTCTTCGAGCTTGATGGCTAATTCAAAAGGTATATGGTCTTTTAGTGTATGTATGCCTTTACACACAACTTACCTGTAAATATAACAGAATATATGTGTTTGTTTGTTTGTTTCATTGTTTCCTAAGCAAATGGATTTCAATCATCTTTCCCTTCAGAAATTTTAAGGGATGCTCGCTCGACCTATTCTTCGACCCATATATCTTCTAGGTTTCATGGAAAAGTTCTAGGTGACAACTTGCAGGTAAAAGCTGCTGGAAATCCAGAAAGAACAGTTTGCTGCTGCATGGGCCAATTTAAGTTCAATTACAATGTATATGTTTGGATTTCTGCAAAAAAAGCACTATCCTTTAGGTGCTGTTATTATTGAATTCCAGCAGTTCCTCTACATGTATGGTTCTCGCAGCAGTTTTATATATCAGTAGCTGCTATGCTGATGTTTAATGTAGATGGATAACTTTATTTGTAGCAGTATTGATGTTATGCCCTCTATTTAATTAGCTAACCAATTATAGCTCTAATGTACGGCTCCACATTGTTTGTATTAACTATAGTTGCCTTCAGAAATCAGATTCATCATTTGATGTTGGCTAATTCTAAGGGCACATTACATTTTGCTAGGGGCTAGCCCAAATTTTTCAAAAAATATACAAGTTTGTCATCTCCATTCCTTACGTGGGGCTAGCCCAAAAATTTTCAGCAAGTAGGACTGACAACTTAGTTGCGGTCCTATTTTTCTTCGAACCCGGCGTGGCCAGTTGGGGTCCCGACGACCAATGAAATGGTAGCAGACGCGGCGATGTGTCTCGTCGACGGTGCTGGAGACGCGTCAGCGTGACGCTGCAGCGCTGGAGGCGTTGGATCAGGAGGCGAGCGGTGGAGACGCGGCCGAGAGGGAGGAGTCACCGGCGCTGGGGGGCCATACGCGGTTGCTGCAACTCGGCGGCGATGGAGAAGGTCGAATCTAGCGGGGCCAGTTGATGGTTGCGGCGACTCAGGGGGCCACAATTGTGGTTCGCGGTCGGGGCACGACGGAGGAGACAGCAGTGGTGGTGTGAGTGGTCGAGAAGTGGCTGATGATGGTGGTAGGTGACGATGGTGTGTGGTTGTTGTGGTGGTTGTCGGCAGAGGGTGGCCGGAGAAGGAGGGTCTCCAGCACCGGCGAAGCGACACGCCTCCTCTCCCCCCCTCCTCGTCCCTCCTCCGCCACCTCCTCCGCCTCCTGGAACCCTAATGGAATTTTGGGGGGGGGGGGGGGGGGGGGGGGGCTAGTCCCAAGTAAAATTTGGGTTGTTCCCAGTAAAACTTCCACTTCATGGGCTATCTCCTAGTAAGGGCTAACCCAAGTAAAAAGAGATGGAGATGTGTCCACTTTCACGGTGCTGCGACTCGACGGCGATGGAGAGGTCGGATCTAGCGGGGCAGTTGATGGTTGCGGCGACTCAGGGGGCCACAACTGTGGTTCGCGGGTCGGGGCACGACGGAGGAGACATCAGTGGTGGTGTGAGTGGCCGAGAAGTGGCTGATGATGGTGGTAGGTGACGATGGTGTGTGGTTGTTGTGGTGGTTGTCGGCAGAGGGTGGCCGGAGAAGGAGGGTCTCCAGCACCGGCGACGAGACACGCCTCCTCCTCCCCCCTCCTCGTCCTCCTCCGCCACCTCCTCCTCCCCCCTCCTCCACCTCCTGGAACCCTAATGGAATTTGGGGGGGGGGGGGGGGGGGGGGGGGGGGCTAGTCCCAAGTAAAATTTGGGTTGTTCCCAGTAAACTTTCACTTTCATGGGCTATCCCCTAGTAAGGGCTAACCCCAAGTAAAAAGAGATGTGTCCTTAGAATTAAGCTTGATGTTTTGTAGGGCTTTATGCAGAGCTTATTAATGGAACTTGTGAATCGAGATTATCATGGTATATTTCTTGGAATTTTATTCTGCTTCACATTTTCGTCTCCAAGTTTGCGTAAGTCATTTTGGTAAACATTATTGCGCTTCTTCTTGTTATATTTATTGTAAAGGGTCTTTCTCACCAAGAGAGTTTGCAAAGAGATGTCTTCAAAGAAGTTTGCAAAGAGATGTTCGTCCTTGAAGAAGTTTGCAGAGACATAACTGTGGTGTAAGAGATTCAGATGACAATGGAACCATCATTTGAAGCAATTAGGGTTATGTATTAACTCTTTATTTCTGTTAGGCTTTGCATAGGCCTATTTCAGCGATGCTATAACCGATGGCAGATCCTCCTCGAAAAGCTTGCTAAACTGAAAGACTACGAGGACTAATGTTGAATATGGAGACCAGTTTCCCGTTGTCACATATTACTACAATATGTAACCTCCCTATGCCTTAGGATTGTCCTTGCTTTGCACAAGCAAGGTCTGCAGCTCAATTCATGCGCAATGGTGTTACTATCCCTCCCACTGCAGCAATAATGAAGAAAAAAATGTGCATCTATAATATTCCGATAGATGGGCATGAACAAAGTACATCCTACAGAAAATGAATCTACAATGGAGAGCAAAATACCTCTATAGCTTGAATGTTAAATCCTCTTCTTTTTGTCAGTGCTCAATTCTTTTCAGCATAGATTTGCACAAAGCTGTAAAATAAATTGTTTAGGCCATGTAATTAACCACTTCAAAAAGACAACAGTTACACAAAATATTAAATACAAATCAGATTTGGCAGATTATATTTGTTTCTCATTCCCTGTGATTGAGAATTTTTAAGGGAGAAACTGAAACAACTAATTATACACAAATACAATACCATTACAAGCTGTCAATTTCAAATATAAACTGCTTTCTCTTTGATGCATCTCCTGTTCCTCTGCTCTTCCACATACAAAAACCCACCATTATCCAAGCCTACCTCGCTACCTTAGCAAGCAGCATGGCCCTCTTCCTACTTCCTTCATCAACCACCCTCCCCGGCAAAGTAATCCCTGCCCTATTCCACAGGTTGTACCATGATTCAGGTGCCTGTGTATGCTTATATCTGGTCACGACATTCAGGAAGGAAATACCCCTCAGAACTAGATCGAACATTTCTTCGAATTTGTTCATCGGTGCGAAAAAATTGTAACCCATGGACGGAGAGGGATAGAGTGCTTCTTACATGTGTATAGTATTGCAGGAAAATGGACTTCTTGCGATGATTGAAGATGGCAGGATATTTTGCAGTTGTGTTACGTGCAAAAGTGTCACAGTGAGTTCCCTTCGATTTCTCCTCTAATATTATAATCCTAGTTGATTTAATTGAAAATTTGTAATCCGAAATATTTTGAAATTTTTTGATCGCTTCACTATGTCATTGACTGATTATGTCATATGGAGTCCGTTTCATTCCATAAATTTAGGCAACATGATGATTTAAGCAATTTTTGTTTCTTTCGAAAATAATAAGACAATGTGCGAAACAATGGAAGCAATGCATGACGATTACATGGACTCAATGAAATTGTTTGTGAAAGTTGCTATGTCTTTTGTCTTTTACCGCAACTTGAATGAACAATTAATCAAATCCATAAAATCACCATTCAATGCTTCTATAGCTTCATACATTGTCTAATTATTTTAGGAAAAAAAAAAAATAGAATTGTGCAATTCACCTCAGAACAATTATTGTGTTGCCTAAATTGATAGAACGAAACAGACTAAACATTATCAATAACAAAGTCAAGTGATTATATTCTTCAAAATCTTTCTAATTTTCAAACAAATCAACTAGAATTATAACAATAGAGGTGAAATCGAAGAAAACTCACTGTGACACTTTCACATGTATCACAACTGCAAAATATCCTCCATCTTCAATCATAACAAGAGGCTCATTTTCCTGCCATACCATATAAATGTAAGTGTCTTGATGATATCGTAATTGATAGCCGATACTTGAATCTGTCTGGCCTGTCCACAACAACATAGATAACATGTTACAAAAGTGTAATTGCTAGTTAAACTAAAATTTGGTCAAAAACATAAATAACCACAACCAATTTGCACTAAAAATCAAATAAATCAAAGAATGAGAACAATATTTTCAAACCTTTACACTTTTGACAGGTTCTCTTCTCCGGAAAAGGCCCTACAACTTCTTGACAAAATGATTCATCAAATCCATGGATCCACCGGTCACTCTTCCATAGTTCCACACATTTATCTTATTATTTGCAAAAGCAATAAAATTGCTCAAGTCACCCTTTGGGTAGGCACCGTGGTCCTATATTTCAGGGAATGAAATGGCCTGCAAACGACATAACAAAAACAAAGACAAGCTATCGGATTATTCAAAATCATTATAACTATAAATTTTCAAACAAATTAACTAATATATAGTGATAGAGGTTAAAAACTTACTCTGGCGCCTTTGCACGTATAGCACTTAGAGAATATCCTTCCATCTTCAATCATGGCAAGAAGTCCATATTCCTATATAAATGTGATTTTTATTTTTTTAATCAAAAAGCATATCATCCGAAATCATACTGACGTGGTATAGGACTTCGACGAGTCAGACATTTCAAAATATAATTATTCACTTCAGACAAAAGTAGTGGTGCCACAAAAGTTTTTACTTAGTAGTCACAAAGTATGAAGTGCAAAATTTCAACGTTGCTAAATCAACTTGTGTTACAAGCATTAAATTGATTTCTCGCTATTAGAGATATTCTAGAGTTTCAAACTTTACTCAGTAGTAAATTCATCTCCTGAACAAATAATAAGTTTAAATGTCAAATATAGTATTTTATCATGCAGAACATTTTTGGAATGAATTTCAATAACTAGCACAAATTTAATGGGTATTCAATTGCCACAAGATATGTGCAGCCATAGGTTAATTCAGCTTAGGGTGACAAAGATTTAGAAAAGATCTTGATGTCAAGAGAGTGTTGGACTGTCAGAATATTGAACGAGAAAAATAAAATAAGAATGGGTAGGGAAAAATTTTAAATTAGAAAACTTCAATGTTGCCAGAGATCATCTATAAAAATGTGAAATCAGATTTGAAAACACAGATATTTGGAGGGCGTATCAAATGGACAGATCATATGGGTGGACTTACCGAATACTATAATTTAATTTACAAAACTTCTTGTTAATTGTAAAAAAACAATCATGCCAATGTACTCCTGTTAATTCGAAAGGTTTTATAGCATTTATATTTCCAAAGTTTGCATGAATTACGTTGCTTGATAGTTTAGTTTTCTTATACTCCCATCATCATGTGGTGTTAACACAGATACACATACGGAGATAATAATGGCGAGGCAACTACAACTCAAGGGAAAAGTTTGCCATGAGACTAAAATGTAAGTTGGCAGACAGCAAACACCTACCTTATTGGTCATCTACTTGATCTCCAGACGTGTATACGAGAAACTTACTGGACAAAATGGAAGGTGAAGATTTATTATTGGGAAATAACATCATCTCCAACCATATGAGCATACCATGAAACTTTGTGAAAGAATAATTAAGCCCTTAACAGAGATAATAGAAGAAATTATCCAATCAGCCTACAGCAAAATTTTGAGATAAAGGCTTTTGTTCTTGTCGTAAGTACCATCATTTCCAAGACTCAAAGCAAAAACTATATGCTAATTGGAGTACGTTAACATGTGGGTACAAATATATTTCATGAACATTATAAAATGAACAAAAAATGATAGTAATGTTCCATTTAATATGGAGAATCATAACAAATTCAGCAGCAGCAGAAAAATGTCAGGGAATATGTAACAAAGTCAGAATTTAGCATTAATAAATAAAATAGAATGAATAAAATAGTTGATATTGGACAAATGTCAATTTTGCGTAATTTATTTGTGAAATGTGGGACCTCATTTGGGTATATCAAAAGTACAAATGTGCCAGGGAAATATATAACAGGCAGAAATTAGAATGATAGGAAATAAACAAGATTCACATTGACTTGTTGCTGTCAGAGAAATTAAAGTTTAAATGTTTGTCGAGAAGTACATTCATCTCGAGTGCAAATAATAAGTTTAAATGTCAACTTTGGTATGTTACCATGAAGGACATTTTTTGAATTAAATTCAGGAACTAGGACATATTTAAATGGATCCAAGTGCCACAAGGCTCCCACTAAGGGTCTGGGAAGGTCAACATGTGTGAAGCCAAAGGTCAACTCACCTTGGGGTGACCAAATTAGGAAAGAAAAGTATATAGATGTCAGGGAAGTATTGAACTGTCAGAATATTTAATGAGAAATAAAATAAGAATGAGATAAAAAAGAAGAAGACAAATTTCAATGTAGTCGAGTTCATCTGTAAAACTACAAAATGAAATTGGAAAACACCGATTTTGGGAGGGCATATCAAACACGAATAAGCAAAAAGCCAATGTGTTTTCTGCTGCTCTTGCAGATTGGGAAGGGGACCAAACTCATACATTCACTTAGATATGAACATTAAGCAAGCTGGATTTACCTCTATGAAGATCAATATGTTTTATGCTACCACGCGCTTTTCCATAAGAGCCGAGCCCTAAGTCTTAAGTGTAGCATGCAAAATACTAAATCCACCTTTAGCGTTGCTTGGCACACCTCATCATGTTTCACCAAGTGTAACCTTCCCACGCAAGCTGTTAATAATATATAAATTTCATGGAGTAAGCGCGTGATCATATAAGCTAAGCTGCATAAGGAAATAAAGAAAGATTCAACTTCATCATAGAAAGGGAAGATTCATCACTAAAGTTATTATATAATATCAAACTTTGGTTTCTAGAAATATTTTCTAATATACAAGACCTCAGGATTTAGGTTCTAGTTGGCACATAGCAAGCAATTAACAACCTTCATCGAAAAGTTACAACAAAGTGGCTGAAATACACTGGGCCTACCATCAAATACACCACGTGGGTAAACAAAAAACAAAGGCAGAAGATGATAAAGAATACTTGTAGCCATGACAACATAGTTCGCAGTATCGGTCGATACCGATCCGATACGGCCGATACCGATACGGTTTGGCATGTCCCGATCCAATACCGACCGATACCCGATACTAACCGATACCGACATTGGTGGTCTCTTTTCTAGTCAATTCGGCAGAGAAAATTGAATGGAAAAGACCAATCGGCAAGGGTTTAAAAAAATAGTAAGGTTGTAAAAGCATGTAAAAGAAGAAAACTTATCTATCACATGTAAACCAATTGGCAAGGGCGATTATTATTTCATTCAATTTCAAAACTACTAAGAAATGCGGTGAAAATACTTAAATTTATGCCTAAATATATATAAAATATATTTTCTAAAATATTAATAATTTATTAATAATTATTTGTTTTTCCGATACCAAAAAAACAGATACTCCGGTCCAAACCCGACGATATTGCCGATACCTCTGATCCCGATACTCATAGGAATGGTTCGATAACGATTCCGATACCGATATTGTGAACCTTGCATGACAGCCTACTTACATTACAAGATGATTCACATGATATATCGAATTTCAAGGATTTGTATCTTGGACAAAGCGATCACACTTTACAAATATGATTTCCTAGTCAAACCAAACTTTACAAATATGATTTCCTAGTCAAACCAAACGCATATTTTTGTGCATTCAAGTAAATGTGTTGTTACAATGAATAAAGGTATTATATGCACTTTATTGCATTTTTTTAGTGATCCTGCTATCTGCATTAAAAAATGCAAGAAAATAAATTCGGAAGTATTTTATTTGGAGATCTAGCGGAAAAAAAAAAAAATCTGATATAAAATCTGAGATATAGGATTACCAAAAATATATTTCATAAACCAAGATGTATGCAGAACATAAAACCATCAATATAGTGATCAACTATGTATCCATGTCCAAGGTGTTTGCACAACGGACACCACATCTTTGTTTCCCGTCAGTGTTGTCACAAAGTAAGATACAGAGCACAGTACTACATAAGATACATAGTGATGCACAAGAACACCTACTTCTCGAGGTAGAATGTCATGCACCTCATTGAAATGATGCACATATTTTCTAAATTTATTTTAAAACTCCAAAATACAATATAATCAATGACACTATCTCAATGAACAATATATTGTATTAACTAAAAGAAAATTTGGAAAAGATTTTAGAAATTTTGGAAAAGTTTTTAGAAAATCTGCAAATCAAAATACGAGGTAGTTAGAAAGATTTTTTTTTTTTAAATCTTTTTCATATATAGTAAGTTGCTTACAAAATTATATAAGCACATATTATTATGTCAAAGAAATCATGTCATTATGCCATAATGAGTTATTCAAGAAAATCAATATAGAAGGCACACAAGATATGTCGAGTTATATTTGGACACTAAATTTTATAACCCTATGGATCTTTTCTATAGTGATGAAACCTAATACTCTAATTATCAGTCTGGATTGCGGTCACTTTCAACCTATACTCCATTTGATGCCAAACACAATGCGTGCACCGAATGGTTTACATTCTGGATGGGTGTTTTTTCAAACATTACAATTATTTCGGGGCTCAAATGGACGTTTCTGAAATACTAATCCAACGAGGGCGTTTAAGCGAATGGGATGAAACCTTAGTGGAATCCAAACTTGCTCTAATACTCCAATATAAGATTGTCAGAATTATCAATACTAATATTATCAGAATATTAGCACAATACATATAAAATAATTATGATATCTAAAATACATTAGACCTATAAATGATAACATCTTCCATACAACAAACCAAGTAAATCAACATGAAATCCAACATATGACAACATTCATAATAATTCCATTCAAATTATGTGTCCACACTAAGTATAGTAAACAAATGATAGCCCTTATACTACTAATTATAAACAGACATTGTTCTATGAATCACATCATAAAAACTCATTAACCCAGAGTCATCTTCAAGGTCCTGCTAGTCTGAAAAAGGAAACTCAACAAGTGTTTAATTAAATATATAAATAAGAACTCAGGTCTAACTAGTCTTAGCAATGTATATAATTAACATATAACTAAGTCAATTATAAAATTTTATCTTTCAGTTCATGATACTTGAATTTAACATTTATAGCGAATAATTTCAAAGTAGAATGTCATATTAATTTTAAACGAAGACAAAGTATTAGGGGTTGATTGAGGCATACATAACATAGCATATGCATTTATCACTACAAACATAATTACAAGTATAACCAATGCTCATGAAAAATAGAGGCCTATTGATCGAAGTACCTACGAAAGGGTCGGTCACTCAATAGTATGAATCATGTCTCTCCTAGGGGTGCAACTCGGGCGGGTTGGGTCGGGTTTGAGGTCAACCCATGCCCAACCCGATAGATCATAAGCCTAGCCCAAGCCCAAGCCCGACCCGACTTCGGGTTCAACATATGAAGCCCAAGACCAAGCCCGGAGGATCGGGTTGGGCTCGGGTCCATTGGGTTTAGCGGACTCTAATATGATATTTGAAATAATTTTAAACAAGAGTAATATTAAATGTATAATCAAATAGCAATCAAGCCTCAATCATTACAAAATAAAACTGAAATGAGATTTAGGACAAGGAATTGAAGAGTTCGGATGAAAAAAAATTATAGTTTAAACTTTTTATTTAAGTAGTATGAAACAATATATATATAAATTATATGTATGTCGGGTTTCGGGTTCTTCGGGTTACCCAACACATGAACCCAAGCCCAACCCGATTTTTGATCGGGTTCAAATATTTTAACCCGAGCCCAAGCCCGAACCCGAATATCTTCAACCCTAACCCAACCCATTAGCGGGTTTACCCGATCGGGTTCGGGTTTAGCCCGCCCAAGTTGCACCCCTAGTCTCTCCCACTAATTGTAGACTTAAGAGAAGAGAAAGTAGGCGTTAGTGTAGGAGGGCTAATTGAGCGAAGCTCTTTCTTTTTTCTTTTTTTTTTGGTTGTGCCTTGAATGAATATCGTGCTCAAGTGACATTTGGAGCATTTCATTACCTTCCTCCCCTTCAAAGGGGACATATTTTCATTTGAGAGTAACTGATTCTGATCGTTAATCTCATAATAAATTTCCCAAGTTTCTATGATGTATCAAATCTATGCTAGTTTAAAGTTTAAACTTGACCAACTGACTTAGAATCTCTTAATAAACATAAAACCCTTGGAACATGTAGAAGCATGGAATTTCACAACCAGAAAGCCCATGCGCCAGACACTACATGCGCCAGAACTCAGACGAAGAACTTCACAGCAAGATCAACAAAGATAGACATTCAAAAGAAGACTTTTTATTTATATACAAAAGTCTATTACATGTCTAAGAAAAGGTTGTACAAAGGAGAATTTCTACAAAGGAAAGATCCTAAGTCTACAGCCAGCGGCTACCATGCGCCTCCAGATAAGCGCAGCAGCCACCATGCGCCATCAGTCAGGCGTAGCAGACATCATGCGCCTCCAACCAGGCGCACCCCACCATCTCTTCAGCAGCTCAGTTATGTGCATCCAGCTCAGTTATGCGCATCCCTTCAGCCAAATTCTTCCAGCCAGGCTCACCTGGCCGAGCAGAGCCCAGCTATGTGCCGCCCTTCCAGCCAGGGTCACCGGATAAATGCTTCCACAAAGCATTTAACCCTCTAGCTGGAACCAAGGAGGAGCACGGCAAAACTGTGGCCAGGGGAGGCTTCGAAAGAGCCTCCAAAGCACAAGAAAGACCGTGATCGAAACCACAGCACAAGGGAGCTCTCAACACAACCAGAGTGGGCGACACCCACTTTTGAAGGAAGAGAGAGCCTAGCACCGCCATTCCGATCTACGGCTCTTCCGGAATAACGGAGACGAGGCCCGAGCATCCCTATCTTTGGATGCAACAGGCACCTTCCGCCTGCCTCGGGAGCCCTCGACTCCGTCTTTTGGATGTAACAGTCACCTTCAAGAGCATCGAAGACAACTCGGCGTCTCATCTTCACCCTCGGGAGCACTTCGTCAACAGAATGCGCCCGCATGTTCAAGTTCATGTTGGAAGTACGTGAGGGAATGAGAAGCAAATTTTCTCTCCATGCCACTATTTATAGGCCGGGCAGATCAAACCCACGCGCCAAGTGGATGGCCCTCCGAATTCCGTGCAATGAATTTGCATTAAATGGATGAACCGGACGCCTCGAATTCAGCCAAACGGCTATTTATAGCACTCGAAGAGCGAGACAGCCGCATCATTAAAGACATGTCCGATGCGCCAGCCAGACGGCGCATCACACGGACGCGCCCTTCGGCATCAGGCGCATCAGACAGACGCGCCCTACAGTACTCGGCGCATTACAGAGGATGTGCCCCCACACAGCTCCATACCGAGTGGAACGCCAACCGACGCGCCCACTCAGCTGTCCATCGAACGTCACCAACATTAAATGCTGGACTGACAGAGTTGGCAGCACGCTTCCCCAAGTCTGAACAGTTGACAGCTTTTTCAGAAAACGAAGCGTCGGCAACGTCAGCATCATCATGACTTTATTTCGACGGCTACTGCCACGTGGCCACTCCACCATCCGCATGCGCCTCTACGGCCATGCGTCCAAATCAGCATGCGCCTCAAAAGCCATGCGCCCCAAATGGTTTGTAACTCCTAAAGGTTATGAGCCGCAGCCTCCTCCTGCGCCCAATCCAAGGCGCAGCTCACCAGATTACTCCTCTCCACCAAATCCGAGATCTTCGAACCATGGGTCGATGACACGTGTCCTTTGACTCAACTCGTCCAAGATTTCAGCAACGGAAAGATCTTCTCTTCTGCTACGTGCCGGCTCACAACAGCAGCATGAAAAGTTCTCCCCCTCGATCAGGGCGCAGCATCCGTGCGCCTCCATCAGCAACCTCCACGTGGCGTCCCCACACCGGCGCATCCTACATGCGCGCATGAGCAGCCAGCCTGCAAAACTATAAATAGAAGGATCATCTCCTTCACACACAGACAAGACTCACAACACAGACAGAATCTGCAACAGAGAATCACCAGAGAGGCAGTTCTAGACACTCAACGTCTTCCTCCTCTCAGCAAGCTCCAGCACCCAGAGCAATCAACACCTTCAGAGAACCGATAACCGTCGTCAGCCGGTCAACGGAGTCAACGCATTACCACTCGCTCCATTGGCACTAAGGACCCAGCTTAAACAAAAGTGTACTCCTAGGACTACATCTAAGTCCTATATTGTATCACTGTTCTGTTTGTATTAAGATTTCAATCAAAACAATTTTAATGGCAAACAAGCTGGCGACTCTGCTGGGGACTTCTTTCTCCTCTACCGAGAAAGTCGTATCACAGGCCGACGACGTGAAGGTGGGCTCCTCCCACAAGACGCTGGTAGTGCGCCTCAATCAACAGGCGTACGAGGAGTTCATTTCTGAAGGAAGTGCGAGTCCTTCGAAGCGGCTGTCGAAGCCGAAGAAGACCCGCGCAGTCTGGGTGCGCAAAGTCGACGCCTCGGGCACCACCGTTGAAGGGGATGTGCCCGTCCAGCCTTCCCTTCCTGCTGACGTCCTCAGCAGTCAAGGTGCGCCCGCTGATGCAGCGCATCTCTCGGGGAAGCGTGCAGCCGACCACGTTCCCCAGCCATCTTCCTCTCAGGCGAGGAAGATACGTCGACGGAGCAGGGGCGCAGCCAATGCCCCGCGCATCACTTCTGATGCGCCACAAAGAGCCTCTGTCTTTGACAGACTCACTCGCTGTAATGGCGAGGAGAATTTGGATGCTGAGTACTATGCGCCCCAGCGGGCTGGTACGAAGAAATCCAAGGCGGCACGGGCCATGCGCCACAAACGTGCTATGCCAGCAGCCGGCCAGAGGCACGCGTTTACAATCACGCGCGCTGTCGATGGCAAGCTGTACAAGGTTGACTCAAGTGCTTCTGCACCGACAACGAGTCGACCTTCAAAGTCCTCATCTCGCTTGGGCGCATTCACTGCGTGCACAACCAAGTCGAGGGAGGCAAATTCAGTGGTCTTGAACTCCCGCGCCTCCTCTGGTTGTGCGTTTGAGGTCCGTTCAAGTCACTTCAAATGTTGTGGTTCCCCCACTACTGATCGTGATGCCTGCTTGGTATTAGATCAGGGGGCGCAGCACTCTCCCGACCACCCCGGCGCTTGGCTCTGCCATGCGCCTGAGAGGGGTGTGAGGGCAGCACTCTCCTCCAACGACCTGCGCAACGTGATCACTCACAAGCGCCGGTCAGGAGAGTTGACCAACAAGCACGATGCGCCTCTCACGGGGCACACTTGTGCAGTGGTCACCATCAACTGCTGTTGCAAGACAGCGGTACCGCCAAAGCAGTCGGTCTTCCAACGGCTACAATCATCGACACCCCTCCGACATCGCCTTGGGACGAAGGTGTCAGCAGAAGAGGAGCTAAAGGTTGCTTCATGCAACGTGATCTCCAACTCCTCATCTGTCCGGAAGACGACTGCCAATTCCTCGTCTTCATCCAAAAGCCAGCTGAGGAAAACCAAGGCAGCTATCTCGACCTCTGGAGTGTTCGAAGGCACTCGGTCGAGGAAGAAGTTCTTGGAGGAAGCTGGGGGTAGCCAGACTCTTGTCGAGCCTACTTCCGAAGACGAAGATGTCCAAAGCACAGCTGCGGTGGATCTTCATCAAGGCGAAGATGGCCTCCCTGAAGCCCCTCAAAATGAGGATGTCCTCCAGGACACCGCCGGGGGTAGTGCTGGTAACGAAGAGACCCTTCAAGACAGAGCTGAGGGCAGTCAGGCCCTTGCAGATGCGCCTGTCGAAGACGAACACCAGAATGTGGCTGGGGGTGGCCAAACACCAGGAGAGGTGACTCCCCCACATGAGAGCGAGGCTGAGAGCGAAGCCTCAACTAATCCATCCACTTCCGGCCGTGTCATGACAGTATACATGACCGGGGGTGATCTTGAGACTGATGCGCCGCCACAGGACATTGTCCAGCGCATAGACTCGCTAGATGGAGGACTCAAAACCCTCTCTGCCTCAATGCAAGCACTGAATCAAGCAGTGTTCGAGATGCGGTCGGCCCTGATCAGGACTCCTTCAAATACTCCCGACCCAGGAGCCAATGGAGAGTCGAGTATGCCCCTCCAACGGACACCCTCAGACACAGAAGCACCCCGGACGTCGGAGCCCTCAAACGCTCCACTCCAGGTGGTACCTCCTTCCCCGACCCCTAGCTCCACGGAGGACGTGGTCGAAATGATCAAAGATCTGCGGGAGCGCTTCGAGTCCAAGAACAGGCAGGAGGAGCGCCAGAAGATGGGCATTCCCCAGCCTTATCCCCTTGAGTGGAACAAGGTGGTTTATCCCCCAAAGTATAAACCACAAACACTTACGCCGTATGACGGGAAGGACTCTCCACGACGGTACCTGACGTACTTCCAGTCGCAGACAGGGCATCTTCCGAAGGAGGACGCGCTCCTCACCAGCATCTTTGTTGGGGCCCTGAAAGGGGTGGCGTATGACTGGTACTGCAGCCTCCCCGATAATTCCATATCGTCCTTCGACGACCTGACACGCCTCTTCCTCGACCGCTTCTACGACGGTGGGAAGGACATGACGATGGCGTCTCTCATTGAGATACGCCAGAAGGACAAGGAAACGGTTCGGGCGTTCATTGAACGCTTCCGTCAAGCCTGCTTCAGGCTACCTCCAGGCATGCCAGAGCATGCGCTTCTCTCCGCTTGCAGTATGAACATGCTGCCTGCAGTAAAGCTCTGGCTTAACTCTACTCCCCCTCCCGACTGGAGCTCCCTAATCATCGAAGCTGAAGCTGCAGAGAAGAAGGCGGCCAATGCACGTCTTCTGGGTGTTAGCTTCCCCGCCTTTGACGATAAGGGGAAAAAGTCCGCAACCAACAACTCCGGACGAGAAGCAAAGGGGAAACAGGCATTGACTGTTAATGCCTCGAAGGGCGCATCTGCGCCTACTCAAAAGCCTCCACTGGCACCGAGACCCAAGGAGGTTTATTCCTTCAATGATGACGACACCCTGCAACTCTTTGAGATACTGAAGCAGGGTGACAAGATCAAGCTTCCGGACCCGAAGCGGCCCGATGAAGTCGGGAAAGTGGACAACCCGAGGTACTGTCACTACCATCGGTTTGTCGGACACCCGACCAAGGACTGCTACGTCCTCAAAAATTACATCCAGCGCATGATCAATGCGGATGTAATCTCCGTCGACTACGAAGAGAAGACGGTGTCAGCAAATGTGGTGTCGCTTCAGTTCGGCACCTTGCCACCGACTACCGCACAAGATGGCGTCGTCCCCATCCCTAAGGCGACAATGGAGGTGGTGAACTTGCCACCCACCCGTGACAATGTGAGTGGACTCGTCCCACTCACCACATCTCGAGGAGAGGTCCTCTGGGTTCATCCCGACCTCGTCTCCGAGGTGACTCAACCGGAGGTACGCCCTACCTCCAAATCAAAAGGCAGGAAGATCAAGTCTTGCCGCACAGTCTCTTCTTCAACGGAAGAGGCGCTTCCAGTGCAGACGCGTGCACAACAGAACTCCCAGCCCGGTGAAGCTGCCGCCGAAGTGGTGCCTCCTGGCACCATCCCTGAGGAGGGTCCATCCAAGCCCTCAGCAGCCAATAAACAAAAGCAAGTGGAGGCCCGTTTCGACAGGCCTCTGCGGAAAGAAAATGCTTCGGGGCTAGCCAAGCCCCACAATTTTGACATTCTGGCACAACTGGCCAGTACTCCTGCACGCTTGTCTTTGTTCGAGCTCCTGCGTCTCTCCAAGGACTCCCGAGAAGCTCTCTGCGAAGCTCTGAAGGATGCCGAATCCTTTCTCAGTCAGGTCAAGCAGCCTGAAGACCTCCCAACTACTTGTGCACACTGTCATTGTACGGATGAAGTTATCCCAAACATAACTTTCACCCAACAAGACATGCTGCTCAAGCATCACCGACATAACCGACCGTTGTACTACACAGGGTACATCGGTTCGGTAAAGGTGAGCAGGATTCAGATCGATCCGGGGTCTTCCCTAAGCATCATCCCAAAGGCGCTGCTATCAAAGCTGGGGATCCCAATGTACCGGTTGGCGCCCTCCAATACAACCATCAGTGGCTTCAACGCTAGCAAGAGCGAGCCACTGGGCAAGATCCGGCTGAAGTGTCACATCGGCAGCCTCAAAACTGAGGTGACTTGTTATGTGGTGGATGTCGAAGTCAACTACAACATCTTACTCGGACGACCATGGTTACATGAGTACATGGTGGTGCCCTCCACGCTCCACCAATGCATGAAATATGTATCCACCAACGGCGTCATCCGGACGGAGTTTGCAGACATCGATCCCTTCAAAGGGATTGAGGCCTACTTCACCGATTCCGACTTGTACAAGCCACTTGACGAGGAGGAAGCCAACGACGCCGATGATGAGGCGGAGACGGCAACAGAGCCGGACTTGGAGCCTGAAATGACTCCTGACGCCCCCTTGAAAATCCGATTGAAGGGCAAGCCTCCCCAGAAGGCGCCTCCAATGAGTATCAAGCTATCAGGGAAAGCACCGACTCACGAAGCTCCCCTGAAGATACGCCTCAAGGGAAAGCCACCTCAAACAGCGGCTCCCCTGGTGGTAAAATTACAAGGGAAGGCGCCACTCACCGGAGGCGCAACCGAGGCACCTCTCAAGGTGCGTCTTAAGGGCAAGCCGCCGCAGTCATCCAAGATGCCGGAGAGGGCTCACATAACCCTCTCAGACCCCAAAGTCAGAGCGGTGGAGGAATCTCCTGATCCGGCCCCAGTGCTTACAGATGAGGAGCTTGGCGAATATATCTCTGCTGATGTAGACGCACCCTCCGTAGACAATGTAATCCCACGGGATAAAATCTCGTACTTTATCAATAATAGAGTGTCTTTCAATTATTCTTGTCTTCCACACTGGAATGCCATGTATACATTAGATAACGCTCTACGGTCGTTGCAAACACAAATAACGACCGTCCACCATAATCGAGTGGTCCCGTCTCAAGGAGTCTTCATAATCCCTCCACGAAGCCGAGACGAAGGCACCATCATCTCGGGCAAAGTCGAGCGTCATCAGGACCTCCCGTCAGTCGAGCCCGAGCCTGATACCGGCAGAGTACAAGTCTATCGGTACACAGATACGACAAAGCGCATCATCCAAAAGATGGGCTACGACCTGAAAAGCAATAAAGGCCTAAACTACGGCAAGGGTCGGCATCTCCCTGTCCGGCTTTCGATGCCCAATGGGAAGCCACAGGACTACTATAATCGGACTCGACGGGGGTTAGGCTATGTCACGCCACCACCAACTCCAGAGAGTTCAGACGCAGAAGACATAGAACATTCCCACTCGTCCGAAGCATCGACGTGGGATTCCGATACCAGTATCGGATCAGTTTTCAGGAAAGTACTGTCAGCTAACATGACATCGGCGCAACCTCAGAAAGATGAAGGCGAAGACCAACCGCCGGAGCCCTTCGAAGAGGAACCCTGGGCTCAACGCCTAGGAGAACAATGGGAGTCTCGTTTTGAGTTACGAGAACCTCCCACCAAAGACGAAGTCGAGCAGATCGACCTCGGGGATGGGTCTTCTTCCAAACCCATCTTTATCAGCAAAAGCTTGGAAGGAGAAGACCGAGAATCTTTAGTCCAACTGGCTAAAGAGTACATCGACGTCTTCGCCTGGAGCTACGAAGACATGCCGGGTCTCGATCCACAGATCTCGATGCATAGGTTGAACATCTTACCAGATGCCAAACCTATCAAACAACAACAGCGACGCTTCCGCCCGGACATCATGAATGCCATCGATCAGGAGGTGGACAAGCTCTTGACCAGTGGCTTCATCCGTGAGGAACAACACCCGGACTGGGTAGCCAACGTCGTCCCTGTCACCAAGAAGAACGGGAAGATACGAGTCTGTATCGACTTCAGAGATCTCAACTCTGCTTGCCCGAAGGATGAATTCCCGCTTCCAATCACCGATGTGATGATCGACAACACATGTGGCTTTGAACGCATGTCCTTCATGGATGGGTATTCAGGCTACAATCAAATCAAGATGTTCCCCGATGACGCAAAACATACGTCATTCAGGACTCCGAAGGGTATTTTCTGCTACACAGTGATGCCTTTCGGCTTGAAGAATGCCGGTGCGACATACCAACGAGCTATGAGCACCATCTTCCGTCAACATCTTCGCAAGACAGTCGAGTGCTATGTTGACAACATCGCAGTCAAGAGCCGCCTCAAAAGAGATCACCTACAGGACCTGAAGACGGTCTTTGATCTCATGCGGGCACATCAACTCAAAATGAACCCCGCTAAATCCTTCCTGGGGGTTTCTAGCGGCAAATTCTTGGGCTTCGTCATCACGGCGAAAGGCATTCATGTCGACCCCGAGAAAACTAAAGCCATCCTCAACATGGACCCTCCGAAGAACCTTCGAGAACTTCGGGGCTTACAGGGACGTCTGGCGTACATCCGGAGGTTCATAGCAAACCTCTCCGGTAAATGCCAACCCTTTACTCAGCTCATGAAGAAGGGAGTCTCTTACGTCTGGACAGAGGAGTGCCAAAAGGCTTTCGACGACATCAAGGCTTACTTAACAAGCCCGCCAGTCCTAGTGGCACCTGTCGCCGGCAAACCATTCCTCCTCTACGTCCGTGCCATGGATCATTCCCTTGGCGCTTTGCTGGCTCAAAACAGCGATGCAGGCTACGAGCAAGCAATCTACTACCTCAGTCGAACACTCATCGGGGCCGAACACCGGTACAACCCCGTTGAAAAGGAGTGCCTGGCTTTGGTGTTTGCCATTCAGAAGACTCGTCATTACGTCTCGGGCCAGACAATTCACGTCATCTCCCGAGTCAATCCACTCAGAGTTCTCATGACGAAGCCAGGGTCATTAAACTCCCGGCTGGCTACATGGGCGATCCTACTAACGCCATACAACATGGTGTTTGTCCCGCAGAAGGCGGTCAAGGGTCAGGCTCTGGCTGACTTTTTAGCTGCACACCCCATCCCAGAATCTTCAAAACTCTATGAAGATATCCCGGATGAAGTCCAAGAATCAAACGTCACTGAAGGAAGCCCCGTTTGGCGGATGTTCTTTGATGGCGCTTCAAGAACGGGCCCCAACGGCCAAATCATCGCAGGAGTGGGGGTAGTCTTGGTCTCCCCCGACCAGCTGGTCATCCAGCGCGCATACTCTCTTTCGAAGCCGTGCTCCAACAATGTTGCTGAGTACAACGCACTCGTCATGGGACTCCAGCTAGCACAACAGCTGGGGGTGGATCATCTGGAAGCCTACGGCGACTCGAAACTCGTTGTAAACCAGATTCGGGGGCAATACGAGGTTCGCCATGAAGATTTAATCCCTTACCATGAAGTTGCATTGAACATCATTTCAACCTTCACTGGGTTCTTCATCGAACATGTACCCCGTCTACAAAACTTGGAGGCTGACGCTCTGGCTGGCCTCGCAGCCTCATTGGCCGCACCCCTTGGGACGCAACACTATGTCACGGTAACTGGCCGAGACTTGATTTGTCCCAGAAACAACCTATGTTTGCAAATGGCTCACGCCATGCCGACAAACACCGATGTTAATGTCCGAGACTGGAGATTCCCGTTCATCGACTTCGCCGTCTACGGAATCCTTCCAGAGGACCCGAAGGAAGCCGTCTCAGTCAGGAGACGATCTCTTCGATTCTACTACGATACAGCCACTAAAACGCTGTACCGACGCACCTTCGACGGGCTTCTCCTTCGATGCCTGTCCAGCGAAGAAGCGGCCGAAGCTCTTCGGGAAGCTCATGATGGAACTTGCGGAGCTCACCAGCCCGGTCCTAAGTTGCAAGATCGACTGCGACGTATGGGCTACTACTGGCCAACCATGGCCGCTGACGCAGTGAAATATGCTAAGAAGTGCCATGCATGCCAACTTCATGCAGACTTCATACATACACCGTCTGAACCTCTACATCCTACAGTCGCCTCCTGGCCATTCGAAGCCTGGGGCATGGACATTGTAGGACCAATCACTCCTCCTTCATCAAGAGGACACCGTTTCATCCTGGCCATCACCGATTACTTCTCCAAATGGGCGGAAGCAGTCCCACTAGCAGAAGTAAAAAGCTCCAGAGTGGTCAGCTTTATCAAACACCATGTCATTTACCGTTTCGGAGTACCCAGGCGGATCATTCATGACAATGGTCCCCAGTTCATCAGCCACATTTTTAGCAGGTTCTGTGACAAGAATCGCATTCAAAACGTGGCCTCAACCGCCTACAATCCGGCAGCAAACGGATTGGCCGAGGCGTTCAACAAAACTATCGTCAGGTTGCTCAAAAAGGTCGTATCATCCAACAAACGCGACTGGGACGAAAAGCTCGGCGAATGTCTTTGGGCCTACCGCACAACGGTACGGACCCCAACAGGCAACACACCATTCTCCCTGGTCTACGGGAGTGAAGCGGTACTGCCTCTCGAGATCCAGATACCCTCACTCCGGGTAGCAATCACAAACAAACTCACAGAAGAAGACAATCAACGTCGTCGTCTGCGGGAACTGGAGGCACTTGACGAAAAGCGTCTCCTAGCTCAACAACGCATCGAACTTTACCAAGCCCGTATATCACAGGCTTTCAACAAGAGGGTCAAGCAAAGAACTTTCCAAGTTGGTGACCTGGTTTTAGCAGTCAGAAGGCCAATGGTGTTAACTCACAAGACACCAGGGAAGTTCGAGCCCAAATGGGAAGGACCCTTCATCATTGAGACGGTATACTCAAACGGTGCTTACCGCCTCGCCAAACCCAATGGGGACTTGTTCATGATGCCCATCAACGGCAAGTTCCTAAAGAAGTACTATTCTTGACATCCTCCAAGACATGTATTTCCCAAACAACCTCTTTTCACAAAATCAAACGCTTCCGGAACCCAGCTGTTCCGTGGCATCATTCCGTAGAAAGATAACCACGTCCACATTACCTCTGAGTTGTCTCTTTACATCCTACAAAGCGGAACCTTACATTTCGTGAGCTTACGCTATCCTTCATGTTTACCACGTCCACATTACCTCTGAGTAAACAATCTCGTACACACAACCCCTGCGTTGTCGTACATTGATCGCCGAACTTCCACGTCCACATTACCTCTGAGTTGTTCAGCGTATCCCCCAGGATCATTCCTACCACGTCCATAATACCTCTGAGTAGGAAAATTCTATCATTTGAACCTAATGATTGCCATGTCCACATCACCTCTGAGCAAACATGTTGGTTCCTTCAAACTTATTATCTGTACCTAGAAACCAAGGTGCGCAAAAGATAATAGGTCCACATAAATCATCAAGTTCATGATATCAAAAATGAACGCATCACAAAAAAAAAAGAGAGATAGTGTATTTCTTTGTTTTTCAAAGGAGAGAGTACAGAAATACGCTATTCCCCAGCAAGAGTTGCAAAAACCCAAAATACAAAAAGAGAAACTACAATCCCCGATCCTCTCCAGGGTGGGATGAGAGCTCTCTGACTCGACGTCTCAGATCGGCAGTGCGAGTTTCCACAGTCGTCTGGACTCGGAGCTCGGCTTCTTGACGCATTAATCCGACAGCCTCAGCGGAAGTTTTACTCTCATACTTCTCATCAAGCTGTCGTCGCTGCTGAGCCAAAGCAAGGGTCCGCTGAGTAAGAGTCACTTCCTCCTGCTTGAATGCCACGTGTTCAGTCAGAACACGATCAGCTTCTAGTTGAAGTTGGGCCCGCTGGTCTTCAAGACGGCGCATCTGAGCATCAACCTCTGCGATGTTAGCATCCACCGCAGCCCGCTTCTCCGTCGTCTTCTTCATCGATTGAGACAACTGCTCCGCCGCAGCCTCAGTCCCAGCCACTTCACGCTCCTAACTGCTCACATCGGCTCGATGGGAAGCCTCGATTTCAGCAATCAACTTCCCTATCTCTACATCTATCAAGACAGAGAGGTCATTTCGTTGGATGCGCTGCAGTTCCGCGAGCCGCTCGTCCAGCTCAATCACCGAAACCTCCAGAATTTCGGCCATATGGTCATGGCCTTGGTGAACGCGGATCAGCTCGATACAAGGCATTGCCAAAGCTTTTGCTGTCGCAAAGCTCCCCTTGGCATCCATCACTGCAGATACACCTTTCTCCAGCATTTTGTACACTCCCTCGACGAGGAACTTCACATACTCGTCGGCATCCGCCAGCACCTGCGGCGTCATAGCAGGAGTTGGGGGAGCTACTACAGTTTGCGGACCGGAGGAAGATCCGCCAATCTCGATCTGAGAGGTTTGAACCTCGGCAGCAATAGGCTCTTCATCAACAGGGGCCAGACTGCTAACCCGAGGAGCCGAAGGAACAGAAGGAGCTGGCACATGCGTCGTGATAGTACCCCAAGTGGAAGGAGCAACAGAGGGTTCCACACCCTTACCCTTCTCAAGCCCGGAGAAATCACCGACGTCAACGGCCACCTCTTCTACCCCCGACGTTCTATCAGCATCAGCTACCTCCCCTGGCAAAACGGGGAGATCAACATTTATCTCCTGGCCAGCCCCAGGAGACAAGACCGGCAGAAGGGTCTCATCCTTCTCAAGTCCCTCTACAGGGACAGAATCTGTCGCTACCGCCTGATCGGTAGCCATCTCAATGTCCATGGTTGGAGCCAAGGAAGGATTTGGCAATGATTCAGCCGACCTCCCTTCATCATGACAAGGAAGGGAATCAACCCTCTCCTCTATCCTCACTGCCTCTGCTGCCCCCGCAACAGACTCCTGCAGCCCCGGAGCGATGTCATCGGAAGATGATGAACTCCATTCCTCTTCATCACCAGGAAGCTGCGCACTTGCTAAACCTTCGATATGTGAAGCCTCCGCTGTGGCCTTCGTCACCTCGGAAGCTGCTGCACCCTCAAGTTCCCTCCTGACATAACCCGGGGATACCGGAACCTCCACGATGACAGTATCCTCCGGATCTTCCTCCATGAGAGACATCATTGTCGGCGGGATACGCACTCCAGACGAGCTCGCCATCTCTTCTCGCCTACTCCCACCCGACTTTGGGGTACGAGGTTTTCTTTTTAGCGGCTCCTACAAAAAAAGATGGGGCCTCGTAAGTGGCGGAACCAAAATCAGATTTAGTAGGATGTCCTTACCTCTTCGGACGCCGAATCCGATGACACCGTCGGTAACGATGCCTTCTTCTGCTTCTTCGACACAAGAGGTTCAGCCCCTGTATCTGCACATCGTTTCGATCGATCGCCCGAGGGTTCTGCTTGTGATGCGGAGGGGGCACTCCGTTGACCCACCCCTGACGGACGATGCGGCCGGGCCTTCACTGGCGTATCCCCAGTCGCTGCTAACTGGGTGCCTGCGATAAGGCTGGTCTCCCTGTCATATCCGGAGGGCGGGGCAGCCATAACACAGTAAAATTTGGCGGCCGAGTAAAGAATGGGCGGCCGCGGATCGGGGACGGGCAACGTAAAACGAGCTCCGGTACATCCGGCATTATAGTAATGCCAAGCTCGTGCACCATCCAACAAACTTCCAACATACCCCAGGGTAATACTGGGGTTATCCAACATCATCTGAGCATAACCAAATTGCCGCGCAAAGCGGCTCGGCAAGTACGGTTCCAGGTAGCACTGATTCCTGTTCCGGTACACCAGATGGGAAGGCCGGATACTTTGCAACCAGCAGAATCCCCATTGAGGCAGAGTGGTGGTACCTTCGCCCAGGTCCCTTAAATCCTCGTTGGCCTCAAAACCCAAATAGATGGGACCAACTTTGGTGATCTCCCAACCCTGAAGACGGGATAAAACCTTTCTACAAACCGGGACACCAGTATGCGACCAGCTCCTCCGATGGAAACGACGAAGGAATGCATCTCCAGCCTTATAATCTCCTTCCGAGCCTGGGCTCATCACACTGGGATGATGCAGAATCATCCATCCCATCAAATAGTGAAACGGCAGTTCGGCGCGCGGGAAGTTATTTTTTCTGCCTCTATCATGAATCACATTTCCAGCAAACTCTCGCAAACCTCGCTGCAGGTTACATACCATTGCGGGGAGGAGAGCCAAGCGCCGGCCGAAGACCAACTTTACGGCTGGCAGGATTAAGTTTCGAGTCACCCTCTCGACGGCACCGGATCCACCTGCGAACACGCAATCCCGGAGCCATATCATCAGATAGGCGACCAAAACCGCCTTGGATGACATTGGATAAGCAAGGTGCCAGAAGCAGCTGTAGGAGCGTGCATCTGACTGCTGGTCTTCATTCCCTCGGGGATTCTTCTCCCCTAACGTGCTCATTTCGGACAGCACCTCGCTACGAGAGAGCGCCGGCGGAGTAGAAAACTTCGAAGAATCCTCTTTGTCTTGTCTAAAGACATAATCTCTCCAAGCGGTCACATGGGGCTGCGAACCGCTTTTATCCCTTCTCTGCACATAGTAATGATGACTCGCCACTTCCTTGAAGACAGCCATCGTCTCATCAGCTCTGTCCCCCAGGACCTGAAGTTCCTCATTGGTTGGAAAGTACTCTTCATAGGGCTCCGACCCCCAAGGGAGTTTAGACACCTCATACATCTCATGAAGTGCGAGCCCTAACTCCCCTACCGGAGTAAAGAAGGTCCCGGTATGGATATCAAACATCTCCAGGAGTGCGAGGAACATGTGCCTATTAAGGTCAACACCCGCCTGAGTAGCACGGATCGCGGCAGTCAACCCGATCTCTCGGAGCTCAGTCCGAAATCGCGACAAGATCCAGAGCGTCAGTTTATCCCATTTGGAGACGTAATGGCACCAACCCTCCACCCGAAACTCTCCTTTCGGGTAGGAGCGTTCCATCAAAAACATACGATGTGTAAAAGTCGAAGCACTATAAGCAAGCGTATCAATGGGTACATCACTGTAGAGGCTCCCAGGACGTAAAGTCCGCCAAGTGTAAGAAGACCCAGACCGTACAACGGTCAAAGCATCCCTTTGGTCGGAAGTAGAGTCAATTTGGATGACACCAGTCACCACTCCCCCCTGAGAAGGGGTAAGCTCCCAAGACATCCTCCTCTGGGAAACAAGGCGACAGAAGGACGTCAAAGGCCATTGACGTTCAAGTTGCTTAACAGTCATATGCACTCCATTCGCAGTAAAGAACCAGTCCTCCTTGACCTTCAGCACTGACGAGTCAGTAGAAGTGAGACGGTCTCTAAACAGGAACTCAGGCTTCAGGAAGGTCACTTTATCAGATGTGGAAGATTTAAAAACTCCACGCTCCATCATCCGTTTGAGGAACCAATACTGCTGTTCACGGATTAGGGTCATTCTCTCAGGAGGCTGATCCAGCATAAGAGCATCTTGAACAGGGTTTATCACTTCCTCGTTATGCTCTACTCCCATTTGGTTGAAGGCAGCCTCCAAGAAAACTTCACTCAAAAGCGGGATTGCCATCGACACTAGCAAAAGATCAGAAAAAGTCAGAAGAGAACACACAAAGTGTCTAAAGGAGAAAACTGCGGCGCATCATCGGGGATTGAACCCATGCGCGTCCGCAGCGTAGCCTCGGCGCATCATCAGGGTTTGAACCCATGCGCGTCAGCAATATAGCCTCGGCGCATCACCAGGGTTTAAACCCATGCGCGTCGGCGGGCAAATACCGCGGCACATCATTAAAGACTCAAGGTCTATGTGCGTTGGCGTACGGACAATGAGACTTACCAACCACTTCCGGCCGAACTTCGACAGGCCGACGGGGAACGACAGCCGCCGCAACATCGACAGACTCCTTCGCTTTCTCCTTCCCCTTGCCGGCAGCACCGCGAGGAGTCTTGGGAGCCATTCTCTCGAGGAAGGAGAAGTTAGGGTTTTGAAGAAGAAACTCTAAAGAAGCAGAGGCACAGAGAAGAAGAACCCTTTCTCTCTCCAACTCTTACCTATTTATAGGGCTTGGTCGCACGCGTGAACAGATGACGTGTGATCTCAGCCGTCGCCTCGGGTTCTGTGCAAAGATAGCAGCAAGTAAAACCAAAAGATCATCATTAATCTTTTCGGTTACCGAGGCACCATCATCATTAACTAAGAAGAGCATGCGCCCGAACAGGCATGCGCCCAGAAATCATGCGCCCTGACCTCCATGCTTCTTATTCAAAGTATTCCAAAACTTATTCAAAAGTTTTGAAAACTTTGAAGGGGGTCTTGTAGAAGCATGGAATTTCACAACCAGAAAGCCCATGCGCCAGACACTACATGCGCCAGAACTCAGACGAAGAACTTCACAGCAAGATCAACAAAGATAGACATTCAAAAGAAGACTTTTTATTTATATACAAAAGTCTATTACATGTCTAAGAAAAGGTTGTACAAAGGAGAATTTCTACAAAGGAAAGATCCTAAGTCTACAGCCAGCGGCTACCATGCGCCTCCAGATAAGCGCAGCAGCCACCATGCGCCATCAGTCAGGCGTAGCAGACATCATGCGCCTCCAACCAGGCGCACCCCACCATCTCTTCAGCAGCTCAGTTATGTGCATCCAGCTCAGTTATGCGCATCCCTTCAGCCAAATTCTTCCAGCCAGGCTCACCTGGCCGAGCAGAGCCCAGCTATGTGCCGCCCTTCCAGCCAGGGTCACCGGATAAATGCTTCCACAAAGCATTTAACCCTCTAGCTGGAACCAAGGAGGAGCACGGCAAAACTGTGGCCAGGGGAGGCTTCGAAAGAGCCTCCAAAGCACAAGGAAGACCGTGATCGAAACCACAGCACAAGGGAGCTCTCAACACAACCAGAGTGGGCGACACCCACTTTTGAAGGAAGAGAGAGCCTAGCACCGCCATTCCGATCTACGGCTCTTCCGGAATAACGGAGACGAGGCCCGAGCATCCCTATCTTTGGATGCAACAGGCACCTTCCGCCTGCCTCGGGAGCCCTCGACTCCGTCTTTTGGATGTAACAGTCACCTTCAAGAGCATCGAAGACAACTCGGCGTCTCATCTTCACCCTCGGGAGCACTTCGTCAACAGAATGCGCCCGCATGTTCAAGTTCATGTTGGAAGTACGTGAGGGAATGAGAAGCAAATCTTCTCTCCATGCCACTATTTATAGGCCGGGCAGATCAAACCCACGCGCCAAGTGGATGGCCCTCCGAATTCCGTGCAATGAATTTGCATTAAATGGATGAACCGGACGCCTCGAATTCAGCCAAACGGCTATTTATAGCACTCGAAGAGCGAGACAGCCGCATCATTAAAGACATGTCCGATGCGCCAGCCAGACGGCGCATCACACGGACGCGCCCTTCGGCATCAGGCGCATCAGACAGACGCGCCCTACAGTACTCGGCGCATTACAGAGGATGTGCCCCCACACAGCTCCATACCGAGTGGAACGCCAACCGACGCGCCCACTCAGCTGTCCATCGAACGTCACCAACATTAAATGCTGGACTGACAGAGTTGGCAGCACGCTTCCCCAAGTCTGAACAGTTGACAGCTTTTTCAGAAAACGAAGCGTCGGCAACGTCAGCATCATCATGACTTTATTTCGACGGCTACTGCCACGTGGCCACTCCACCATCCGCATGCGCCTCTACGGCCATGCGTCCAAATCAGCATGCGCCTCAAAAGCCATGCGCCCCAAATGGTTTGTAACTCCTAAAGGTTATGAGCCGCAGCCTCCTCCTGCGCCCAATCCAAGGCGCAGCTCACCAGATTACTCCTCTCCACCAAATCCGAGATCTTCGAACCATGGGTCGATGACACGTGTCCTTTGACTCAACTCGTCCAAGATTTCAGCAACGGAAAGATCTTCTCTTCTGCTACGTGCCGGCTCACAACAGCAGCATGAAAAGTTCTCCCCCTCGATCAGGGCGCAGCATCCGTGCGCCTCCATCAGCAACCTCCACGTGGCGTCCCCACACCGGCGCATCCTACATGCGCGCATGAGCAGCCAGCCTGCAAAACTATAAATAGAAGGATCATCTCCTTCACACACAGACAAGACTCACAACACAGACAGAATCTGCAACAGAGAATCACCAGAGAGGCAGTTCTAGACACTCAACGTCTTCCTCCTCTCAGCAAGCTCCAGCACCCAGAGCAATCAACACCTTCAGAGAACCGATAACCGTCGTCAGCCGGTCAACGGAGTCAACGCATTACCACTCGCTCCATTGGCACTAAGGACCCAGCTTAAACAAAAGTGTACTCCTAGGACTACATCTAAGTCCTATATTGTATCACTGTTCTGTTTGTATTAAGATTTCAATCAAAACAATTTTAATGGCAAACAGAACATAGTATAACTAGCTCCAAAAAAAGTATTAAATTATTAATATCTTCAAATATACTATAAATAGCTAAAAAAATGGATTGTCTAGAAGATCACCACATGCTTAGCTAAATCAGATAGTGTTAAAACTTAGAAAATTAGAACAAGAAAAACTAATTGTGGAAGAAATTTGACTTTATATGTATATACATACAACCAATAATAAAACGATGGGATACCTTTATAGCATGTTGAATTCTCTTCTTTTGACAGGCTGACTGATAAATCATGTAGGGTAACATCTTCAGAAATGTATATATGATTATATCTGAAAAAAGAAAGGATAAGATAAGTCAAAATGATGTGTCTGCATAATGACGGGTGGTTGTGAAATCCTTCAACAATCTACTCACGGTTTTCGTCTTTGACCCTGTTTAGCATGTTGTTCAAACTTTGAAGGAGTGACCTGATCATTAAGTAATGCCTAAGAAACAACAGAGAATATGAAAATTCGATATTGATGAAAAGTCATATATATATAGTTTTACCACTTGACTGCAATGAGAACAAAGTATTCCATTGCCTTTTCTTTCCCCTTCTAGTTTTAGTTTTCCCTATGAAACATAGTACAAAAAATATTAGTCCAATAATATAATTTAAATGCAAATATATGTAATGACCATTAAACTCGTCTAGATTGCACACCTTTCCATCTACATCATACCACATTTTGGTCCCCTCGGGTAATTTATCTGACATGAAGACCAATTTATGCAATCCCATATTCCTTGTAAAATAAATATTCAATATTAGTGGCTAAAATTACAAAGAAGTAAATAAATTTTTATCTAGAGAGTTGAGTACACCCACTTTTTTGTTAACTTATCTGAGTTAACACTGTGTTGTGATTTCCTCTTCAAGGATCTGTTAGAGAAAATAAAATTCTTATCTTTTATCTTGTATCAAAAATAAAATAAAATAAAGCATACATATACTCAACACTCAACAATATTATAATCCAAAAAACCTTATATCCTGAGGGGAAAGAAGGGATGTTTGCTTAAATTATCAGTAGGAATGTATAAGTTCAAAACAAATCATGGTTTCTTCAAGTAGGAAAAAGCAGTATCACAATCAACACTGTCATGATGTAAAAAAGACCATACTTAGAACCACATTCTCATTCTATTTCTACATTGTCTCTTTGTTTTATTGCTTGTGCAACACTTTGGACGATACTAATATTATTCTTCACATTTAAGATGTGCGGCCTATGGATGTGAAACATGAGGTACTCATCATATGCAACACAAGGTATGGGAACCAAGTATTTATACAACAGAAGAGGTAAATTTTAAAAAGATGGTACTTTGCACCACCGATAGTTATGTAAATTGTACAAGGACAATTTGAAATCCTTTATTCCTACAATGTTACTCAATAAACCCTAATTTACATTTAATTATTATATTACTAATGTGGACTAGACAATACCCAACCCCTGTGAGGCGTCGGGTATATGTGAAAATATTTCTCACATGCAAATAAGTCGTGTGACTAGTTTAAAAAACATATAACGATCTATTTGAAATGGAAGCCTATATGCCTAACATTCCCTACTTAGGGGAAGTCCTAGACTGAGCTATACTAATCAAATGCATGGATTTCAAGCACTCGCAAACACATAACATACTCTTGTAACAATACCATGGAAACCAACAGATTTTATGCTTTCATCAACAAATCGAGAATAATTTATCAATAGGTGAAGTTTACAATAAGAAACTGAATAAGAACCAAGTTGTTTCCATCCACATAAATGGACTATGGAGCAACCGTCTAAAAGTTGGTTTGGGAATGCTAATCATGGTTGCTTCTGTTTTTTATTTTTTTTGTAAAAAGTAGTCCGATAAGTAGTTTGATAACAACAGTTATAAAATTTTATTGGAAAGTGACTTCAACTTTGGGAAATCTTTTGAGAGCAGGAGGGATACTGCTTTCGAAACTGCTTCTACTGTTGCTTTTTGAAAAGCAACAGCAGTCCTAAAACAGTCCCAACTAAACATGGCTCTACCAAAAGATTGAGCAATTATCACAATTAAAAAAATATCTTTTGAGATAGATTTAAGAAAATAATTTATTTAGAAAGAGTGAGAAAACATCTACTACTCAAGTTTCAAAAGGATATGTTTCAGGGAACTCAACTAGACTATGTTGCACGAATACGGACACGACATAAATACATGATACAAAACTTTTCAAATCAGTACAAAAGTAGTTATCTATAATACAAATACGGGCACAAATAGTACTGACACAATACAACACCATTTTACCGTGTTCGTGCACTATAGCCTACTAATGTACACCTCGTTCACATGTTCGCTCCTAACACTAGGACTTTGGCAGACTTCCCCCAGTTTTGAATAAATTGGTTAAAAGACCATTATAATACCCTTTGTTTTGAAAAAAACAGGTTTAAAACTATTCAAAAACTATTTTAGAATTTTAAAATTTATGAAGGGAAAAAAAACGAAACTTAAACTTAATCCAGCCATGGCATTGGGGATGGGAACTTACTAGTTTGAGGCTACAAAATCCAAAATAATTGTTTAATATATAGTCAGGTAATTTTCTTCTCTTGAGAAGATTTATAATAAATTTATATTCTCCCTATTTTAAGGGAACTTAAATTGTTACTTGTAATAAATTTTAGGTTTGATATCCTATACTAAAATGTTAAATTTTTTTAGAATGTCTCCTCTCAAACCTCAATAGTTCCGCCCCTGCGAGCAAGTAACAACAATTTCCCTCCCCTAGTGAACATTAGCTACTCCATCTAGACGGCCACAAAAATGTTATTTTCATCACTGCTATCTAGTATGCATAATCATATTATAGAGAAATTGGGTAAACAACACTCCATACTGCTAGGAGTCGACAAAATTCATATACTTGAAACTTGTCTATAAATTTGTTCATCTGCATAATAAGTTCAAGGATATATACCTTTTAGTGACATTACTTCTGACTGAGGCGCTTGGCAATGCTTGTGCTTGCTTCATTTGAAGGCATGAACAACAACGCAACATAAAATCACCAATGCGGGACGTTTCATATAACTCTGCAAAAAGCGTAAAAGTAGCTTTGAGTTCTCTATCAAAAACTATATAAGCAAGGATTTTATAGAAAGGTGAACTATTTTGTATTTTCAGTTCAAAAAAAAAACATAATAGCTCAGCAATTTAGATAACCCAAAATGTAAAGGTCTTATATCATTATCCTAATAGGTAGCTAATAGTGTAATCTGCATGTCCTGCCCACATCCATATAAAGAAATATTTGTAATTTCTAGTAAACCTTAGGTTGAAATCTAAATTTTGGTCGAAAATTTAGATAAACCACCAACAGTTTGTACTAAATTCAGAAAATGAGAACAATATTTTCAAACCTTCACAATCTCGACATGTATAGGTCTTTTTCTCCGGAAACGGCCCCACAACTTCTTGTAGCGACAATCTTAATAAATCTATGGAGTCGCCATTCATTGCTTCCATAGCTTCAGTCATTGTTTTATTATTTTCAAAATAAATAGAATTCGCAATATCACCGTTCGGGCAGCCACCGTGCTGCCAAAATTCATGTAGGGAAACAGACTGCATATAACATAATCAATGATAAACTCAAGCGTCAGATTCTTCAAAATCATTCAAACTACAGAATTTCAACCAAATCAATTAGTTTTATAGTGGTAGAGGTGAACTAGAAGGAAACTCACTGTAAAGCTTTTACAAGTATCACAGCTGCAAAATATCTTTCTATCTTCAATCATCGCAAGAAGCCCATTTTCCTGCAATACGGTATAAATGAATTGTAAAGAAGCACATCCTACAAAATCAGTGTGACTCAGAAGTGCCACAAAAACTAAAAATATAAATATTCACCTCAGACAAAAGACATAGCCCCTCAAAAGTTTTCACTACTTGGTCACAAAATATACCTTTAAATGTTTACAAATTATCCCTTGGTGTGGTTCGAAATTATACAATATCTACCCACTTGCTTTCCAAGGGTACTATAGGCATAAGAGAGAGGGAAGGTAGGGTTCATTGTATTATTGTAATATTTAGTTTATAAGTAGCAAAGTTCCTCAGAACCACCACCATTCCCCTCCCCATACCGGTGTACCCTAATGTAAATAGGATCAAATACACACACATGTATCTAATTAAATTGGCATGCTTTGCTTCTACCGTCCGACGAATCATCACTAATAAGTAAATACACATTGTACGTATTTACAACCACGTGTTGGTAAGTAGAAACCATATGCATGCACAAAAGAATGATCTCTCGATGGACCATATCCATGTTTAATGGGTATACATACCCACGATATAAATACGATATAAATGTGAGTTCAAATTAATTTATATCGTGGACACTCTGAAAATAGGTGCATGTATGTGCGTTTTGTCAGACTCAGGAACAACGGATACCGTAAAATATAATAAAACACGCGAAAATAGTTGGTGCTGTGTCGTGACGTGTCATAGAGTAAACGACGTTTCTAGAATACCTCGCCCGTGTCCGTGTCACTTCATATTCGACACCAGACGGACACTCCAAAATACACTAGCTAGCTAGCACACACCAAAATAACAAATCGATCAGGGAGGGTCGCATCCGTGTCATAGCTAGAGTAAAGGTTAATTTCTTGGATACCTCATCGTCATTGACGAGCTTGATCGAAGCCCCGTCGATCCATCCGGACGCGATCAGCTCCTCCGGGTTCGTTGGCGCCTTGGTGGGTGGGCCCACATTCATCATCGCCCTAGCTTCCGGAGGATAGGTTGGGCCCACATCATCATCGTCGGGACGCCTCGCCGGAACCGAGGGCTCGCCAACGCAGTCGCGGGTCTTCTTGCCTTTAGTTTTGGATCGGGTCCGGGAGAGAGGAGAGCCCGAGACTTCCCATTGGGATCGGAGCGCGAACACCAGCTCCCTCTTGTGTCCGCGCCGGACAGTAGATCGAGTCACGTACTCGTCCTCCTCCGGCGCGGGTTCGGGTCCGGGCCCGGTTTTGGACCCGGATCCGTCTTCGGATGAGCTCCAGTTCACGATTTGGGAGCGGACGGCGTCGAGTTCTTGGTGGAGGGAGGCCATCTCGGACTGGTTGGGCTCGGCCGCCATTGGGGAAGAAACTTAGGGCTAGGCTTTCTTTTTTCTCTCTGGTAGTGGAGAAGGTTTGTAGTGAGTAATGGAGTGGAGATGAAATGAAGGAGAGAAGAAGGAAAGGAACATATAAAGAGAGAGAGAGGAGGGGTAGCATGGGAAAGTGAAGGGGCGGTTTCAAATGGAAGTTAGTGGTGGGTTACTTGATTTGACAATTATGTCCTTTTAGTGAATAAATTTCTAATTAGAATTATAAGACGTTTTCTTTTGGTAAAAAAAATATATATATATTCTAAGATTAGTATTTGGTTTCTGGAAATATCAAAGTCTAGAGTTTTGGATCTGGGAGATTGCACCCTTCAAAATCTGTTAATGAATATTTTAGAGTTAATTAGACTTAGGACGGTCGATCGTTATCTCAATATCCTAACATTAGCTGACATCTTCATGACCTAAACACTAATGTTAGAATATTTTTGGAACCCAAAGTCTGATTAACCTTTTTTTATTATTTTTAAAATAAAATTGTTTGTTAAATTCTATAAACCAGCAGCTACTTCTAAAAGTTAATGGCAGTTTGTACGTTGAATGTATTATTCTCCGGAATATTATATTCTTGAAAATTTATTATCTGATGTCAAATTCATATATATCTAAATTTAGTATGTGTGTGTGCATGGATAATACATTGTATTTATGGGAATTAATATAAAATATATATGTGTAGTATTATAAATATATTACCATGATTATAGTATCCTTAAGCATATTTTCTTTAATGTTCCTCCTCTCACAAAATTATAATCAAGTTTGGTAGAATTTGGGTTAGTTAAGCTGTATCGAGTTTGGTTTAAGTCTAATTTTTGTCGAGTTGATTTCATGATTTTGGTCTCGTTGGTCGAGTCAAAAGTCGGTTGGATTGGGTCATATTCTTGTCGGTCCAAGTTCGAGTTCAATTTGAGTTTGGATGCAGGTTTTGTCAGGTGATGTACGGATGACGGATCTATATGGGTTGGTTCAAGTCTAAGTTACGCCAAACAACTTAAAAATCTTGGGGTCTATATGGCAATGCAGACAAGTCCATGTGGGTATAAGTTACTGTCTACTGAAATAAGAGAACTTGGAGAAAATTATTTCAAGTTCTGCAAGTTATTCACGAGCTCCCATCAACCAAATATGTCATAACAAAAATAATATTTTTTGTAGTCATATGCAGATATGCGAGTTATGCAGTTCTGCGCTTTTGTTGGTTTTTTGTTATTACTATTCTTAGTGGGAGATGTACTACTATAATCTCCTACGTAGTGACAAGTTACTGCATGATGTATAATTGGTGGCGAGTTACTGCATGTTGTGACTGTCCACTTAGTGAAGACTTACTGTTGTAACCGTCTACTTAGTTGAGAAGTACAATCTAAACACTTTGGATTCATCCCTTTTACTATGGTCCCTACACTTGGGTTCATCTCCTTACTAGTGGTCCCTACACTTGGGTTCTTCTCCTTACTAGTGGTCCCTAATGTAGATAGGTTTGAACAATGAATATACATGCATTTATATTCTAACCGATGGGCTTTGTTTCTATCGTCCAAGATGGACTTTGTTTCTATGGGCCAGTATAATTTCCAATATTCAAGTAAATAAAAAACACAAATGGGTGAACAATTTTTTTTTCTCCTGAAATAACACAGTTTCTTGTTTATTAAAATATTATATTAAAAAAATATTTCGTAAATGATGTAATTTTATAAATTATACCAAACTCACTCTTTGGAATCATGTTTTGAAAAAATAATCAAATGAGTGAATCCAATATTCAAGTAAATAAAAGAAGAAAAAAATAATGGGTGAATAAAAATTTATTTAAAAAATGATCTACCTTTCCAAACCCACTCCTGCGGAATCATGTTTCGGAAGAAAAAAAAAACAATCTCACATATATTTATATATGAAAATTGTATAGTGGGCTTGAAATAAAATTTTATAGTAAATGTGTTTCGAGAAGACGATTTAAAAGTAACCATAGTATGATAATATGTTTAAAATATACAGTCATTTATCGAATATTTCTCCTATACCTGAAAACTAATGACTTCTCAATTTGGTCGTCCTTCCTTGATATTATATCATAGTTGAGAATTTAAACTAATTAATCATTTCAAATAGTTTGTAAAATAATTTGTTATGAGACCTAGAATTATAAGTGGTATTTGGTTATGAAGTTTTACAAAATCTACTCACTTGAGAGTATGAAAGCTTATTATAAACATAACAGAAAAGATGAAAAAAAAAATATTATAAACATATATAACACAAGAGATGGAAAATACTTTTTTATATATTTTTTAACTCCCACCATTAATTGAAAGGAATAATACAGTTCTAAGTGGGATGGAATCCACCCAGTCAGGATGCCTAGGTCTCCACCTCCTAACGGATATACTTCGTTTCCAGATCTATTGAAATCACTTGTTAGACGTATTTACGATCATAGACGTGTATTATTTTCTGGATAAGTATAATTTCATGTATGTGTCTTTTCCCTGTATATTCAGCGTCGACCCTGCTTATGACAACCAGGGCAAGAGCCATGGGTCCCAACCAAGGGGGGGCATCAAATATTTAAGGACTCTTCCATATATGTCAATAGCCCAAAGAGTCCAACACCTTAAAATATATTTTAGTGTTATTTTTTCTCTTATCTTTCCAAGATCTCAAAATTTTAATGTATTTAACACACTCTCTCTCTCTCTCTCTCTCTCTCTCTCTCTCTCTATATATATATATATATATATATATATATATATATATATATATATATATAATTGTGTTACAGATTTCTGGCCCGAAGGCCCTACAAACTCGGCCCGAAGGCCTGCACCCATACTTGTATCTCACCCATTATGCTTGAAGGCCCGCACCAGTACTTGTATCTCACCGCATCCGGCCCACACTCACATTTATTCTTCCACATGAAATTAAATGTGCTTTTTCCGTAATAATATATAACATGAGCACAAACAAATAACGGAGAGTTTCTTCAAAGGTTCAAGTGTCGTACTAATGACATTGCAAAGCTGTTTCTAGATAATTTTGAGAATGTAGAAACGACAAATATCTGATTATTCTCCTTTGACGATATGCAAATTTTAATCAAAACAAAGCCCTCGGTTAAAGTTATCTACCATAAGAAGCTCCTCTTTACTACTAACTCACATCAATTTAATGACAAGTTCTCTACCATTCCTCTTTACTGCTAACTCACATCAATTTAATGACAAGGTGTTGGAACATCTTAAATCCTTTTTTTGGGTGAACAAGTTCAGTTAATAAATTTAGTGACTTGTAAAGAGAGATAATATTATATGGACCATTAGCATTAGCATGCCATTTCTGTCGCTGGATATCGACTACAAAGAATAGTGAAATATTATAAAGGATATAGAAATATGTCAATTTTTTCATAGAATAATATCTCAATAATGGAGGCCCTCCTGGAGATTAATATCCATATAATATTAATCTCTCTTTACACGAAAATGAAAATTATGAAATTTTCGAGTGAGGGGGAAAAAGAAAACAGTCCCGTGCCCTAAGTAAAAAAGTTAGCGACGTCAACAGTCGACGTCGCTAAACGTCGCAACCATTTTAATATATGGCGACATATTTTAATAATATGTCGCTGAACGTCGCTATTCCGCGACGTAATTTATCTACTGTCGCTGAACGTCGCTATTCAGCGACGTTTTGCGATGTCAATAGAAGGTATTCGCTATATTACATATTTAGCGACGGTATTTTATTCCGTCGCTAAATAACGTCGCTAATATAGCATATTTTAGTAGTGCTTGTAAAGAGATATAGTATTATATGGACCATTAGCATTAGCATGCCATTTCTATCGCTAGATATCTACTACAAAGAATAGTGAAATATTATAAAGGATATAGAAATATGTCAAATTTTTCATATAATAATATCTCAATAATGGAGGCTCTCCTGGATATTAATATCCGTTGTAAAAGTAGAAGTAATTAGTCTATAGTGCTCCTATGGGATCTATGATTCTATTCTCGTAACACAAACCTCCTCATGTGTTTCTTCTTTAATCTTGAAATCTTAAACTGATATCTAACAAAGTCAGATCAAACACAAATAGATCAACTAAAACTCTTATTATAATTGATTATAGTGAAAACACATTATTTATTCGGAGCCAACCAACCCAATGAATAGATCACTTAAGCTAAACTGTAGGTGAACCATAATTTTCTTATTTGTATTAATCAATTAAATGGGTTGATACTTTATATTGTTTTTATTCGTAGTAGCCCACTAATAGTTTATGATATTTGGTATTGATACATGATATTTTGGAATTATAAATATATTATAATTTTAATAATAAATGTCACGCCTCCTAGACGAAAATTCTGGCTACGCCACCGATGATATGTTCATGTTGCCTGCATTTCCCGACTTTAGTAGGGCTTTATGCAGAATTTATTAACGAGGAATTGTGAATCGAGATTATCATGGTAAATTTCATGGAATTTTATTCTGCTTCACATTTTCCGTCTCCAGGTTTGTGTAACTCATTTTGGTAGACATTATTGCACTTCTTCTTGGAGTATTTACTGTAGAGGGTCTTTCTCACCAAGAGAGTTGAGAGCCAATGCTTGTCATCAAAGACGTCTTTGAAGAAGTTTGACAATCAAACCATCATTTGAAGCAATTAGGGTTATGTATTAACTTTCCTTCTGTTAGGCTTTGCATAGGCCTATTTCATCAGCGATGCTATAACCGATGCCATGCAGACCCTCCTCCAAAAAAATGCTAAACTCAAAGACTACAAGGACTAATGCTAAATATGGTGACTAGTTTCCCGTTGTCACATATTACTACAACGAAGAGAAAACCTACGAAAATGAATCTGCAATGGAGAGCAAAATAGGTGTACAATTAGAATGTTAAATCCTCTTCTTTTTGTCAGAGTGCTGAATTCTTTTCAGCATAGAGAGTTATAAATTTGCACAAAGATGTAAAATAAATTGTTTGGGCCATGTAATTAACTTACATGCATCGACACAACAAATATTACGTGTCATGGTGTGTGTATTATGTATCTTAAGATAAATAAAACCACTTCAAAAAGACAAATATTATTTATAAAAATATATATTATATACTAGTCAGATTTGACAGATTGTATTTGCTTTTCATTCCCTGTGCATTGAACTCTTACTCTCTGAAACCATTGAGAATTTTAAATAGGGAAAAAAATGAAACAGCTAATTATACACACAAATGCAATACCATTACAAGCTATGTCAACTACAAACATAAAATGCTTTCTCTTTGATGCATCTCCTGTTCTTCGGCTCTTGAATCAAATTATCCAGATTGACATACAAAAACCTGCCATTCTTCACAGCGTACCTCGCTGCCTTAGCAAGCAGCATGGCCCTCTTCCTCCTTCCTTCTGATGCTCCTCACTCGATCAACCACCCCCTTCGGCTCGTTAATCCCCCCTCTATTCCACAGGCAGTACCGTGATTCAAGTGCCTCTGTATACTGATCTCTGGTCACGACATTCAAGAAGGAGAGACCCCTCAGAACTAGATCAAAACAGCTCTTCGATTTTTTCATCGATGCGAAAATGTTGACCCATGGACGAAGAGGGGATGAAGTGCTTCTTACATGTGTATAGTATTGCAGGAAAATGGACTTCTTGCGATGATTGAAGATGGAAGGATATTATGCAGTTGTGATACGTGCAAAGGTGTCACAGTGAATTACCTTTGATTTCTCCTCTATTATTATAATACTAGTTGATTTAATTAAAAATTTGTAGTACGAATGATTTTGAAAAAAGATTTCTCCTCTATTATTATAATACTAGTTGATTTAATTAAAAATTTGTAGTACGAATGATTTTGAAAAAATTTCGATCGCTTCACTATGTCATTGATTATCAGGTTATGCCATATGTTGTCCGTTTCATTCCATGAATTTAGGCAACATGGTGATTAAATAATTTTTCTTGTGAAAATACTAAGACAATGTGCGAAACAATGGAAGCAATGCATGACGATTACATGGACTTAATGAAATTGTCTGTGAAAGTTGCTATGTTATTTGTCTTTTATCACAACTTGAAGGGACAATTTAACCAAATCCATAAAATAACCATGCAATGCTCCTATACTTTCATACATTGTTTAGTCATTTTAGGAAGGAAAAAAATTGCTCAATTCACCATCAGGATTCAGGACAACTATTGTGTTGACTAAATTGATGGAACGAAACGGACTAAACATTATCAATAACAAAGTCAAGTAATTATATTCTTCGAAATCGTTCCAATTTTCAAACAAATCAACTAGTACTATAATGATAGAGGTGAAATCGAAGAAAACTCACTGTGACACTTTCACACGTATCACAACTGCAAATATCCTCCATCTTCAATCACGACAAGAAGCTCATTTTCCTGCAATACCATATAAATGTAAAAATGTCTTGATGATATCATAATGGATAGCCGATACTTGAATCTGTCTGGCATGTCCACAACAATATAGATAACATGTTACACACTTGTAATTGCTAGTTCAAACTAAAATTTGGTCAAAAATATAGATAACCACCACCAATATGCACTGAAAATCAAATAAATCAAAGAATAAGAACAATATTTCCAAACCTCCACACTTTTGATGGGTTCGCTTCTCCAGAAACGGCCCCACAACTTCTTGAAACGACGATTCATCAAATCCATGAATTCACCGGACAGTCTTCCATACTTCCACACATTTATCTTATTATTTTTAAAAGAAATAAAATTACTCAAATCATCCTTTGGGCCACCGTGGTACCTTTATTTCATGGAATAAAACGGCCTGCAGATGACATAACAAACACAAAGTCAAGCTATCGGATTCTTCAAAATCATTCTAACTATAAAATTTCAAATGACTATCTAATTCTTCAAAATCATTCTAACTAGAATTTTCAAACAAATTAACTAGTATTATAATGATAGAGGTTAAATCGAAGAAAACTCACTCTGACGCCTTTGCACGTATAGCACTTTTAGAATATCCTTCCATCTTCAATCATGGCAAGAAGCTCATATTCCTATATAAATGTGATTTTATCTTTTTAATCAAAAAACAGATCCTCCAAAATCATTGTGACGGACATAGACGTGTCAGACATTTCAAAATATAATTATTCACCTCGGACCAAAAAAGTGGTGCCGCAAAAGTTTCTACCAAGTAGTCACAAAGTATCGTGCAAATAATAAATTTCAACGCTGCTAAATCAACTACCGTTACAAGAATTAAATTGACTTCTTGCTATTAGAGATATTCTAGAGTTTCAAAGTTTATTCAGTAGTACACTCATCTCCTGAATAAATAATGTCAAATATAGTATTTTATCATGCAGAACATTTTTTTTGAATGAAAATTCAATAACTAGCACAAATTTAAATGGGTATTCAAGTGCCACAAAGCTTCACTAATGCAAGGTCTCGATGGATCAAGATGTGTGCAGCCATAGGTTAATTCAGCTTAGGGTGACATAAAATTTTAGAAATAGTATCATGTCAATAGAGTGTTGGAATGTCAGAATATTGAACTAGAAAAATAAAATAAGAATGAGATAAGAAAAATAGTAAATTAGACAATTTCAATGTTGCCTGAGTTCATCTATGAAATCAGATTTGAAAACACAGATAATTGGAGGGTGCATCAGACGGACACCAAATCCTATAATTTAATTTACAATACTTCTTGTTAATTGTAAAAAAACAATCATGCCCATGTACTCCTGTTAATTCAAAAGGTTTTATAGCATTTATATTTCCAAGGTTCGCATGAATTATGTTGCATGATAGTTTTCTTATACTCCCATCATCATGTGGTTTTAACACAGATACACATACAGAGATATTAATGGCGAGGCAACTACAACTAGAGTGAGGGAAAAGCTTGCCATGAGACTAAAATGTCAGTTGGCAGACAGCGAAGACCTACCTTATTGGTCATTCACTTGACCTCCAAACATGTGTTCACGAGAAACTTAATAGACAAAATGGAAGGTGAAGATTTATTATTGGGAAATAACATCATCTCCAACCATATTAGCATAGCATGAAACTTTGTGAGAGAATAATTAAGCCCTTAACAGAGTTGAATAGAAGAAATACATCCAATCAGCCTACATCAAAAAAATCTAGATAAAGGCTTTTGTTGTTGACGTAAGTATCATCATTTCCATGACTCAAACAAAAACTATGTGCTAATTGGAGTATGTTAACATGTGGGAACAAATATATTTCATGGACATTCTAAAATGAACAAAAAATGATAGTAAAGTTCCATTTAATATGGAGAACCATATGAAGTTCAGCAGCAGTAGAAAACTGTCATGGAAATCTAACAAACTCGGAATTTAGCATGAAAGAAAATAGAATAAGCATGAATCAAATAGTTGATATCGGACAAATGTCAATTTTGCATAATTTATTTGTGAAATGTGGGACCTCATTTGGGTATATCAAAAGTACAAAGGTGCCAGGGAAATATATAAACAGGCAGAAATTAGAATGATAGGAAATAAAACAAGCTTTTCATTGACTTGTTGTTGTAAGAGAAATTCTAAAGTTTCAAAGATTATCGAGAAGTACATTCATCTCGAGTGCAAATAATACGCAGGACATTTTTTGAATAAAATTCAGGAACTAGAACATATTTAAATGGATCCAACTGCCACAAGGCTCCCACTAAGTCAGGGTCTGGGAAGGTCACCATGTGAGAAGCCATAAGTCAATTCCACTTGGGGTGACAAAATTAGGAAAAAAAAAAAAGAATCTAGATGTCGGGGAAGTATTGAACTGTCAGAATATTTAATGAGAAATAAAATAAGAATGAGATAAAAAAAAGACAAATTCCAATGTAGCCGAGTTCATCTGTGAAACTACAAAATAAAATTGGAAAACACCGATATTTGGAGGGTGTATCAGACACGAATATGCAAAAAGCCAATGTGTTTTCAGCTGCTCTTGCATATTGGGAAGGGGACCGAAATCATACATTCACTTCGATATGAACATTATGCAGGCTGGATTTACCTCTATGAAGATCAAATATGTTTTATGCTACCGCGTGCTTTTCCATAAGAGCCGAACCCTAAGTCTTGAGTGTAGCATGCAAAATACTAAATCCATCTTTAGTGTTACTTGGTACACCTCATCATCTTTCACCATGTGTAACCTTCCCACACAAGCTGTTAATAGTATATAAATTTCATGGAGTAAGAGCGTGTTCATATAAGCTAAGATGCATAAGGAAATAAAGAGAGTAATATTCAACTTAACCATAGAAAGGAAAGATTCATCACTAAAGTGTATTATATACTATCAAAACTTTGGTTTCTAGAAATATTTTCTAATATACAAGGCCTCAGGATTTAGGTTCTAGTTGGCACATAGCAAACAATTAACAACCTTCATCGAAGAGTTACAACAAAGTGGCTGAAAAACACCGGGCCTACCATCAAATACACCAGGCGGTAAAGAAAAAACAAAAACAAGAACCACCAAACAAAACAAAACCAAAGGCAGATGAGGATAAGGAATACAACTAGCCATGACAGCCTACTAAACCTTTGAATATGGTATGTATTACAAGATGATTCACAAGATATATTGAGTTTCAAGGATTTGAATCTTGGATAAAGCAATCACACTTTACAAATATGATTTCCTAGTCAAACCAAACGCACCTTTGAATATGGTATGTATTACAAGATGATTCACAAGATATATTGAGTTTCAAGGATTTGAATCTTGGATAAAGCAATCACACTTTACAAATATGATTTCCTAGTCAAACCAAACACATCTTTTTGTGCATTCAAGTAAATGTGTGGTTACAATGAACAAAGGTATTCTATTCGCTTTATAACATTTTTTTAGATTGATCCTGCTATCTGAATGAAACAAATACAATAAAATAAATTCAGAAGTATTTTATTTGAAATACATTCGGAAGTATTTTATTTGGAGATCTAGCAAAAAAAAAATCTGATATAAAATCTGAGATATAGGATTACCAAAATATATTTCATAAACCAAGATGTATGCAGAACATAAAACCATCAATATAATGATCAACTATGTATCCACGTCCAAGGTGTGTGCACAATGGACATCACATCTTTCGTTCCATTCAGTGTTGTCACGACGTAAGATACATAGCACAAAACTACGTAAGATACATAGCGATGCACAAGGTACATCTAGTTGTCGAGGTACAATGTCATGCACCTCATTGAAGCGAGGCACATATTTTCTAAATTTATTTAAAAGCTCCAAAATACAATATAATCAATGACACTATCTCAATGAACAATTTATTGTATAGATAATTAAAAGTAAAAATTGGAAAAGATTTTAGAAAATCTGCAAATTAAAATACGCAGTAGTTAGAAAGATTTTTTATTTCTTTTTTTAATTTTATTATTATTTAATGGAGGAGATATGCACCAATATAATAATAGAGATATGCACCAATATAATTATGAATACAATCATATGGTTTGGATCACTCCAAAAGTTGGTGTACTAGGCTAACCTTATAATCGTAGAGATATGCACCAATATAATTATGAATACAATCCTATGCTTTTATAATCCTCTATTTTTTGGGGTCTGGTAATGGGTGCAACTTCCCTAAACTTGGCGTAGTAGGCTAGCCTTGTCAGAATTATATGAAACTTTCCATACTAGTATAATATTATTGAAAAGTGAAATCATTTAGAAACTGACGAAACTTGACAAAAGTTGCCAAATTTTGTTGGAAATTTGGAACTTCCCCGAAAGTACCAAATAACATATTTTATAATTTTGTTTTAATTTCAACACATGTTTTATTTGGTTTTACTCTTTTAATGAATCAAAAAAAAAAAAAAATCCCAAGTTCATATATATAGTAAGTTTCTTACAAAATTATTTAAGAACCATGTTATTATGTCAAAGAAATCATGCCATTATGCCATCATATATTCAAGAAAATTAATGTAGGAGGCACACTTGATATGTCGAGTTATATTTGGAATTCGACCATTAATTTTATAACCCTATGGATCTTTTCTATAGTGCTGAAACCTAATACTCTAATTATCAGTCTGGATTGCAGTCACTTTCAACCTAGACTCCATTTTGTGCCAAACACAAAGCGTGCACCGGATGTTTACATTCTGGATGGATGGTTTTTCAAACATTACAATTATTTCAAAATGGACGTTTCCGAAATACTAATCTAATGAGGGCGTTTAACCGAATGGGATGAAACCTTAGTGGAATCCAAACTTGCTCTAATACTCCAATATAAGATTGTCACAATTATCAATACTAATATTATCAGAATATTAGCACAGTAGATATAAAATGACTATGATATCTAAAATACATACCTATAAATGATAACATCTTCCATGCAACAAACCAAATAAATCAACATGAAATCCAACATATGACAACGTTCATAATAATTACATTCAAATTATAGGTCGACACTGATTATAGTAAACAAATGATAGTCCATAACTAATTATAGACAGATATTGTTCTATGAATCACATCATAAAAACTCATTAACCCATAGTCCTCTTCAAAGTCCTGCTAGTCTGAAAAAGGAAACTCAGTAAGTATTTAATTAAATATATAAATATAGAACTCAGGCCTAACTAGTCTTAGCAATGTATATAATTAACATATAACTATGTCAACTACAAAATTTTATCTTTCAGTTCATCATACTCGAATTTAACATTTATAGCGAATAATTTCAAGATAGAATGTCATATTAATTTTAAACTAAGACAAGTATTAGGGGTTGATAGTGGCATACATAATATAGCATATGCATTTATCACTACAAGCATAATTACAAATATAACCAATACTCATGAAAAATAGAGGCCTATTGATCGAAGTAACTAATTGTGGAAGAAAATTAGAATAAAGAAAAACTAATTGTGGGAGAGATTTGACTTTATACGTACATATAACCAATAGTAAAACGAGGTGATACCTTTATAGCATATTGAATTCTCTTCTTTTGATAGGCTGACTGATAAATCATGTAGGGTAACATCTTCAGAAATGTATATATGATTATATCTGAGAAAAGATAGGAAGATAAGTTAGTATGATGTGTCGGCATAATGATGGATGGATGTGAAATCCTTCAAAGATCAACTCACGGTTTTCGCCTTTGACCCTGTTTAGCATGTTGTTCAAACTTTGAAGGAGTGACCTGATCATTAAGTAATGCCTAAGAAACAACATGGAATATGAAATTTTGATATTCATGAAAAGATAAATATATAGTTTTACCACTTGACTGCAGTGAGAACAAAGTATTCCATTGCCTTTTCGTTCCCCTTCTAGTCTTAGTTTCCCCTATCAAACGTAGTAAAAAAAAATTAGTCCAAATAATAAAATTTAAATGCAAATATATTTAATGACCATTATACTCGTCTAGATTGCACACCTGTCCATCTACATCATACCACATTTTGGTCCCCTCGGGTAATTTATCCGACATGAAGACCAATCTATGCAATCCCATATTCCTTGTATAATAAATATTCAATATTAGTGCTATTAAATTGCAAAGAAGTAAATAAGTTTTATCCACATAGTTGAGTACACCCACTTTTTTGTTAACTTATCTGAGGTAACATTGTGTGGTGATTTCCTCTTCAATGATCTGTTAGAGAAAATATGATTCTTATCTTTTATCTTGTATCAAAAAAAAAAATTTAAGCCTTCGTATTCAAATAACATATAATCCAAAAAACTTGCATCACAAGGGGAAAGAAGGTATGTTTTGATTAAATTTTCAATAGCAATGTATAAGTTCAAAAACAAATCATGATTACTTAAAATAGGAAGAAGTGGTATTACATTCAGTACTATCATGATGTAAAAAAAAGACAATACTTAGAACCACATTCTCATTCTATTTCTACATTCTCTTTGTTTTATTGCTTGTGGTTGGGCAATACTAATACTATTCTTCACATTTACGATGTGTGGCCTATGGATGCGAAACATGAGGTACTCAACATATGCAACACAAGGTATGCGAACCAAATATTTATACAACAGATGGGGTAAATTTTAGAAAGACAGTACTTTGCACCACTAATAGTTATGTAAATTGTATAAGGAATCAAATTGAAATCCTTTATTCCTAAAACGTTACTCAGTCGACCATAATGTACATTTAATTATTATATTACTAATGTGAACTGGACAACACTCGACCCCTGTGCCTGCACCTGTCTCATTTGTGACTGAATTAGTATTCTCGCAAAAACACTTTGAGGTGTCAATATATGTGAAAATATATCTCACATGCTAATAAGTTGTGCGACTAGTTTAAAAATCACATAACGATCTACTTGAAATGGAAGCTTCTATGCCTAACATTCCCTACTTAGGTGAAGTCCTAGACTGATCTACACTAATCAAATGCACGGATTTCAAGCACTCGTAAACACATATCGTACTCTAGTAACAATACCAAAGACACCAACAGATTTTATGCTTTCATCAACAAATTGAGAATAATTTATCAATAGATGAATCTCTACAATAAGAAACTGAATAAGAACATAAGTTGTTTCCATCCACATAAAATGGGCTATGGAATAACCGTCTAAAAGTTGGTTTGGAATTGCTTATCAGGGTTGCTTCTGTTTTTTATTTTTTGGAAAAAATAATCCGATAAGTAGTTTGATAACAGCAGCTATCAAAATTTTATTGAAAAGTGTCATCAATTTTAGGACATCTTTTGAAAGCATGTGGGATACTGCTTTCGAAATTGTTTCTACTGTTGCTTTTTTGCAATCCCAAAACAGTCCTAACTAAACATGGCTCTACCAAAAGATTGAACAATTATCACGATTAAGCAAGTAATTTTCTGAGATAGATTTATGAAAATAATTTATTTAGAAAGATTAAGCAAATATTTACTACTCAAGTTTCAAAATGATATATTTCAGCGAACTCAACTAGACTAAGAATGTTGCATGAATACAGGCTTAGAAGCCAGAAGCGGAAGCGGAGACGAAAGCGGGGGCGGGGGCGGGGGCGTGGGAACGCGACTACCTAGAAGAGTATAAAGTTGGGAGCGTGATGGAAGCGTGTGCTAATAAAAAAATTATATATATTAATTATTGTTATCAAAACTTATAAATATCTTAATATTTATTACAACTTAAAAAGTTCAGTTTCGAAGTTAAAGAGAGTTCATTCACATGTTAATTTTTATAATGTCAAGGTAAATAATTTTTAGTTTCTTGGTACTTTGATAAACGTGTATTACAAATCTTCTAACTTTCTTCCAAAAATTTATGTCATCTTTTAAAATTATGGTGATATTATGGGAAGCGCTCATGTTGTCGGAGAAACGTGCTCCCGTCGCTGGAGAAACGAGCTTCCATCATCGGGGAAGCGAGCTCTCTACAAGCTCCCAGGTAAGAACCGCCGAATCGAGGTTCTTACTAAGATTCGTTGACCTTCTAGGAGTTTCTGGCTTCTAAGATACAAACACAACATAAATACATGATACGAAACTTTTCAAATAAGTACAAAAGTAGTTACCTATATCATACAAATACGGGCACAAGTACTATGACGCAATACAGCACCATTTTACCGTGTTCGTGCACTGTAGCCTACTAATGTACACCTCATTAACGTGCACTGTAGTCTACTAATGTACACCTCATTAACGTGCACTATAGCCTACTAATGTACACCTCATTAACAGGTTCCCTCCTAATGCTAGGACTTTGGCAAACTTATTATGTCATCTAATTTTGAATAAATTAGTAAAAGACCATTATACCCTTGTTTTGAAATTAAAAAAATATATTTAAAACTATTCAAAAACTGTTTTATTAAAAATTATGAAGGAAAAAAAAAAGTAAATCTAAACTTATTCCAGCCATGGCATTGGGGATGGGAACTTACTAGTTTGAGGCTACAAAATTAAAAAAAAAATTGTTTAATATATAGTCAGGTAATTTTCTTGTCTTAAGAAGATTTATAATAAATTTATATTTTCTCTTTTCAAATAGAACATAAATTGTTGCTTGTAATAAATTTTAGGTTCAATATTTTTTTACAATGCTTCCTCTCACTCCTTAATAAGTCCGCCCCTGCGAGCAATAACAACAATAGCCCTCTCCCCGTAAACAGTCGATATTCCATATAGACGGTCACAAAAATGTTATTTTCATCAGCAATATCTATTATGCATAATTATATTGTAGAGATATCAGGTAAGTAACACTCCATACTGTTAGAAGTGGGCAAAAATCCTATACTTGAAACTACACTATAAATTTGTTCAATTGCAAAATAAGTTCAAGGAGATATACCTTTTAATGGCATTACTCCTGACGGAGGTGCTTGGCAATGCTCGAGTTTGCTTCATTTGAAGGCATGAACAACAACGCAACATGAAATCACCAATGCGTGAAGTTCCATATAACTCTGTAAAAGTGTGAAGTAGCTTTGAGTTATCTATCAAAAACTATATGATATAGGATTTTATAGACATGTGAACTATTTTGTATGTTCAATTCAAGAAGAAAAAAAACATAATAGCTTAGCAATTTAGATAACCCAAAATGTAAAAGATCTTATATCATTATCCTAATAGGTAACTCATAGTGTAATATCCTTGTCCTGCCCACAACCATATTAAAAACATGTTTGTAATTGATAGTTCAAACTTGGGTATAAATCTAAATTTTGGTCAAAAAATTAGATGAACCACTACCAATTTGCAGTAAATTTAGAATTAAACAAATCATAGAATGAGAACATTATTTTCAAACCTCCACAATCTTGACATGTATAGGTCTTTTTCTCCGGAAACGGGCCCACAACTTCTTGTAGCGACAATCTTAGTAAATCTATAGAGTCGCCATTCATTGCTTCCATAGCTTCACTCATTGTTTTATTATTTTCAAAATAAATAGAATTCCCAACATCACCATCCGGACAGCCACCGTGTTGCCTAAATTCATGTAGGGAAACAGGCTGCATATAACATAATCATTGATAAACTCAAACGATCAGATTCTTCAAAACCATCCAAACTTCAAATTTTCAACCAAATCAATTAGCTTTATAATGATAGAGGTGAACTAGAAGGAAACTCACTGTGAAGCTTTTACACGTATCACAGCTGCAAAATATCTTTCCATCTTCAATCATTGCAAGGAGTCCATTTTCCTACAATACCGTATAAATGCAATTTCAATTTATGTTATGAAGAAGCACATCTTACAAAATCAGTGTAACACCTTGTCGGACTCGGACGTGCCACAATAACTAAAAATATAACTATTCGCCTCAGACAAAAGAAATAGCCCCTCAAATGTTTTCAGTACTAGGTCACAAAATATACTTTTAAATATTTACAAATAATCCCTCGTTGTGGTTAGGGTTCCTTGTATTATCGTAAATTTCAGTTTAAGTAGCAAAGTTCCTCTGAACCACCACCATTCCAGCATTCCCCTCCCCATACACATATGTATCTAATTAAATTGGCATACTTTCCTTCTACCATCCATTGAATCATCACTAATAAGTAAATACCCATTGTACGTATTTACAACCACGTGTTGGCAAGTAGAAACCGCATGCACAAAAGGATGATCTCTCGACGGACCATATCTATGTTTAATGGGTATACCCATGATATAAATGCGAGTTCAAATTAATTTTAATCAACTTATTAAATATCAAATGGACACTCTGAAAATAGGTGCATGTAAGTGTGTTTTGTCAGACTCAGAAACAACCGATACCATAAAATATAATAAGACACGCGAAAATAGTTGGTACTATGTCGTGACGTGTCATAGAGTAAACGAGGTTTCTAGAATACCTCACCCGTGTCCATGTCACTTCATATTCGACACCAGTCGGACTCTACAAAAAAAAAAAAAAACACTAGCTAGCTAGCTAGCACACACCAAAATAACAAATCGATTAGGGAGGGTCGCATCCGTGTCATAGCTAGAGTAAAGGTACCTCGTCGTCATTGACGAGCTTGATCGAAGCCCCGTCGATCCATCCGGACGCGATCAGCTCCTCCGGGTTCGTTGGCGCCTTGGTGGGTGGGCCCACATTCATCATCGCCCTAGCTTCCGCAGGATAGGTTGGGCCCACATCGTCATCGTCGGGACGCCTCGCCGGAACCGAGGGCTCGACAACGCAGTCGCGGGTCTTCTTGCCTTTAGTTTTGAATCGGGTCCGGGAGAGAGGAGAGCCCGAGACTTCCCATTGGGATCGGAGCGCGAACTCCAGCTCTCTCTTGTGTCCGCGCCGGACAGTAGATCGAGTCACGTACTCGTCCTCCTCCGGCGCGGGTTCGGGTCCGGGCCCGGTTTTGGACCCGGATCCGTCTTCGGATGAGCTCCAGTTCACGATTTGGGAGCGGACGGCGTCGAGTTCTTGGTGGAGGGAGGCCATCTCGGACTGGTTGGGCTCGGCCGCCATTGGGGAAGAAACTTAGGGCTAGGCTTTCTTTTTCCTCTCTGGTAGTGGAGAAGGTTTGTAGTGAGTAATGGAGTGGGGATGAAATGAAGAAGAGAAGAGGAAGGAACATATAAAGAGAGAGGAGGGGTAGCATGGGAAAGTGAACATATAAAGAGAGAGGAGGGGTAGCATGGGAAAGTGAAGGGGCGGTTTCAAATGGAAGTCAAGTAGTTGTGGGTTACTTGATTTGACAATTATGTCCTTTTAGTGAATAAATTTATTTTTATTAGAATTATACGGCATTTTTTTTTTTTGGGTAAAAAAATATATATTCAAAGGTTAGTATTCGGATTCTGAAATTATCAAGCCTAGAGTTTTGGGTACTAAGATGGCACATATTAACCATTCAAAATATGTTAATAAATATTTTAAAATTAGTTATACTTAGGGTCGTAGAAACATTTTAGTCGTTCTTGAGTTCTGATTCAATTTATTTATTTAGATGGTTGACACGGATGAACAATCATATGAATATCCAAATCCTAAGCTGACATCTTCATAACATAAACGCTAGTTTTGAATATTTCTAAAACCCAAAGTATAATTAAACCGTTTCATTACTATTAAAATCAAATTGTTTGTTAAATTCTATAAACCTGTAGTTATTTCTGAAAATTAGGGGCAGTTTTGTACGCAAAATGTATTATTTTTTGGAATATTATATTCTTGAAAATTTATTATCCGATGCCAAATTCATCCCCTTACTAGTGGTCCCTACACTTGGATTCATCCCCTTACTAGTAGTCCCTAATGTAGATAGATATGAATATACATGTATTTGTATTTTTTTTAGGAGCATGTATTTATATTCTAATCGATGGACTTTGTTTCTATCGTCCAATGTAATTTCCAATATGTTAGTAAATAAAAAAACACAAATGGGTGAATAAAAATTATTTAAAATTATACGGTCTCTTGTTTATTAAAATATTATATTAAAAAATATTTCATAAATGATGTACTTTTAGAGATTATACCAAACTCACTACTTGGAATCATGTTTTGAAAAAATAATCCAATGAGTGAATCCAATATTCTAGTAAATTAAAAAAAAGGAGAATGGGTGAATAAGAATTAATTTATTTGGAAAAAAATGATCTACCTTTAGAACTTATACCAAACTCACTCATTTGCAATCTTGTTCTTGAAAGAAAAAATCTCACAAATATTCATACATGAAAATTGTATGGTGGGCTTGAAAATAAAATTTTATAGTAAATATCTTTCGAGAAGATGATTTCAAAATAACCATAGTATGATAATATGTTTACAAAAATAAGTCATTTATGGAATATTTTTCATGTACGTGAAAATTATTCCAAGTTCTACAAGTTATTCACGAGCTCCCATCAAACAAATAGGTCATAACATAAATAACATTTTTTGCAGTCATATGCGGCTATGCGAGTTATGTAGCTCTGCACATATGTTGGCTTTTTTTAGTACTATTCTTAGTGGGAGTTGCACTACTACAATCTTCCACATAGTAACGAGTTACTGCATGATGTATTTAGTGACGAGTTACTGCATGTTGTGACTGTCCACTTAGTGATGATTTGCTGTTGTAACCGTCCACTTATTGGAGAAGTACAATCTAAACACTTTGGGTTTGTCCCTTTTACTGTGGTCGCTACACTTGGGTTCATCCCCTTACTAGTGGTCCCTACACTTTGGTTCATCCCATTACTAGTGCTCCCTAATGTAGATAGGTATGAATATACATGCATTTGTATTCTAACCAATGGACTTTGTTTATATCACTCAATATAATTTCAAATATTCTATCAAATAAAAAGCACAATGGGTGAACAAAAATTTATTCAAAATTACACGGTCTCTTGTTTATCAAAATACTTTAAAAAAATATTCTGTAAATACTGTACTTTTAGAAATAATACCAAACTCACTCCTTTTAATCATGTTTTGGAACAATAATCGAATTAGTGAATCCAATATTCTAATAAATAAAAAAGACTAACGAGGAATAAAATTATTACAAAACAATTTACCTTTATAACTTATATCAAACTCACTCCTTTGGAATCATGTTTTGGGGAAAAATCTTACATATATTTATACATGAAAATTGTATGGTGGACTTGAAAATTAAATTTTGTAGTTAATGATTTCGAGAAGGAGATTTAAAAACAACCATAGTTTGATAATATGTTTAAAAGATACAATCCTTTATGGGATATTTCTTCTGCACATGGGAATAGGGATGGCAACTTCTCCCGAACCCGACGGGGACCCGACTTTTTTTTTCGACGGGGACGGCTTTGGGGATATAGAACGGGGATGGGGACGAGAATGGGGATAAAACAAAATTTTCGATCGTATTCGGGACCGGGTATGGGTATTGTACTCCCCGTCCCAGTAAATCTTCGACCCCGACTACTTATACTTATATGTGCAACACATTTGTACGAGTTCATGATCTATTTAGTACTAGATATAATTTTTAGTAAATCAATGTTTTATCAACATGTCTTATAAAAAAAAATTTGGAAAGAAATAGTTTATACTATATAGAAAAAATTATTAACGGGGAGGCAGACGGGGACGAAAAAAATCCAATCCCAAAAGTGTTAATGGGGCAGGTTGCAGGGATGGGGACGGGGAGTACATTGTTAAATGGGGACAGGGATGGGGATAAAAGTTTAAACCCGACTGGAGATGGGGACGGAAATGGGGATTCGAATACTACTTGGGGACGGATGGGGTTTATGATCCCCGCCCCGGACCCGCCCCATTGCCATCCCTACATGGGAAACTAGTGACTTCAATTTGGTCGTCCACTACTAAAATAACCCAGATTAGCGACGTCAGGAGACGTCGCTAAATACAGGAAATACGTCGCTAACAATGATTTGCGACGTATTTAGCGACGAAAAACTTACGTCGCTTATAGGCAAGTCGCAGATGATACTTTCGTCGCCGAACGTCGCTATTTGCGACGCGGCGTTCATTGTCGCTAGACGTCGCAAAATGAGCGACAGAGAGCGACGTATCAGTACGTCGCCAACATTGCGACGTAAAGCGACCACTAGCGACGCTTCAAAAGTTTATAAATGATGACGAGGCATGGCATCCACGTGGCCACGTGGGCAACGTAACGTCGCTATTTAGCGACGTCGAGCGACGTAACGTCGCTAGTTAGCGACGTATAGCGACGTCTGTTTGCCGTCGCAGAACGTCGCTATACGTCGCTAATATTAAAAAAAAAAATTTTAAAAATATAATTGATATTTTTGTTATACTGTGTGTCTGTGTTTACAGTGTGTGTGAAGTGCAGTGTTCGAACCATCGACAGTTTCGCTTACTGTTCTATGTTTTATCTTGGATAGAAAGAGCAACAGTTCAGGGTGCACTTCTCAGAGCTTCCTCTTCACGTCCTTCACCTTCTCGGGAACCTTTACGACGTCCGAGAAAGTAAAGGACGTAAAAATGAAGCTCTCAGAAGTGCACCCTGAACTGTTGCTATTTCTATCTAAGATAAAACATACAACAGTAATCGAAACTGTCGATGGTTTCGAACACTGTATTTCACATTCACTGTAAACATAGACACACATCATAACAAAAATACACAATATATATTTTTAAAATTTCGGCAGCATCTCCTTTGTATATCAGATCATCGCTTATAACCCAGCGTAGGTATATTTGTCATCCCATCGCAGATATCACAAAGTAAATATCACAATAAAAATAGGAGGCAGTGCAAAGTAAATATCACAGACACACATCCTCACAAACATCCAATAGAGTCAAATAAAAATGAAAGATGATAAAAAGTCTCCCACCAAGTGTATAAACCACAGTGTATGAATAAACAAATTGCCCATAGGGCCAATACATACAAGTCATAAAAAAACCAATAAAATCACTGCGGACCCCTGCCGCGCAACTGGGATAGAATGTAGTCATACTGCTCCTGGGTGAGCTGTACCGTAGGGGCAGTAGGAGGCAGTACAATGTCTGGAGTCGGCGCCGGAGGCAGTGCAGTATCTGGAGTCGACGCAGCAAGGGTACTCACCACCTTCTCAGTATACTGAGCGAGTGAGAGAGAAAGGCTCCTCTGCGATCCGTCCAGCTCGACCTGTCTACGCTCCGTGCGCTGCGTAGACTCGGTGAGCGTCTGCAAGTTGGCAGCTGCAGCCTGATGCAGACTCATCAGCTCCTGTATACTGCGCTCGACCGCATCAAATCGTCCGGTGAAGTCGTAAAGGTTGCCGGAAAGTCGTTGATGGTCCACATAAGGGTTGCCTTCATCTAAAAATTCTGCTTCCTGGAAACATCGTACGTGTTAGCGCCTACTTCCCATAACTGATTCAACTCATCTATCAAAGGCTGCAAGTACACGTCAATGTTCCTCTTGGGATTGTTCGGACCAGGAATTATAACGGTTAGAAACATGTACTGAGTCTTCATGCACATCCAAGGCGGTAGGTTATACGGAGTGACAATCACAGGCCAGCACGAATACTGGGATCCCGAAAGACTAAAAGGAGTAAAACCGTCAGAAGATAGTCCCAACCTGACATTTTGCGGATCTGAAGCAAAATCTGGATACACTCGATCAAAGTGCTTCCACGCTTCTCCATCGGATGGGTGATCCAACACTCCTTCAATCTGTTCTCGCATGTGCCAACTCATATTTTCGGCCGTCTCTTTCACCATAAATAATCTTTGCAACCGCGGCGTTAAAGGCAAGTAGTGCATTGAATCGGTCGGTCTTCTTGCACCGGTAGACCTTCCTGTACTAGTTGTCTTATAGCGATCAGCACCACAAAATCTGCACACATTTGCGTCCTTGTCGTCTTTGTAGTACAGCATGCACCTATTGCGACAGGAATCGATTTTCTCGTATCCCATCCAGAGCGATCTCACCATCCTCTTAGACCGGTAGAAGTCTTTAGGCAACTTAGCACCCGCCAGCAAGATCTCTATAATCAACTCCAACACTCGGTTGTAGCATTCTTGCGACATGTTAAAATCTGACTTAATGCTCAACAGTCTTGTAACCACCTCCAACGGTGAATGATCCTCACAACCAGGATACAATGGAGTCCTTGCATTCTCCAACAACTCCATAAACTGTGCAGCATCGGCGTTCGGTGCCTCCTCAGGTGCATCATGAACGAAACTAGGCCCCGCAGCGTCGAAAACCATGTTTACGCACCCGTCGTCGTATGCATGATTATCTGAAACAAAATTAGGTCCCGCATGCATATACGGCTCAACATAAGGCTCCGGCTCTGATGCTAAAGACACAAGTTCTCTATGTGCGGTCCACTGATAGTAATTAGGAGTGAAACCCCTCGAGTACAAATGATATGTCACTTCCACTTCTGGATAATATTTCACGTTATGACATTTCACACACGGACACTTAATTTTGGTGCCGTCCATGTACTGAGGGAACGCCTTAGCAAACTGCAGGAACTGCTCTACTCCCGCTATGTATTCATCCCGCACACCACACATATCATCAGCACGACGATTGTACATCCATAAACGATTCCGCAAGTAGTAATTCATATCCATTTGGAAATAATTCTGCAAAGATGGGCACACATTATCCAACATGCACAAATTCGTATATTATGTCTTATTATAGGACACACATTAGTAGCGGACAGTTACTAATAACAATGCTATGCAATCTAGGTCAAACTAGGTTGTACTAAGTCAAACAAGGTCAAGCTAAGTCAAACAAAGTCAAACAAAGTCAAACAAGGTCAAACAAGGTCAAATAGTCAACCTTGGTCAAACAAGGTCAAATCTAAGTCAAATATCCTATTTCTAGTCATGACCTACCAAGGTACCCTTTACCTTATCGCTATTGGTATCCCAATACTAGCTAGCACACACCATTCAAGGCTATACAAGCCTAACCTATAATTCAAGTACCAATAATGACCAGAGTCAACTCAAGCTATCTCATACACACAAGTAATATCTGGGTGTCATTTGTTTAGTCTTAAAAAAACACAATCAACTAAAACTAGTACCAAGTAATGAGCAATAGTGAGTTACCAAAGCAAACTGAAACTAAAACTAGTATCTGGGTGTCATTTAAACAACTAAAACTAGTATCTGGGTGTCATTTAACAAACATGAAGACAACAAAGTCAAACAAGGTCAAGCTAAGTCAAACAAAGTCAAACAAGGTCAAACTAGGTCAAGGGTTGACCTATAGTTGACTTTGTCAACTCTTAGTCCAATCTAGGTCAGATGTTTACTCTACTTTGACTTTCAGTAAAAATAGTCAACCTTGGGGGTGACTACTATTTCATATAATTTTAAAGTATCGGCCGACATATTGTATATTGAAATGTTGACTCCTTGAAACTATATTGAGAGTTCAAGAGGAAAAAAGAACCCATTGAGCATCAAAACTGAAACAGGTCTAGAGCTGAAGATAGCAATTTTAGGAAAACATACAAAGTAGTAAACGTATATCACATTACGGTATATGATATATCATATTATGATCTAGAATATTACGCCACCATATTGAGGGTCCAACATGCCCAGATTTCAGTCCAGAATCAACTCAAATATCAACATGCCCATATTTTAGTCCATGTGTAGAATTAATAATTCAAAACCAACACAATAAACAAAGCACGAAAATGCATAATGTTTGTCATCACAAGAAGAGAGAGTGCTACTAAAGATGTTACATAAGCAGTAAATATCCTTGGCTGTAAGAATTGAGGCAGTTCTTTATTCCATATAAATCAATAAGAGGATATAAGAGCAAAAATGTCCCTCACTTGTCTTTCAAACAAGTCAAGTAGCATTGATGAAGAAAGCTAATAACAGGTGGAGTTTCAACCAGAATTGAAGTACCAAAGCTTATTACATCAATACAATATACACAGTAGCTTCGCCTTGTGCAAAATTCACATGCGAGTACACCTAATTAAACATGTTAAAATGGAAAATAAATGGTTGGTAAAGGATCTAGGCTATGTGTACGTGTCCAACATAGTGTCTCGTGTCCACCACAACATGACACAGTGTGTCCAGTGTGTGTGTGTGTGTGTCCATCTGTGTGTGTGTCCGTGTGTCCGTGTGTGTGTGTGTCTCTGTGTGTGTGTGCGTGTGTGTCCGTGTGTGTGTGTGTGTGTGTCTCTGTGTGTGTGTGCGTGTGTGTCCGTGTGTGTGTGTGTGTCCGTGGGAGAGGAGGAGGAGGAGGAGGAGGAGGAGGAGGAGGAAGTTAGGGTTTACCTGAGCTCGAGGAGGAGGAGGTCGACGGGGGGGGGGGTACGGGTCGCCGGAGAGGGAGGGAGTCGCCGGGGGGGGGGGAGGGAGTCGTCGGGGGGGGGGGGGAAGCGGTCGCCGAAGGAATCGCCGGAGGGGGGGAAGAAAAAATTGGAAATTTCGAGTGAGTGGGAAAAACGAAACGCTGTGCCCTAAGTAAAAATATTAGCGACGTCACATGAGGACGTCGCTAAACGTCGTAAACTGGCGACATATTTTAATAATCCAGCGACGTAACATCGCTCTTCAGCGACGTAATTTTATATCTGTCGCTGAACGTCGCTGAATAGCGACGTTTTGCGATGTTTATATAAAGGAGTCGCTGAATTCTATATATAGCGACGTAATTTAACGCCGTCGCTAACTTACGTCGCTAATAGATCATATTTTAGTAGTGGTCCTTCTTTGTAGTGAGTAATGGAGTGGAGATCAAATCAAGAAGAGAAAAGGAACTAGGGGTGGGCACGGGTCAGACCGGGCCCAAAATTTATAGGCTCGAACCGGACTCGTTAATTGACGGGGCGGAGCGGGTCCAAAAAATATTGGAACCGGAACGTGTAATGCCCCGCTCCGCACGGTGCATTATGCTGAGTCGTTGACTCGAAGAGTAGCGTTGACCCGATTTCGTATCGATGCGAATCGATACAAGAGTAACGTTGTCCCGAGGAACGTATCGACCCGAGGAACGCATCGAGCAACTTAGTAGATGCGTAGAGTTGCCTTGTCCCGAAAGAATGCATCGAGTGAATCGATGTGAAGCGCCGCGTTGCCCCGAAGGATGAGTACGTTGAATCGGCTCGAAGATTCTAAGAAATCGAATCGACCAAGGCGCAAGTCCGAATCGTTGCAAGTATTGATTTTAGTTGGTTTCATGTGCAGGTTATACGTTGACGTGAAAATATTAGAGGTCGACGTTTTGCCTTATTCAGTAAGGGCTCCGTGAAATCAAATCGTCGTCCTGCGACGGACTAAGGCGTTGGCACGCTAAGGCGAATTGGACGTATAATTCAATAAAGCACGAAGTGCTCGAATGGCTAAGTCAGGAGAGTGGCCGTGCAACAAAGTTAGGGAATCGAGCCGCATCGGCTCGGCAAAACGGCAAAGGCATATCGACTCAAGGTGGGAGGATTGACTTCTTTTTACTCCTTCATTCGATAAGTCAAATATATCATTGTATGCTAAAAGTTAGCCTATCGATGCCACGAGCGTGGTCCGATCGGAGATAAATCATAACGTGTGTCAAACACTAAGTTAGTACAATTGAAATGAAACGTGCATCAAATGCACGAGTCGCTACGGAACATTGGATATCGCTAAGGCGAGCGCCTCGGCGCGCAAGCCGCAATAACATGGGATAACTGTACTCGGCGAGTGCCTTAGTGCACGAACCTTACCGTGCCTTCGCGCACGAGTTAGAACGGCTAGAACATTGAAAGACAATAGGCGAACGCCCTAGCGCGCAAGCCCCGAACATTGAATGCTAAGTTATAGAACATCGGAAATACGGTCGAACCGTGCCTACGTGCACGAGATCACAAAAGACGGCGAATGTGCGCAGCTGCACGATACTTACAAAAGATGGCGTCGTTGCGACGAGAAGAACAGTTGTGGCACGGATATGGCATAACTGTCGACGAGGCATGGTGCCCTTCGAAATGTTTGTAGCCTTCGGGCGTTCGTTGAGGACATTGGGGCATTGTGCCAATTGAAATAGCGATAAGCGAACTTGCTTGGTTGTATGAAATATAAGATTCGTTGCATGGTTAAATGGTCAAATGGACTTAAAGAATATAAAAGCCCGTGCATGGGCATCCCTCGAACGCGGCGCGCCAGGGCGCTAGGACCGTTCGGCCTAGGAGGGATTTCGTTTGAGTATTGTTGGTGCACTTCATTCAGACGGGTAGCGACCTTCTGGTGAATGTGATAAGCTAACATGCTGCGATTATTTCGGTGGCCTCTGATGTTGGTTAGCAACCGCACAGAGTTAACATCGTCTTATGTTTTCGATTCGATGAGTATAAGTCCATTCTAGCTGTGACAAGCTAGTGACCTTCATATAGTTAAGGGCGATGGGTTGGAAGTGCAAGGTATACGTATATCCTGCATGGACGGATCCTGGGTCGAAAGCGCAAGGTACACTCATATCGTGTGCGTGTAGACCCGCATAGAGGGCACTTATAACATGACAGGGAAATCAGATAGGCGTATTCACCTTGCGTCGGGCAAGGGCGAGTGCGTCGGCTTGGTAAGTCGCACCACGAATCGAAACACGGGATTGCTTGCTTGCCTATTCAAATTCGATAACATGCTGCTATGATAACATGCTTTACGCTTTCGAATATGTCATGAAATTAACCCTAAGGAGAACATAGCAAGATCATAAGCTAAGTTGCATGATTCAACGTAAATATTAAAGATGTTGGTTTGGAAAGAAGATCTTTGCTTCAGTACATGCGAGGACGAAGGTACTGATCCCCCACCAGCTTCATGCAGGGTGCAGGGAATGGATTGCTCGCGGCGAAGCGTTGCTTGAACGTGTTAAGGCTTGGAATGCCGAAGCGCATTGAAGCGTGCGATCGCATTGACGCTCGGACTCGCGACAAGATTGATGCGACCGAGATATAGAAGGCATGATGTATGGAACGGTGAAATCCTTTGTGGGAAAGAGAGAACCTGAGTGTTGTAGCCAATCTGGCATATATTGTTAGGCTATCGAAAGCCTTTGTAATCTGATTTCGAATATCAATAAAGAGAATTGTTTCGTATACTCTGTTTTCCTTTCGTTGTGAATATCAAATCAAAAGATAACCATTTGAGAACTTGTCATCTTGCCTTGCACGAGCGCAACTCCAGGCTCGTGCGGCATCACGCCCCCTGCGAGGACGATGATTCGGGTGATTTCGGGTCGGGGCGTGACAAATTGGTATCAGAGCTCTAGGCTCAATTTCCTCTGGACGCTTGATTCATTTCAATTCCAAAACGTTGTCCACCACCAATCGAAATCACTCTTGACTCTACTCGATGCCGCACTGGATGTTCCATACAATAAGTCTAATACAAACCATGTAATTTTGCCGCGTGTTGTTTGGAAATTTCATGGTGTTCGTTGGAAAGGTCGAAAAAGGTTTGTTGCTGCAAGTGCAACAAGTTGCGAGATTTGAATTCAAAGATTTGTTGCCGTGGATGCAACACGTCGTGAATTGCGATTTGAGATATTCGTTGTTTACAATGAACGATACGAGAAATGTCGGTTGCATCGATACGATGATAGTCGTGGAATGTTGCTGCAGCAATTGCCACGCGTTGATTGTAAATGATGCGTTGAAAAGAAAATGAAAGTTGATATTGAATGTGTCGAACGGATTCACATATCGATTTTGAAGGTGCGTTGCGATGGAAAGCGATAAGTCAATATCGAATGTGTTGAACAGATTTGAGCATTGACTTTGTATGTCGAAAATAAATTATAGCACGATGTGCAATGCGTATCGGAAGTAAAATTTGTTGCACGGGGTGCAACGTATATCAAATAAATTGTTGCACGAGATGCAACGTAAGGAAAGAATTGAAATCGTAAATCGATAGAACGAATCGTTCGGTTGCGCACCGAGCTTGTATTGGCAAATAAAAACATTCGCCGAGTTGTTACGGTTGTGATCAAGCACGATCACTGCGAAAATCGTGAGTCGGAAGAGATCGTTGGTTCGTAAGAGTTTGTTGTGACGGAAATGACTTGATTTCCGGGTGGTATATGGCATACCACCGGTTCGATGAATGACTCGATTCAGAGTGGTATATGCAATACCACTTGTGCGATGAATTGCATCGACGTATTGTGAGAATTGCGGAAGGTTTGTCCGCAACGGACGGGATAGCACCGAGACTCGATTGAGAATTTGTGCGACGGCATGTTGATGCAAGTGTTCTGCGATGATCGGTTAGAACGGTAAGGCGGGATTTGTAACATTGAATGATACGTCGATTGAAAAATTTATGTGTCAGTCGAATGACGGGAACTAGCGAAACGATTATGCCTTGAGGCAACAATCGGATCGACGGGATAGGAAATTCGAAACGTTGAAATCGAACCGCACGACTTACGAGCTCGATGAAAAAGTTGGGCGAGACGAATCGAATCGCACGACTTGCGATCTCGATAGGAATGTTCGGCTAGACGAATCGAATCGCACGATTTGCGATTTCGATAGAAATGTGGGGCGTAATTGAATTGCACGATATGCGACTTCGGTAAAGAGTTGGTTGACGGGAGTAATCGTGCCTAAGAAATAGTTGGTTACGTTACGGCGAAACTCATTTGAGTATGACTGAAAACACGCGAAACTTAGAGGGCGAGATCGTATGACTTGAGGGTTCGATGTTGGATAATCGGTAACTCAGTTACGCGATCGAAGTATAGCGGGATGTGGCAAATCGGAGAACAAGTCGATGCGTATGGAAAAGTTCGTTACGAACTTGGATGTATGCGATGCGAGTTAAGTTGACGTTGAAACGGATTCGAAGTCGACCCTTACGCTATCGAAATTGATACGGCGTATCGAGATCGATACGTAAGGAAATGCGAGCACGATATGAGCAATACGACGGAGTAGGCATATGTTATCGAAACTTTCGAAAATAGCAATACGAGAAGGAACGAACTGGTTGGTCATGAACTTGTGATTAATCAAGACGAGACTATAAGTCATCGACGATTGCTCGATGCGTATAGTATCTCGTGTGTCGATCCGCGAAATAAGATAGACTCGAACTCGATACGAGTGGATGTTTCGTAAATTGCGGAATTATCAAACGGTAGTGCATGAGTTAGTCGGCGGCTAGTTGCGCTAAGATTGCGCCGATAGAAATGGTTTTATTCAAAAATTTGGATAGTCGCATAGAATCGTCGGAACGTGATTTGGCTCCGAAATAAGATATAGCATGGTTCATAGTACACTGTCCTTCGGTGATGATCCACAATTATCGAGCGTAGCTTCGGGGCAGCTGACCCTAGAAGACTTGACCGCCAAATCAAATTGAATGCTGCAGACCGTAAGATGACCCATGCGATATCGCATATGGGATTGTATCGATAACAAATTAACACGATGCATGTTGGCGATAAGTCTAGGCGATGGCGAGAATCGTGCTATGCACGAGAGAGAACGATAAGGAAATGACTTACGAGTCATGTCGTTAGATTCGGATTCACCTTACAATTGAGCTTGCGTGAATCGAAATTATGTTCGATGTTGCGAGACGGATAAGTTGGGAATTTGGCTAGTAAATTCCTACTCGTTAGGAAACGAATGTAAGGCGTATCGTAAAAGACTTTCGTGTCAAGGCGATCGTTGTCTTGAGCACTGTCGCCTTGATGTAAACTTTGAGTCGGATAGATTGTGGCCTTTGTGCAATGTCAATTTGAGTTGCGTCGGGAGAAGTTAAGCACGGTGTCTAGGTAAGTCACCTAGCGGACATAGTCCTGAATGTTGATACGTTTGCAAGTCAACAAGGAAATCGTATCGAGACAAGATGCGTAGCCATAGTTCGGAAATCGTTGGATAGTGACGTCGAACGCAAGGCGTTGCGGAGGATCGTTGCGATTGGATGCGCGACGGCTTAACGCGACGCAAAGAGTTGGTAGTCCCGATGAAACATACGAAATGAGATATACGATTTTGAATTGCGTCGCGTGCAGCGACCTTATTGAATGAATCACGTATGTATCGAATATACGTATGCGATGAAAATTTGAGAACGGTTGCTAAGGATAAGTCCGATCGAGAGTACGAAATGGCAAGCATAGGATTGAAATTTACCTGTCAGCTTTGTTCCAATTTGCTACGACTGGACTTGGTCGAAATACACATATCTTCGGGACGCCTTGAATATAGGTACGAATCCAAATCGAGTTGTATCCAAATTCAAATCGAGCTGCTGGGAGGACTTTGAAATGTTAGTGAAAAGCTTACGAGATAGTATGAAATTGAACAACTTCGATGGGACGAGTTCGTGAAACGATCTATACAACACTTAGTCGGAGTGTTGGTTTCGGTTCGGGACGAACCTTGTTTTGAGTGGTATATTCTGTAATGCCCCGCTCCGCACGGTGCATTATGCTGAGTCGTTGACTCGAAGAGTAGCGTTGACCCGATTTCGTATCGATGCGAATCGATACAAGAGTAACGTTGTCCCGAGGAACGTATCGACCCGAGGAACGCATCGAGCAACTTAGTAGATGCGTAGAGTTGCCTTGTCCCGAAAGAATGTATCGAGTGAATCGATGCGAAGCGCCGCGTTGCCCCGAAGGATGAGTGCGTTGAATCGGCTCGAAGATTCTAAGAAATCGAATCGACCAAGGCGCAAGTCCGAATCGTTGCAAGTATTGATTTTAGTTGGTTTCGTGTGCAGGTTATACGTTGACGTGAAAATATTAGAGGTCGACGTTTTGCCTTATTCAGTAAGGGGTCCGCGAAATCAAATCGTCGCCCTGCGACGGACTAAGGCGTTGGCACGCTAAGGCGAATTGGACGTATAATTCAATAAAGCACGAAGTGCTCGAATGGCTAAGTCAGGAGAGTGGCCGTACAACAAAGTTAGGGAATCGAGCCGCATCGGCTCGGCAAAACGGCAAAGGCATATCGACTCAAGGTGGGAGGATTGACTTCTTTTTACTCCTTCATTCGATAAGTCAAATATATCATTGTATGCTAAAAGTTAGCCTATCGATGCCACGAGCGTGGTCCGATCGGAGATAAATCATAACGTGTGTCAAACACTAAGTTAGTACAATTGAAATGAAACGTGCATCAAATGCACGAGTCGCTAAGGAACATTGGATATCGCTAAGGCGAGCGCCTCGGCGCGCAAGCCGCAATAACATGGGATAACTGTACTCGGCGAGTGCTTTAGTGCACGAACCTTACCGTGCCTTCGCGCACGAGTTAGAACGGCTAGAACATTGAAAGACAATAGGCGAACGCCCTAGCGCGCAAGCCCCGAACATTGAATGCTAAGCTATAGAACATCGAAAATACGGTCGAACCGTGCCTACGTGCACGAGATCACAAAAGACGGCGAATGTGCGCAGCTGCACGATACTTACAAAAGATGGCGTCGTTGCGACGAGAAGAACAGTTGTGGCACGGATATGGCATAACTGTCGACGAGGCATGGTGCCCTTCGAAATGTTCGTAGCCTTCGGGCGTTCGTTGAGGACATTGGGGCATTGTGCCAATTGAAATAGCGATAAGCGAACTTGCTTGGTTGTATGAAATATAAGATTCGTTGCATGGTTAAATGGTCAAATGGACTTAAAGAATATAAAAGCCCGTGCATGGGCATCCCTCGAACGCGGCGTGCCAGGGCGCTGGGACCGTTCGGCCTAGGAGGGATTTCGTTTGAGTATTGTTGGTGCACTTCATTCAGACGGGTAGCGACCTTCTGGTGAATGTGATAAGCTAACATGCTGCGATTATTTCGGTGGCCTCTGATGTTGGTTAGCAACCGCACAGAGTTAACATCGTCTTATGTTTTCGATTCGATGAGTATAAGTCCATTCTAGCTGTGACAAGCTAGTGACCTTCATATAGTTAAGGGCGATGGGTTGGAAGTGCAAGGTATACGTATATCCTGCATGGACGGATCCTGGGTCGAAAGCGCAAGGTACACTCATATCGTACGCGTGTAGACCCGCATAGAGGGCACTTATAACATGACAGGGAAATCAGATAGGCGTATTCACCTTGCGTCGGGCAAGGGCGAGTGCGTCGGCTTGGTAAGTCGCACCACGAATCAAATACGGGATTGCTTGCTTGTCTATTCAAATTCGATAACATGCTGCTATGATAACATGCTTTACGCTTTCGAATATGCCATGAAATTGACCCTAAGGAGAACATAGCAAGATCATAAGCTAAGTTGCATGATTCAACGTAAATATTAAAGATGTTGGTTTGGAAAGAAGATCTTTGCTTCAGTACATGCGAGGACGAACGTACTGATCCCCCACCAGCTTCATGTAGGGTACAGGGAATGGATTGCTCGCGGCGAAGCGTTGCTTGAACGTGTTAAGGCTTGGAATGCCGAAGCGCATTGAAGCGTGCGATCGTATTGACGCTCGGACTCGCGACAGGATTGATACGGCCGAGATATAGAAGGCATGATGTATGGAACGGTGAAATCCTTTATGGGAAAGAGAGAACCTGAGTGTTGTAGCCAATCTGGCATATATTGTTAGGCTATCGAAAGCCTTTGTAATCTGATTTCGAATATCAATAAAGAGAATTGTTTTGTATACTCTGTTTTCCTTTCGTTGTGAATATCAAATCAAAAGATAACCATTTGAGAACTTGTCATCTTGCCTTACACGAGCGCAACTCCAGGCTCGTGCGGCATCACGCCCCCTGCGAGGACGATGATTCGGGTGATTCCGGGTCGGGGCGTGACAGAACGGGCTCGACCCGTTCGAAACGGATCCGAATCGGGCCGACCCGCAGGTTCAAAAAAAGTTCAAAAAATTCTAGAATAGTAAACATTTGCGTATGTTCTATTATCTATAAGAACAAAACAAGTCTTATGTCTTCCCAAATTTCTAGAATTTATTTACTAAACAATAACTTGTTATATTATCTATAAACTATAATAGTAAAATATTCCAAAATTAATAAAAAAATACATATCCCTAGAAACGGGTCGGTCCGGGGTCCCGTTTATTTTGAAAATAGAACCCGTCCCGTCCCGTTAGTGTCACACGACCCGTCCCGTTTAAATTCCAAATTTTAGGAACCTGTTTGTTTGGACATTTTACGGTTCGGACCGGATCGAAACCGCGGGTCCTGGAAGCGTATGCCCAACCTAAGAGGAACATATAAGAGAAAGAAGGGGTAGCATGTGAAAGTGAAGGGGCGGTTTCAAATGGAAGTAGTAAATAAATTTCTAATTAGAATTATATGGTGTTTCTTTTTTGGTAAAAAATATATATATATTCTAAGATTAGTATTTAGATTCTGAAAATATTAAGCCTAGAGTTTTGGGTACTAAGATTGCACCCTTCAAAATCTGTTAATAAATATTTTAGAGTTAATTAGACTTAGGACCCTGAAACATTCTAGTCATTCTTGAATTTTAATTCAATTTATTTATTTGGATGGTCAGCACGGATCAACCGTCATCTCATTATCAAACCCTAAGCTAATATCTTCATGACATGATCGCTAATTTTAGAATATTTATGGAACCCAAAGTCTAATTAACCCTTTTTATTATTGTTAAAATAAAATTATTTGTTAAATTCTATAAACCAACAACTTACTTCTAAAAGTTTTTTTTTTTTTTAGGGAAAGTAGAACTTTTATTATTAATAAAAACTAATCATTTGGGAAATACAATATTTTTAGCATCAAAATATAGTTGCTGGCATATGAGTAATGGAGGAGTATTAGTCTGGTAGACGGAGCCCTTATGGAGAGCATCTCTAGCCAGCAGGTGGGCTCGTGCCAATGGCCTCCTTTGTAGTGTCCCGCTCCCGTTGGGGTGAAGCACTATGTAATAGGCTCGTGCCAAGTCAGACATGGTCGGGAACATAGATGGCTAGTCTGACTCGGCGACGAGTTTGATATACAAAAACCTTGGCATCAATAAAATCGATTTGGACGAGTGATATGAGTACCGTTCCAACTAATGGATCGACTACTGTTGGAATAAGTCCTAGATGCGGTAGGCGGCGTCTTGGCGAAGGAACTCTAAAGAGAGCGACGCAACCCGTCTGCCGTTGGTTTTATTGGTTTTCTTGGCTTTCTGAATGAATTGTTGCGTGGATTTGATAGTGTGCTTTCGCGTCGATTTCTGAATGCGCCTTTGGGAATTTCGAAGGAAGGATTGAAGGAAGGGTTCTAATTCGATGCTCGTGCCATTGTAGGAGTTCGTGTAACTGACGCTTGACCGTCGCGAAGCGTTCTCCTACTCTCGGCGCATTCTCCTTAGGTGGGTGGTTCTTCGGCCCCTTCTTTTCTACTCCTTCCCGCCAACTAAATTCTTAAAGTTCAACGTTCAAATCGATGATGCTAACGGGATGTATGCTTGCCACTAAGATAAAGAGCTTGGGATAATATATCAACCTAGAGAAGTTAACTCCGAATTTCTAAGTTCACACTAAGTAAGGAGAATACATAGTCTCAAAGAAGAGATAGAATATATTCATGCCATGCAAAACAAAAAACGATGAAAACCTTGGTGACGGTACACATTGCCTCAGAGAGTTTGGTGCCTACGGGATGCTAAATCAGAACGTACGGTTTCAGGGGAAGGGACCCTTGCACGAGTAGGAATGATTATGTGTTTTGATAATGGTTACGCTATGCAATTTACTTCATACATATTAAACTGTTCATACATTCGCATGGTCAAGGACGACTTGTGCACAAGGTGAGCTTTCCTCGAGACGGTACCCGGGGCCCTGGGACCGAATCGGCCTAGGAGGAAATTATGGAAATCGTGCTTCGGCGCGAGGCATTGCGAGACCTCCAGTTAGGCTCGCTACCTGGACTGGAGGGCGCGTCGCAAGGCTACGTAATCGTCCTTCTTGGTGTCGATATCACCAATGACCGCATATAGGATAGATTGCATGCTTACCTATTGTCTTGTGCAGGTGGTAAGTATTATGTGTATCTTGTGCAGGAAAGGAGCACGGTCGTGGTAAGAATGGTTAAAATTGGTTATGTTGCTATCATTTAAAATGTGCCTTCGAGATGAACTGTAACTCATATAGTTCTAAATAGAAAGATCACTTCGTATTGCCTGAATCCTTAATAAGCAGTGTCGGTTTAGACGAGTGGGTTCGTCCCATCCACTAGCAAGTGTGCTAACCCCCAACTCCCCAGGTAACGAGCGTGCTGCGGGAGCTCGAGACTAAGCTGGAGCTGAAGAACGGGAGGCGGCACGAAGCTCTCCTATTTTGAAGTATTTTGATGCCCAATTCAGACCGAAGGCTTTTGTTCAAAATGTATAAAGGGGCATGAATGTATGGAACGCCGAGGATTATTTCAAGGCGAGCGTGTCGATAGTTTTCTTTTGTGTTTCAAAGATGTAGCCGCAACGACATATGTAATGTAAAAATGACCTTGCACATACTTTGCAAGCTTATGAATGAAAAGCTAAATTTCTTCCTATGCTATGTCTTCAACTATCTGCACTGTTTAATTTCAACGCGTCGAGTCAAAAGAAAATTGTATTTGCACATCCTTGCCTTGTGCAAGTCCACTAAAGACTTGCACGGCATCACGTCCTGTCACGCCCCGCTCCCGTAGGAGCGATCGTCCTCGCTAAGGCGTGATGCCGCACGGGCCTAGGTTGCGCCCGTGCAAGGCCAAGTCCAGAAACGGCCGATTTGATTCCTAGGCCACAGAGTCGCACAGAGTGTTCCCATTTGCAGCGGAAAATAAATGGACACAAGTTGAATACGAAGTCAAACTCTTTATTGATATTCAAGAAGTTACAAGCGGCGCTAGGCCAATATTACAAATCGCTCAAGCTCTCTCTCTCTGAAACATAAAAGGCGTGCCAAGTGGCTTACAACATGGAATGATTCATGTCGATGTTCCGATACATTATGTCCCGTATAGGGTACTTCAGCTCCTGCAACGCTCCAAGGCTCCAGAGATAGCTCCGCGCCTTAGCGCGTTCGATGGAAGCTCCGCACCCGCCGACGATACCTGCATCCTGCAAGTAGACTGTGGGGTTATCAGTACATTGTTATGCACTGGTGGGGAGGCTGGCTCGCCCACAATGCCATCATTACCAAACACGTTCTATAATCTTTTGTGCAACTCTATCATTCATTGTCTTTCTAATCTTGCCTTAGGGTCATTTTCATGGCATATTGCATAACCTATCTCGTGTTGCAGAATTCAAGTGTCGCATAGAAAATATTTTGCACGACTTACCCATACTTACCGTCCGGCCTTCCCTGTCTAAGTAAACCAAGTTAGACAACAATTCATGTAATAACGTAATGTGGTACTTGGAAAATATTCAGTATCAAGGGCATGTCCCTGCCTCGGGTCCTAGCGCGCCGTAGGCGTGTTCTTTAACTCTTTGTAAGTCATTCATTAGGCACTTGTTCATCTAATTAACTTAGACTACTTTGATTTCAATGCAAGGACTTGCACGTGGATTGCCACCAGCAAAGCCCACTTAACTCTATATGCACCGGTCGCTGGCACCACAAGCCATCCTGGACATATCCCCTTGGCATTTTCGCACCTATCATGGCGTGCGGCTGGTACACCCTGATAGTCTCTTGAAAAATACCCCGCACTTACGTCTCCTGGGGCGTCACGCCCCGCTCCCGTAGGAGCGATCGTCCTCGCTAAGGCGTGATGCCGCACGAGCCTAGATTGCGCTCGTGCAAGGCGGGTTCCATAACGGCCGATTTCAGCGGCTACGACGGGGTCGTCGCACAGAAGTCCCGTGCAGAGACATTGAATATATTGCAGCGGAATTTAAAGAACACAGGAACACAAGTATTTCAAAGAAAGCTCTTTTATTGATATTGAATTCAAGGATTACATTGTGGGCGCAAGGCCAATTACAAGTCTCTCAAGTCTCACTTTTCTCTCATTTTACAAGTCACTCTGCTCTCTCTCATCTCTCGATACAATACTTGAATCCAGCGGAAGCTTCGGAAGGCGATGTCCATACATTACGTCCTGTATAAGTCTTCAGATCACGCGACCGCACGCTCAGACTCGCCAAGGGACTCCGTGCCTCGACGCATCCAAGCAAGCTCCGCGCCACGAGCTTCTACCTGTGCCTGCACATGAAACACTGTGTGGGTGTCAGTACCACTGTACTGGTGGAGTGAGCTTCTCGCCCACCCATACAAGACCAACACGTTCATTTACTTTGTGCATCTTAAACCCTTTCGATTGTCTTTCTAGTCTTGCCTTAGGATCAGTTTTAGGACCGGCGCCTTAGCGCAACTTGTGTATCAGAACCATCCCGTGCTTGTAATGTCAACGTTAACTCATACTTTGTGCCTAGACCACTCCTTGTGCCAACAACGTTAACCTATCAAGTCGTGTTTGCCTTACGGCCAAAATCAGAGACGCAACTACACGAAGGACTCCATTTCCTTGCCTCTAGACCTTTCTCGTGCTTGCATTGTCGACGCACCGACTTATACTTATCTTTTGTGCCAAACTCTGGGACGTAACGACTCGGTCGTGCCACAACTCGATTCGTGCTTCAATACCTCCGAGGCAGTGCCTCCTTGCTTAGTCTCGCCTACACTTGTGTTGTGACAACGCGGCCGTGCCTCACATTTCGAGGCCGTGCCCAATAACTCAACGTAACTTCACACAACTTGCCCTACGGCCCTTTTTGACTTAACTCGCAATAGCTTAAGCCTAACTCATGCAACTCTATGCCATCAACTTAACACTCGCCGCCACATCTAGTGCCGAAGCACGCCGCTACACACTGTAGCCAAATCTTAGGCCCAGGCATTGTGTTCACTAACTTCATACACTTTTAAACTCAACTCAATCCAAAGGCACGCACGCGGATTGCCGCCCGTGCCGACACATCTATATGAAAGGTCACTGGCATTAACTAGCCATCTTGGACATAGCCTGGCATTCGGGACCCTTGCACCGCAGGTGGCGATCCCCGATGCAAGTCCCCGACATACCAATTGCCTATTACCCAGCTCAGCTATAACTTGTTTCTTCCTAGGCCGAAACGGTCCCATGGCCCAGGGTGTCCGCTCGAAGAAACCATCCCTTGTCGACAAGTTGTCCATGACCACGCGCCTACGCTAACTTCTAGACTTAACGTAATGCATGGTCTCATCATCATCACTTAGTTCCTTTGCTTTACTCTTTCCTCTTTTCACACTTCTTTTGCAGAGCCCCAAACCAGGGTTGCCTCGGCGACTGAACCACAGTCCCGACATATTTTCTCTCGGCGACTAACCATCGCTTAGACTTAACATTCTTTGAACTCAGGGAACGGCTACTGCATAGCCTTCCAACTTAACTTGAACATAATGTGTTTCCTTAAGTATCGACCGACCGTGGCTAACTTTCCACTGAACCAACCGTGGCTCGTGCCTTAGACCAACACATGTTCTACGCAATACTACCATCCTGAGTTATACCTCATCCGACGGGACTTAGGGTCGCGGGACTATTTAACTTGACAACCGCAGAATGAGCGGGACAGCACGATAGGATAACTTAGGTTGACCGGCATCACTTTGCCTAACTCACTCAAGCCTACAACTTAACCCAAGGGACGAGCAAAGGCTATGCCAAGCCTTGCGGGGCAGGACCGTGCATGCTTTAGCAAGCATTTGTGCGGGCGACGCCTATGACTTAGGCTAACTCTCAACTTTTGCACCGAAGACCAACTTTCCTTCTCCCAAGCCACGGGACGAAGGACCGAGTGTCATTTTCAAAGCACGACGTGCACCAACTCTAAGCCGACAGTGGGACGTTTTCCATGTTCTAACTCGATTCAAACCGTCGGGATTATTCCCTTAGCTATGTGGATGCGTAGCTTTTATTATCAAGCCTAACTTGTGCAAGTTGAAAACACGATTTATTATGTGAAGGCAAAGATGAGGAGAGTTCACCGAAACTACCCCACCTGAGCGATGTCTCCGAGCAAGCCGTTGCAAGGCTAAGACCGAACGCCGTCGGCGTTTCGATTCCTCCGATTGACTTTGCGGGACGGGGCACTACATCATACACCACTCAGAACAAGTCTCGTCCTCGAGACTATCCTGAAGGCAGGTCATCCTACCATTTTTATTGGCCAAGACTTAATCGTACACATTTCGCCTACGCGTTCCTTCGATTCCGAGCCACGCTCGCACTATTATCAATCTTTACTTCAACACGATTTCAAGATCTCGACACACTCCCACATTTCAAGCCTTGCTTGAACTCGCCGCATCACTTGGCTGGATCGTGCACGCATTCCAAGCGTCCCCAAAATACATGCATTCAGCCAAGCCGCATGATAGAAAATTTGTCATTCTCACTCGAGTCGCATCGTGCACATACCCAGGCGTCCCTGAAATATATGCATGTCAGCCGAATCTCGTGAACAGGGTTTTCTACATTCGTGATTCACGCTATCCATCCATGCCAATCCTCAAGATCAATCCTTCGACTGATAACTCATGAAACATGGCGTCTCGCCTAACCGCTAGGCCATTTCTTTTCGAGGCTAAGTCAATGTCAGGATTGGAATCATAGTTCCCCAACAATAATGCCAACACTGACCCCAATCCTAGGGTCAAACCAAAGTCGGTAGTACGGGATTTTCTACCCAAGCTCGCGTCACTCAGATTTCTAAACATCAAGCACGATCACCTATTCGCATTAATGCGTTCGTTGCGCAGAATTCAAATCCATTCAATCACCAATTCTAACCAATTCATGTATTCGATCACGAGGTCGTCAAGCTCGTTTCAAGATCGTTATTCAAAACTCAAGTTACAATTCAGTTGCATCAATCCGATATCGCACGCGCGATCCTTTAAGTTTCCTCGATCAAGACCATTCAATTTCATTCATCGTTCCGAAACGTTTTCTAACTCGCGTTGCTCATTCACAAGTTGTCCGAACGAGATGCTCGTTCGGGACCTTCGAAGTCACGACCAACTAAGCGTGACGCGTTCTAAGGCTTTGTGCGATCGCATCGCCTCGTCGACATACTCGCCGTTACTCGTAATCCTCAATATTTGCTCGAATGATTTCCAAGACAAACCATACACCACTCGGACTCGAGCCACTCGACTAATCGTCGACACTCATTCTTATTCTTCTCCGAACCTATCACATACACCACTCGGATTCAAGCCATACGTTCTAGTCCTCAATCACGTTCGCGTCATGCGCTAAGATATCCTTCAGATTCGTTCGACGAATCGCTAACGTAGTCGCTCGCGTCGTATCGACGCACTAAGTCGTTCGCACTATTTCCTCAAAATCCAAATCAATCTTCCGTGTACGCCTAAGCGTTAGTCCGATAGCGTTCCTATCGATAGACACTCTAAGTATATCTCCGTTCCCGACCGAGCGGTACTTGATATCGCTCGCAACTCGTTTGCACCAAGGGTCAAGGTGCGCGACGCGAAACACAACTTAGCCAAAAGGCCGTGTGCATAGCCATCCTGTGCGGACTACATTCCGAGTTTGCACGCTCAATTGCTAGGGTCAACGTTGGACTAATTAGGCATGCACGCGACTTGTTAACAGCAGCACATATTTTCTATCGCGTCAAGTTTGCAACGTTCGGCACAAAGGCCCTACCGACGTATTTGGCAACAGCCTACCGATGCGTTAGATTGAACGCTTGTACGAGCTTTTGAAAATATTTAGACTTATTGTATGGACATGCCGAGGGACATTTGAGAGAGAGCGCACCAACGATAACAACTTGCGGAAGCAACAGAGTTTTGCGAAAACATCGAAGTTAAAGAATTCAATCGACGGTCCAAGGACGTAAAGCCGTGCTCTGATACCACTATGTCACGCCCCGCTCCCGTAGGAGCGATCGTCCTCGCTAAGGCGTGATGCCGCACGAGCCTAGATTGCGCTCGTGCAAGGCGGGTTCCATAACGGCCGATTTCAGCGGCTACGACGGGGTCGTCGCACAGAAGTCCCGTGCAGAGACATTGAATATATTGCAGCGGAATTTAAAGAACACAGGAACACAAGTATTTCAAAGAAAGCTCTTTTATTGATATTGAATTCAAGGATTACATTGTGGGCGCAAGGCCAATTACAAGTCTCTCAAGTCTCACTTTTCTCTCATTTTACAAGTCACTCTGCTCTCTCTCATCTCTCGATACAATACTTGAATCCAGCGGAAGCTTCGGAAGGCGATGTCCATACATTACGTCCTGTATAAGTCTTCAGATCACGCGACCGCACGCTCAGACTCGCCAAGGGACTCCGTGCCTCGACGCATCCAAGCAAGCTCCGCGCCACGAGCTTCTACCTGTGCCTGCACATGAAACACTGTGTGGGTGTCAGTACCACTGTACTGGTGGAGTGAGCTTCTCGCCCACCCATACAAGACCAACACGTTCATTTACTTTGTGCATCTTAAACCCTTTCGATTGTCTTTCTAGTCTTGCCTTAGGATCAGTTTTAGGACCGGCGCCTTAGCGCAACTTGTGTATCAGAACCATCCCGTGCTTGTAATGTCAACGTTAACTCATACTTTGTGCCTAGACCACTCCTTGTGCCAACAACGTTAACCTATCAAGTCGTGTTTGCCTTACGGCCAAAATCAGAGACGCAACTACACGAAGGACTCCATTTCCTTGCCTCTAGACCTTTCTCGTGCTTGCATTGTCGACGCACCGACTTATACTTATCTTTTGTGCCAAACTCTGGGACGTAACGACTCGGTCGTGCCACAACTCGATTCGTGCTTCAATACCTCCGAGGCAGTGCCTCCTTGCTTAGTCTCGCCTACACTTGTGTTGTGACAACGCGGCCGTGCCTCACATTTCGAGGCCGTGCCCAATAACTCAACGTAACTTCACACAACTTGCCCTACGGCCCTTTTTGACTTAACTCGCAATAGCTTAAGCCTAACTCATGCAACTCTATGCCATCAACTTAACACTCGCCGCCACATCTAGTGCCGAAGCACGCCGCTACACACTGTAGCCAAATCTTAGGCCCAGGCATTGTGTTCACTAACTTCATACACTTTTAAACTCAACTCAATCCAAAGGCACGCACGCGGATTGCCGCCCGTGCCGACACATCTATATGAAAGGTCACTGGCATTAACTAGCCATCTTGGACATAGCCTGGCATTCGGGACCCTTGCACCGCAGGTGGCGATCCCCGATGCAAGTCCCCGACATACCAATTGCCTATTACCCAGCTCAGCTATAACTTGTTTCTTCCTAGGCCGAAACGGTCCCATGGCCCAGGGTGTCCGCTCGAAGAAACCATCCCTTGTCGACAAGTTGTCCATGACCACGCGCCTACGCTAACTTCTAGACTTAACGTAATGCATGGTCTCATCATCATCACTTAGTTCCTTTGCTTTACTCTTTCCTCTTTTCACACTTCTTTTGCAGAGCCCCAAACCAGGGTTGCCTCGGCGACTGAACCACAGTCCCGACATATTTTCTCTCGGCGACTAACCATCGCTTAGACTTAACATTCTTTGAACTCAGGGAACGGCTACTGCATAGCCTTCCAACTTAACTTGAACATAATGTGTTTCCTTAAGTATCGACCGACCGTGGCTAACTTTCCACTGAACCAACCGTGGCTCGTGCCTTAGACCAACACATGTTCTACGCAATACTACCATCCTGAGTTATACCTCATCCGACGGGACTTAGGGTCGCGGGACTATTTAACTTGACAACCGCAGAATGAGCGGGACAGCACGATAGGATAACTTAGGTTGACCGGCATCACTTTGCCTAACTCACTCAAGCCTACAACTTAACCCAAGGGACGAGCAAAGGCTATGCCAAGCCTTGCGGGGCAGGACCGTGCATGCTTTAGCAAGCATTTGTGCGGGCGACGCCTATGACTTAGGCTAACTCTCAACTTTTGCACCGAAGACCAACTTTCCTTCTCCCAAGCCACGGGACGAAGGACCGAGTGTCATTTTCAAAGCACGACGTGCACCAACTCTAAGCCGACAGTGGGACGTTTTCCATGTTCTAACTCGATTCAAACCGTCGGGATTATTCCCTTAGCTATGTGGATGCGTAGCTTTTATTATCAAGCCTAACTTGTGCAAGTTGAAAACACGATTTATTATGTGAAGGCAAAGATGAGGAGAGTTCACCGAAACTACCCCACCTGAGCGATGTCTCCGAGCAAGCCGTTGCAAGGCTAAGACCGAACGCCGTCGGCGTTTCGATTCCTCCGATTGACTTTGCGGGACGGGGCACTACAAAGCCTCCCCCAGTTAAGCCCGTAAGCCCCTTTTGATTCCGTCCGGGCCGGCAAGTCCTTCCCACTTTGACAACTGCCGCGGAATCCCTTTCTCTACGGCACAGCATACGCCACCCCTCGCTCGTACCGTTTGTCCACGACCATTTCGTATTTTATTAACATTTTAACTTAACGGCTGTCCTTGAGCCATAGGCTAACCCTTAGCCATCTTACGTTATCGACTAGGTTGGCGTCCGTGCAGCGCGGGTAGCGAGCCCCGATGCACGTGCCCGTCACACCTGTCGCTAACCATTCATCTCCTTTCTTTCTTATCTTTTCTTCATTCTTTCTTTTCTTTCTTTCTTTCACTCGTTCTTTCGTTCATTGATTCATTCACATATTCATTCGTTTCATTCATTGATTCGTTGATTTATTCATTCAAGCATTTACGCAACTCCTCGTGCGGGAGTCGCCTTGGCGACCCATCGGTCCCATAGCCTTTCAATGTTGCTATACTCTACTCGGAGTGACTATGTCGATAGTCTTCCGTTTCATTGTTGTAAACCATTCATTGTTTCATTGTCAAACGCATGCTCGTGCCTTTAGCATGAACGTGGAGCACGGTGCGAGAGTTCTCGTATTTTCCATGTTCCTTTCCATATTCTATACAAGCATACAAGTTGGGATTATTCCCTTAGCTAGGTGCGTTGAGTCATTTATTAGCATGCAAGATGTTATCGCCTAGCGATTCTCGTGAATGTGTCCGTTTTGTTATGTGTCTAGGCTAAGCAAAGACGGGTTCATCGGAGCCACCCACCTTAGCGATGTTTGCATCGGCCGAGCGATACTCCGAGCGCGCCTCTGAAAGTCTAAGTCTGGATTCATCTTTGACGGGCCAATGCAAGTCTTGCATCGATTCGCATCGATACTTCATCGGTCGAAGCAAATCTTCGGGTCGACGGCTCGTTTGAGTCGTTGCACTTGCCGTTTGGAATCGGCGTTCCGCTAGGGCGGAGCGGGTCACTACATAATACACCACTCAAAACAAGTCTCGTCCTCGAGACTTCCTGAGTGCAGGTCATCCTACCGTTCTTTAATTCGGATCGTGTGCGCATCTTAGGCAATTTCCTATCGAATGGTTTTATCGTTCGATGGCATCGAACAGTACTCGGTTTCTTTCTAAGTTCTGTGTCGCATACTTTTGGCCGATCTTTTATTGGATATCTTTTCATTCATTTTAGAGTTGATGACACTTATTCAACTCAAGCGCTCTAGTCAATGAAATCAATACGATTTCTTCTTAGCGGGGTCGACCAAGTCTAAGTAATTCCCGTCCGATTTTAGGATCAAGTATCGCACTATCACCGAGTACGTCTCCCAATCACTGATTCAATTTGTTATCCCAACTTTTACTTGCGCATCATCCATTCCTATCATTCACTTTGTTTAGAGCCAATCTCATCGTCGTTCACGCACACTCCCAGTTCCCCGTCCTACTCTAAGTCTTGTTGCCACAAGTCTATCGTCCGTCCTGACGATATTGTAAGGTCAATCGCACAAGTTCAATCACTCGGCATAGGGTCGTCCGCCTATCCGCTAGGTCATCTCACAGGGTCATAGTTACAAGTCAAATCTGTTGCTCATCGTGCAAGGTCGTTGCACGACGCTCGCCCCAAATCCTATGGTCAAACCATTTGTTCGTTTGTACGGGAGTTTCTACCCAAGCTCGCGTCACTCAGATTTCTAAACATCGAGCACGATCTCCTATACACATCAAGACTTATGTTGCTCATATTCAATTCCGTTCAATCACCAGTTCTAACCAATTCCTGTATTCGATCACGAGGTCATCCAGCTCGACAATGCGTTCTGCCCCAATCTCACGCGAGTCCGATTATCCACGGTGGTTCATGAATCACCACGCAACGCTCCCGCAGAATCATCATTCTCATCGGGGCGTAACTCTTGTTTGAGTTTAGACTAACTCATTTTCGATACGCGGATTGGACCTACTCAATCCTCAAGTTCAATTCTTCAACGCACAATTCATTCTCAAGTCCCCCTTCGCGTCAAACCACAAGTCGAAGCATACGAGTTGCCACGCCAGGCAAGTACCGATCACTCCCGCTGTATGAATCACCATACCAGCGCTCACGCGGAATGATTGTCCTAGTCGGCGTGACGCATGTGCGAGGCTGGGGTTGCGCTCGCATAAGGCAAGAACGTCAACGTTGTGGTTGACAACGAAGTAAATCCAAGCGTTCTCATTTTCATCTAAGCCAATTCAATTCGATAGTCTAACCGTCATGCGTTCAACTCTAATCCTCGAGCCAAGTCTATCTTTTCCTCGACACATTCTTAACATTCCAAGTATAGCATCCAACGGAACAATGACATTTGCACGATCGTCATTCGCCGAGTCAGAGTACCCCCGAGTTATCGCATATCGATCTTTGATACGCCTCAATACCATCGATGATATGCGTAACCTGACGATCTTCTTTTGCAACCGATTTTCGAGTCGTGTGACTGATGCTATTGTCCGAGTTGGATAATCCACAATTTCCTCGATATTCAAGATCAAGTTCGATCGCTATTCCTCAAGCTAATTTTCAATGTCGTTGTCCAACTCAAGTCATAATTCATTTGCATCAATCCAAAATCGTACGCACGATCCTCTAAGTTTCTTCAATCAAAACCATTCATTTTCATCCATCGCTCCGACACATTTTCTAACTCGCGTTGTCCATTGACAAGTCGTCCAGTAACATCTCATTCAGGACATTCGAAGTCACGACCAACTAAGCGTGACGCGTTCTAAGGCTTTGCGCGATCGCATCGCCTCGCCGACATACCCGTTCTATCCGTATATCCTGTAGTCTCGCTCGAACAATTTCTATAACGTCCATACACCACTCAGGGTTCGAGCCACTCGACTAGTCGTCGACACTCATTCTTATTCTTCTTTGAACCTATCACATACACCACTTGGGTTCAAGCCATACGGTCTAATCCTCAATTACGTTCGCGCCATGCGCTAAGACATCCTTCAGATTCGTTCGACGAATCTCTAGCGTAGTCGCTTACGTCGTCTCGACGTACTAAGTCGTTCACACTAATCCTCAAAATCCAAGTCAATCATTCGCATACGCCTAAGCGTTAACTCGATAGCGTTCCTATCGATATACACTCAAAGTGTATCTCCGTTCTCGATCGAGCGATACTTGATATCGCTCGCAACCCGATTGCACCCAAGAGTCGAGGTGCGCGACACGCGGACTAAGTTGTACCGCTTAACCATCCCGTTCGAACTATACTTCGGTCTCGTGTACTCGTTTGCTATCGTCAGCGTAAGCTTATTCAAGCACGCCTCACGTTTGCTAACTCTTAGCATCGGTTCCTTCCAACTCAAGTCCGTCGTGGTTTGGCACAAAGGCCTTCGCCTATTGGTCCCGTGCAACCGAGTACTTGTACGAGCTTTTGAAAGTATTAGACTTATTGTATGGAACATCCCGAGGCACAACGAGAGAGAGCGTATACTTCTTTTGTTTCCAATCGAGCTTTCAAAACTGAGAGAATCGAAATGAAGTCCAAGGACGTAAAGCCGTGCTCTGATACCAATCTGTCACACCCCGCTCCCGTAGGAGCGATCGTCCTCGCTAAGGCGTGATGCCGCACGGGCCTAGGTTGCGCCCGTGCAAGGCCAAGTCCAGAAACGGCCGATTTGATTCCTAGGCCACAGAGTCGCACAGAGTGTTCCCATTTGCAGCGGAAAATAAATGGACACAAGTTGAATACGAAGTCAAACTCTTTATTGATATTCAAGAAGTTACAAGCGGCGCTAGGCCGATATTACAAATCGCTCAAGCTCTCTCTCTCTGAAACATAAAAGGCGTGCCAAGTGGCTTACAACATGGAATGATTCATGGCGATGTTCCGATACATTATGTCCCGTATAGGGTACTTCAGCTCCTGCAACGCTCCAAGGCTCCAGAGATAGCTCCGCGCCTTAGCGCGTTCGATGGAAGCTCCGCACCCGCCGACGATACCTGCATCCTGCAAGTAGACTGTGGGGTTATCAGTACATTGTTATGCACTGGTGGGGAGGCTGGCTCGCCCACAATGCCATCATTACCAAACACGTTCTATAATCTTTTGTGCAACTCTATCATTCATTGTCTTTCTAATCTTGCCTTAGGGTCATTTTCATGGCATATTGCATAACCTATCTCGTGTTGCAGAATTCAAGTGTCGCATAGAAAATATTTTGCACGACTTACCCATACTTACCGTCCGGCCTTCCCTGTCTAAGTAAACCAAGTTAGACAACAATTCATGTAATAACGTAATGTGGTACTTGGAAAATATTCAGTATCAAGGGCATGTCCCTGCCTCGGGTCCTAGCGCGCCGTAGGCGTGTTCTTTAACTCTTTGTAAGTCATTCATTAGGCACTTGTTCATCTAATTAACTTAGACTACTTTGATTTCAATGCAAGGACTTGCACGTGGATTGCCACCAGCAAAGCCCACTTAACTCTATATGCACCGGTCGCTGGCACCACAAGCCATCCTGGACATATCCCCTTGGCATTTTCGCACCTATCATGGCGTGCGGCTGGTACACCCTGATAGTCTCTTGAAAAATACCCCGCACTTACGTCTCCTGGGGCCAAGCCTCCCCCAGTTAAGCCCGTAAGCCCCTTTTGATTCTGTCCGGGCCGGCAAGTCCTTCCCACTTTGACAACTGCCGCGGAATCCCTTTCTCTACGGCACAGCATACGCCACCCCTCTCTCGTACCGTTTGTCCACGACCATTTCGTATTTTATTAACATTTTAACTTAACGGCTGTCCTTGAGCCATAGGCTAACCCTTAGCCATCTTACGTTATCGACTAGGTTGGCGTCCGTGCAGCGCGGGTAGCGAGCCCCGATGCACGTGCCCGTCACACCTGTCGCTAACCATTCATCTCCTTTCTTTCTTATCTTTTCTTCATTCTTTCTTTTCTTTCTTTCTTTCACTCGTTCTTTCGTTCATTGATTCATTCACATATTCATTCGTTTCATTCATTGATTCGTTGATTTATTCATTCAAGCATTTACGCAACTCCTCGTGCGGGAGTCGCCTTGGCGACCCATCGGTCCCATAGCCTTTCAATGTTGCTATACTCTACTCGGAGTGACTATGTCGATAGTCTTCCGTTTCATTGTTGTAAACCATTCATTGTTTCATTGTCAAACGCATGCTCGTGCCTTTAGCACGAACATGGAGCACGGTGCGAGAGTTCTCGTATTTTCCATGTTCCTTTCCATATTCTATACAAGCATACAAGTTGGGATTATTCCCTTAGCTAGGTGCGTTGAGTCATTTATTAGCATGCAAGATGTTATCGTCTAGCGATTCTCGTGAATGTGTCCGTTTTGTTATGTGTCTAGGCTAAGCAAAGACGGGTTCATCGGAGCCACCCACCTTAGCGATGTTTGCATCGGCCGAGCGATACTCCGAGCGCGCCTCTGAAAGTCTAAGTCTGGATTCATCTTTGACGGGCCAATGCAAGTCTTGCATCGATTCGCATCGATACTTCATCGGTCGAAGCAAATCTTCGGGTCGACGGCTCGTTTGAGTCGTTGCACTTGCCGTTTGGAATCGGCGTTCCGCTAGGGCGGAGCGGGTCACTACACGTCCCGACCCGTGGGAATCGATTTATATCGAGTCAAGGCGATGGCGACCGATTCGGCGAGTCGGGGCGTGACAAGTTGGTATCAGAGCCAGGTTCACACCTCGGACCTTTCAAAATACTTTCTTTAGATGATGCCGTTGCGATTTTTCAAAAACTATGCTTTTCGACATATGCGGCCGGAAATAATCGTTCCATACATATAAGCCCGTAGATATTTTGAGAATACTAACGGGTTTGCTCAATTTTGTAGGAATGACGGAAAGACTGGGTGTCCCTACATTGATTAGCACGGATAGCACCGAGGGTGCGACGCCTAGCGAATCTGCTATGGAGCGACTACTACGCCTCATGGAACTCCAACAACGTCAGTCAGAGACGCAGCAACGACAGCTGCAGGAACAGATCCAGGCCCAAGTCAGCGACCAACAAAAGCAAATGGACGCCCTGACCAGGATCGTAAGCACCATAGCGACACAACAGAACTCAACGACCGTCATGTCCGAGGAAGAAGTGCAAGCCGAAAAGACAAAACATGTGTCATCCTCCTCCCTGCTCAAGATGACCAAGTTCAAGAAAATGAACCCGCCGGACTTCAACGGTCGAGCAGAGCCTGACGAAGTCATGGGGTGGCTAGTGAAGATTGAGAGTCTGTTCACCCTCCTCAACATCAAGGGGTCCAAGAAAGTCGGGTGCGCAGCGTTGCAGCTCAACTTGAGGGCCTACGACTGGTGGGAGGCGAAGAAACAGGAACTCCAAGGGTCCAACCCCAGCGCCAAGATCTCGTGGGAGACGTTCAAACGGGCCTTCCTCGAGCAATACATCCCTCGTGCCCTTCGTCGACAGAAGGAAGAGGAATTCATGTCCTTGAAGCAAGAAAACTTGTCCGTTGAAGACTACGATGCGAAGTTCGCGAAGCTAGCGAAGTTTGCCGGGGCTTTTCTGCCGAACCCAGAGGCGTGGTGCGAGCGCTTCCAGCAAGGCCTGAACGAAGATTTGCGTCGGGACGTCATGAATCAGAAATGTCAGACGTACAGGGAATCATATAATGCCGCTCTTGATATGGAGCGGGTCTTCGGTCGAACGTCGCAGAAGGGCGGATCAAGCATTCGCAACAACTTCAACAAACGTCCTAACGACGCGGGAGGATCTGGTGCGCCAAAGCACCAGAATACGACCGAGTATCGGGGGCCTCACCCAGGCGTACGTTGCCATCGCTGCGGTAAGATGGGACATCTGGCGGTCGATTGCCGAGGGGGATGCTTCAAGTGTGGCCAGCTAGGTCACAAGGCGGTAGATTGTCGAATGGGGAGGGCGAACCAACATCCACCAAGGGACGTCCAGAACCAGAACAGGGCGCCTCCCGCCCATGGCACAAACGCGGTGCCCGTGAACCCACAGAATCGCCAAGGGGCGCAAGGTCGAGTCTACGCACTAACGCGGGACGAAGCCTATGCGTCCGACACTGTCGTGACAGGTATACTACTCTATAAAAATATGCCTGCTAGAGTGTTGTTCGATTCGGGTGCTACGCATAGTTTCATATCTGCCGACTTTGTAAAAGAAAATGAATTACCCATGCAACTTTTAGATATGAATCTTAGCGTTAGCACTCCATCGGGAGTAGATATGCCTGCCACTCATATTTGTAGGGACGGTTACATATGCATCGGAGGGAAGAATCTATCCTTGGAAGTTATCGTCCTCGACGTCAAGGAGTACGATATAATCCTCGGCATGGATTGGTTGGGTGCATGCCACGCAACGATCGAGTGCGCGGAGAAGAGAGTTGTATTCCGCCTTCCAGGCAAAACCGAGTTCTCCTATTCGTGCGGAGCAGCATCAAAGTCGGCAATGGTGATATCGGCGATCTCGGCAAGGCGTATGTTACATTCCGGGTGCAGCGGATACCTAGCATCAATTCGAGACACAAGAACGGAGATTGCAAGCACAGCCCAGACTGAAGTCGTAGCAGATTTTTCTGATGTGTTCCCAGATGAGTTGCCAGGGATGCCGCCGGACCGAGAGATTGAATTCAGCATCGACACCTTTCCGGACACCCGACCGATATCCAAAGCACCTTATCGAATGGCGCCGGCAGAGCTGAAGGAACTGAAAGCACAACTACAAGAGTTACTAGATCGCGGATATATTCGCCCTAGTGTCTCCCCGTGGGGTGCCCCAGTGTTGTTTGTGAGGAAGAAAGATGGATCGATGCGGCTGTGCATCGATTATCGGGAACTCAACAAAGCCACGATACGCAACAAGTACCCGTTACCGAGGATAGATGATTTGTTTGACCAACTGCAAGGGGCGACGGTGTTTTCCAAGATTGATCTTCGCTCAGGCTACCATCAATTGAAGATCAGGTCCGAAGACGTGCCGAAGTCCGCCTTCCGAACTCGATATGGTCACTACGAATTTCTGGTCATGCCCTTCGGCTTGACCAACGCTCCTGCCGTGTTCATGGATCTAATGAACCGGGTGTTTCGACCGTTCATAGACAAATTTGTCGTCGTATTCATCGATGACATTCTCATATATTCGAAGAGCAAGGACGAGCATGTGGAACATTTGAAGACGGTGCTACAGACTCTGCGGGAACATCAACTCTACGCCAAGCTAAGCAAATGCGAATTCTGGATGAGCAGCGTGACGTTCCTCGGGCATGTTGTCTCAGCGGAAGGCGTCACGGTGGACCCGAAGAAGATTGAAGCAATAGTCGAATGGAAGCGGCCTACCTCAGCAGGCGACATCCGAAGTTTTCTCGGCTTGGCGGGCTACTACCGTAGATTCGTGAAAGACTTTGCCAAAATTGCGTCGCCTCTGACTTGTCTCACCCAGAAGGGAGTCGCATTCGAGTGGAACGACGCCTGCGAATCGAGCTTCAAAGAGTTGAAGAAACGGCTCATCTCAACGCCGATCCTTGCACTTCCGGACGGGCCAGAAGGGTTTCAGATATTTAGTGACGCATCGCGGACGGGTTTGGGATGCGTGCTTATGCAAAGGGATAAGGTGATTTCGTTTGCTTCGAGACAATTGAAGCAACACGAGAAGAATTATCCTACGCATGATCTTGAGTTAGCGGCCATTGTATTCGCGTTGAAGCTATGGCGGCACTATCTTTATGGTGTAGCTTGCCGCATCTATACGGACCACAAGAGCCTCAAATACATCTTCACTCAAAGGGACCTGAACTTACGGCAGCGGCGTTGGCTCGAACTCATTAAAGACTACGATCTGACTATCGAGTACACGCCGGGTAAGGGGAACGTTGTGGCAGACGCGCTGAGTAGAATGTTTGCAGGGTGCTTGTCTATCAACCGTAACATACAGCGAGACTTGGCGGAGATGGGTATCGAACTCCGAATTCGTTACCGTGGCGCACGATTGGCCCAACTGCACCTTGAGTCGAGCTTGCACAACAAAATAAAGACCGCACAGGAGGACGACCTATTCCTGAAGAAGATGCGCGAGCTGATTTCAACAGGAAAGGCGACCGACTTTGTGGTGGACGAGGGCGGAATGACGCGAATGAAGGGGAGGATATGCGTGCCGGACCATGCTGAACTTAGAAAGGAGATCCTGACGGAGGCCCATTATGCGAAGTACTCGTTGCACCCCGGGAGTACCAAAATGTATAAGGACCTGCGCACGACCTTTTGGTGGCACGGCATGAAGAAAGACGTGGCGACGTTCGTGTCACAGTGTATGGCCTATCAACGGGTGAAGGTCGAGCATCAGAGACCAGGCGGGGAGCTACAGAACCTCGACATTCCAGTATGGAAGTGGAACGACATCTCTATGGATTTCATCATGGGCCTTCCGAAGACGTCGCGGGGAAATGATGCGATTTGGGTCATTGTCAATCGTCTGACCAAATCCGCTCATTTCATCGCTATTAAGTCATCATGGAGCGTCGATCGGTTAGCTCAGATTTATCTTGACGAGATCGTCAGACTGCACGGGGTACCTGCCATAATTATTTCGGACAGAGACGGGCGATTCTTATCACGTTTCTGGACGAGTCTACAGGCGGCGCTGGGCACTAAGTTGAACCTTAGCTCCGCGTACCACCCGCAAACCGATGGCCAGACAGAAAGAGTAAATCAGATCCTGGAGGATATGCTACGCCTATGCGCGATAGATTTGAAGACTAGTTGGGACACGCACTTACCGCTCGCGGAGTTCGCATACAACAACAGTTATCAATCGAGCATCCAAATGGCTCCGTACGAGGCGCTTTACGGAAGGAAGTGCCGATCTCCGATTTGCTGGGACGAAGTCGGGGAGCGACAGGTGCTCGGGCCAGAACTAGTCGAACAAGCCGTCGAGAAGGTCCGCATGATTCGAGATAGGCTCCGCATTGCTCAGAGTCGACAAAAGAGTTATGCAGATACTCGTCGACGACCGTTAGAGTTCGTAGTTGGGGACCATGTGTTTCTGAAGGTGACGCCGATGCGGGGCGTCATGCGATTCGGGGTAAAGGGCAAGCTGAGTCCAAGATTCGTAGGGCTCTTCGAGATCCTCGAAAGAGTGGCGACCGTTGCTTACCGGATCGCGCTACCTCCTGCCCTGGCCGAAGTGCACGATGTCTTCCACGTCTCCCAACTTCGGAAGTACGTGCATGACCCAAGTCATGTGGTTAGTTTCGATCAGTTGGAGCTACGCGTCGATCTATCATACTCGGAGGAGCCCGTGCAAATTTTGGACCGTAAGGAAAAGATCCTGCGGAGCCGATCGATGTCCTTGGTTCGCGTACTCTGGCGCAACCATTCCGTCGAGGAGTCGACGTGGGAGCTAGAGGCGGAGATGAGGGAGAAGTACCCTTCACTTTTCGCCGGCGAAGGTCAGACCCTTGTTCTTAAGTTTCGGGACGAAACTTTTTCTTAGTGGTATATTATGTAGTGCCCCGCTCCCGTTGGGGCGAAGCACTATGTAATAGGCTCGTGCCAAGTCAGACATGGTCGGGAACATAGATGGCTAGTCTGACTCGGCGACGAGTTTGATATACAAAAACCTTGGCATCAATAAAATCGATTTGGACGAGTGATGTGAGTACCGTTCCAACTAATGGATCGACTACTGTTGGAATAAGTCCTAGATGCGGTAGGCGGCGTCTTGGCGAAGGAACTCTAAAGAGAGCGACGCAACCCGTCTACCGTTGGTTTTATTGGTTTTCTTGGCTTTCTGAACGAATTGTTGCGTGGATTTGATAGTGTGCTTTCGCGTCGATTTCTGAATGCGCCTTTGGGAATTTCGAAGGAAGGATTGAAGGAAGGGTTCTAATTCGATGCTCGTGCCATTGCAGGAGTTCGTGTAACTGACGCTTGACCGTCGCGAAGCGTTCTCCTACTCTCGGCGCATTCTCCTTAGGTGGGTGGTTCTTCGGCCCCTTCTTTTCTACTCCTTCCCGCCAACTAAATTCTTAAAGTTCAACGTTCAAATCGATGATGCTAACGGGATGTATGCTTGCCACTAAGATAAAGAGCTTGGGATAATATATCAACCTAGAGAAGTTAACTCCGAATTTCTAAGTTCACACTAAGTAAGGAGAATACATAGTCTCAAAGAAGAGATAGAATATATTCATGCCATGCAAAACAAAAACGATGAAAACCTTGGTGACGGTACACATTGCCTCAGAGAGTTTGGTGCCTACGGGATGCTAAATCAGAACGTACGGTTTCGGGGGAAGGGACCCTTGCACGAGTAGGAATGATTATGTGTTTTGATAATGGTTACGCTATGCAATTTACTTCATACATATTAAACTGTTCATACATTCGCATGGTCAAGGACGACTTGTGCACAAGGTGAGCTTTCCTCGAGACGGTACCCGGGGCCCTGGGACCGAATCGGCCTAGGAGGAAATTATGGAAATCGTGCTTCGGCGCGAGGCATTGCGAGACCTCCAGTTAGGCTCGCTACCTGGACTGGAGGGCGCGTCGCAAGGCTACGTAATCGTCCTTCTTGGTGTCGATATCACCAATGACCGCATATAGGATAGATTGCATGCTTACCTATTGTCTTGTGCAGGTGGTAAGTATTATGTGTATCTTGTGCAGGAAAGGAGCACGGTCGTGGTAAGAATGGTTAAAATTGGTTATGTTGCTATCATTTAAAATATGCCTTCGAGATGAACTGCAATTCATATAGTTCTAAATTGAAAGATCACTTCGTATTGCCTGAATCCTTAATAAGCAGTGTCGGTTTAGACGAGTGGGTTCGTCCCATCCACTAGCAAGTGTGCTAACCCCCAACTCCCCAGGTAACGAGCGTGCTGCGGGAGCTCGAGACTAAGCTGGAGCTGAAGAACGGGAGGCGGCACGAAGCTCTCCTATTTTGAAGTATTTTGATGCCCAATTCAGACCGAAGGCTTTTGTTCAAAATGTATAAAGGGGCATGAATGTATGGAACGCCGAGGATTATTTCAAGGCGAGCGTGTCGATAGTTTTCTTTTGTGTTTCAAAGATGTAGCCGCAACGGCATATGTAATGTAAAAATGACCTTGCACATACTTTGCAAGCTTATGAATGAAAAGCTAAATTTCTTCCTATGCTATGTCTTCAACTATCTGCACTGTTTAATTTCAACGCGTCGAGTCAAAGGAAAATTGTATTTGCACATCCTTGCCTTGTGCAAGTCCACTAAAGACTTGCACGGCATCACGTCCCGACCCGTGGGAATCGATTTATATCGAGTCAAGGCGATGGCGACCGATTCGGCGAGTCGGGGCGTGACATCCTTGGCCTGAGGATTTGCCATCCAGTCCTCACAAAGCTTCAATATATTCAACCGATTGTCAATGCGCAGCCCAATTGGACTTGCAAACCACACCGCCTTTGCGATTTTGCAATGAAGAAAAAGATGATTCAGGTCTTCTTCATAAGATAGGCAGAAGGGACAGAATTTGTTAATATTCTGCATACGTATACTGAGTACTGAGAAAAGCGGAAGAGCATTATGACATAGGCGCCACAAGAAGACATGGATTCTGGGTGAGATACCTTTGATATTCCATAGATCCCGCCACCTTGTCAGGCTTTGATCAGCTTGGTTTGATGAGCTATTTGGTTCATTCCTTCTTAGCGTTTCATATAGAGATTTCGCGGAAAAACTTCCATTTTTTGATTCTGTCCAAACAAGTTGGTCTTCACCCGTCCCTCCATGCAATTGTATCCTGAGAATGGCAGAAGCCTCTTCCTGTGTGAATATTTCATGGATGAGTTCCCTGTTCCACGCCCTCATATGGGGTTCCATAAGGTCCCTGACACACCTCGGACCGTTTGGAATACTTCTAAAAGTTAAGGACAGTTTTGTACGTTGAATGTATTATTCTATGGACTATTATATTCTTGAAATTTTGTTATCCCATATTAAATTCAAATATATATATATCTAAATTTAGTATGTGTGTGCGCATGGGATATAATACATTGTATTTTTGGGAATTAATATAAAATATATGTGTAGTATTATAAATATATTACCATGATTATAGTATCCTTAAGCATATTTTCTTTGATGTCCCTCCTCTCACAAAATTATAGTATAATAATCTAATCAATTTTGGTAGAATTTGGATTAGTTAAGCCGCATCGAGTTAGGTTCAAGTCTAATTTTTGTCGAGTTGATTTCATGATTTTGGTTTCGTTGGTCCAGTCAAAAGTCGGATTGGATTGGGTCATATTCTTGTCGGTCCAAGTTCGAGTTCAATTTAAGTTTGAATGCAGATTGTATCATGTGATGTAAAGGTCTAGACGGATTGGTTGAGGTCTGAGTTAGGCCAAACAACTTTAAAAACTTTGGGTCTATGGCAATGCGGACAAGTCCATGTGGGTATAAGTTATTTTATACTGAAATAAGAGAACTTGGAGAAAATTATTCCAAGTTTTACAAGTTATTCACGAGCTCCCATCAAACAAATAGGTCATAACATAAATAACATTTTTTGCAGTCATATGCGGTTATGTGAGTTATGCAATTATGTGCATTTGTTGGCTTTTTGTTATTACTATTCTTAGTGGGAGTTGTACTACTATAATCTTCCACATAGTGACAAGTTACCGTACGATGTATTTAGTGGCGAGTTTCTACATGTTGCGACTGTCCACTTAGTGATGACTTCTTGTTATAACCGTCCACTTTTTGGAGAAGTACAATCTAAACATTTTGGGTTCATCCCTTTTACTATGGTCCCTACACTTGGGTTTATCCCCTTACTAGTGGTACCTACACTTTGGTTCATCCCATTACTAGTGTTCCCTTGTGTAGATAGGTATGAATATACATGCATTTATATTCTAACAGACGGACTTTGTTTATATCGTCCAATATAATTTCAAATATTCTAGCAAATAAAAAAGCACAATGGGTGAACAAAAATTTATTCAAAATTACACGATTTTTTGTTTATCAAAGTACTATATTAAAAAACATTATGTAAATGCTATATTTTTAGAAATTATACCAAACTCACTCCTTTCGAATCATGGTTTGAAAAAAATAATCTAATTAGTGCAATATTATAATAAATAAAAAAGACTAATGGGGACTAAAATTGTTAAAAAATAATCTACCTTTAGAACTTATATCAAACTCACTCCTTTGGAATCATGTTTTGGGAAAACAAATCTCACATATATTCATACATGAAAATTGTATGGTGGGCTTGAAAATAAAATTTTGTAGTAAATGGTTTCGAGAAGGAGATTTAAAAACAACCGTAATTTAATAATATGTTTAAAAGATACAATCCTTTATTTAATATTTCTTCTACACGTGGGAAACTAGTGACTTCAATTTGGTCATCCTTCCTTGATATTATATCATAGGAGAGAATAACTGTTTCAAATAGTTTTGTAAAATAATTTGTTATCAAGCCTAGAATTATAAGTGGTATTTTCGTTATTTGGTTATGAAGTTTTACAAAATCTATTCACTGAGTATGATAACATAAGAGATGGGAAAATTTTATTATTACAAACATAACACAACAGATGGAAAATATTTATTGTTTTTCATTTGAATGTCAATTTTGATCCATGTTTAGTATAGATGCTACCTAGCACCAGGTCCATTTGATATATTACTTGTCGTGAATTGGATCAAAAATTAAGCTGTAACTTAATTGAAATCGCAATGCAATCAAATGAAAAAAATAATATTTAATTACATTACGATTACGATTACATTACAGTGAATCAAACATGGTCTAACTAAATCTCCAAATTCAGGAAAGTATGATCTATGTTACAAGGACACAAAAAAGGTTACCCATAGTTGTGCTCGTGCAAACTAGATGGCTTATTTTGAAATTAAGCATTCATATTAGGGATGAATGTCGGTATAATCAGTCGGTATTTGGTCGAATTTTTTGATACTTTTTAAATCGGTATTTAAAAAATTAATACTAATATCGTACCATTTAGAATTGATTTTTTCGGTTTCGGTTAAATCGATATTCGGTCGATTTTTGTTCGGTATCGATATTTTACCAATTAACATTTAATCAATCAAGACACTTAATATTGTATAACCTCTTAACCTATAACATATGTTAATATTTTTTTTGAAGCATTAAATTTTAAAGCCAAGCCTCTACCAACCAAAAGATTAATCAAAATTATGAGAACAATATGTAACAAGTCGCAAACACCTAAAAATGAGCTTAAAAAGATCAAAAGTCGTCACTGAGTTTAATATTTATTATAAGATTAAGTAACTAAAATTTACTTCAACATTATATGAGAACACAAAAACATAAGCTCGAAAGATCAAAAACTCAATTCTTAGCATTCTGAACATAACTTCAAGTCCACTAAAATCCATTCTAAGTTCTAAAAAACTGACCAAAACAAAAATAAAATAAAAATAAGTAGTATAAAATTAATCACAAACAACATTCTGAAAAAGAGAATACAAATATATATATCTTACACTATATTATGATGCTTCAAAACGGGTCAAAAGTGAGTCGTCTAAGCCGTCATTATATCACGGTCCATTTTATTTTTTTAAAAAAATAAATTTTGTAAAAATTGTTGAAAAAAGTTTAAATTTGTCAACATGGAGAATCGAACTCAACCAAACAAGAAAAATACCTCACACCTTAACCACATGAGTTAAAATAGATATTTGATTATAGTTGGATACTATTCTTATTATCAGTTATTATACGTGCAAAGCACGTGCATTATATATATATATATATATATATATATATATATATATATATATATATATATATATATATATGGGAAAACATGATTTAAGCCATAGGCTCATCCTCTTATATGAGCTATTCCACGTGGCTTCCATGTGGACCAATAAAAATACAGTAACTTGGAAAAGAAAATTTAAATAGATAGAAATAAAAGATCTCATTATTTGATAAATAATAACTTAACATATCTTTGCCTAAGAACTTAATAAATATGTTTGCTTATGAATTTAAATAAAAAATAAATAAAAGATCTCATAATGTTAATGTTAATATTAATGTTAATATTAATATTAATGTTAATATTAATATTAATTTTAATGTTAATATTATTGTTAATATTAATTTTAATGTTAATATTAATATTAATTTTAATTTTAATGTTAATTAATATGAATATGAATATTAATGTTAATATTAATTTTAATTTTAATATTAATGTTAATATTAACGTTAATATTAATTTAACTTTAAATTTTAATGTTGATATTAATTTTAATTTTGATTTTTATTTGGAGGGACAAATGAAATAATTCCTATTTAAATTCCTAAGCAAACATATTTGGTAGGCAAACATATTTAAATTTCTATTGAAATTATATATATATATATATATATATATATATATATATATATATATATATATATATATATATATATATATATATATATATATATAATATTTTTTTTTAGAAAGGGTAATTAGTTTCCGGAATCGCTCCCACCGGGATTCGAACTAATGACCACTCGGGCCGCATGCCTCACCACTACTACTATGCTAGGGGGTCATTGACAAAACCGTCACCACTATATATATCGGTTCGGTTCGGTATTTTCGGTATGGCATTACACTCAAACCGTCACCACTATCATTATACAATATTTTAATCGGTTCGGCAATTCGGTATCGGTACATAATTTCGATTCGATTTTTTCCGAATATTTTTAATCGGTATTCGTATCAGTCCGTAGCTGCTCACCTCTAATTCATGTATAGTATCTGTCCATACTGTGCCCATATTAACATATATAGAGTATGATGTTACACCCAACTATTTGGTCTTTTTACAGTTAGATAAAATCTAGCTCTTTAAATGTTGGTGTTAACACAGGGAGAAAAATCTAATATAATCGGATAACCCCACTCTACCTATATCTGAGAGAATATACATGGAACTTCATGGAAGATCTCTACCATTATATGGAGTTTGGAAAATGGCTCAAAACTGAGCCGTCTAAGCCGTATGTATATCATCGCTTATTAATTTTAAAATTTTAAATTATATAAAAAAAATATTATTATTAATTAAATTTGTTATATATACCAATATTCAACCAAGAAGAATACCTCGCACCTTAACAACATGAGCTAGAAGAAATATTTGATTATATTAGATAACGTTATTATTTTACGTTTACGTGCAACGCACCTGCATTTATTATGCTAATATAACCCCTCTTAGACTAGAGAAAATATAATATAAAACCTCTCTACCAAGATCTTCTTACAGCTAGGGAAAATCTAACTCTTTAACTGTACATACATTTAATCAACTATATCCTTTCTAAACAATGATAAATTTAAATTGGATGAGTTTGAATACAATTTGGTTTGGAACCTGTAGATATGGATGAGCTTCTTGGAAAGCTAGGATGTATGTAATATGGTTTGATTAGAATACATCGGATTTTAAATTATAATTAAATTGTATAGCATTTAATTAGATTTTGAATTATCATAAACTAAATTGTATTCCGAAAAATAATTAACTAAAATTTAATATATACATATTGAATTAGATAAGACCAAATTTGCAACGAGATGCTTTATGGGAAAAAATTTCAAAGTAAATATTAAACGATTAAGGATGGAACGTGAAAGGAGAGATTTTTTTTTTTTTCAAAAATTCGGAAAGAAAAAGAGCGAAAAACGCTTATAATAATATTTATTTACATTTTAAATTAAAATTATAATATATTATAATTGATTAAAATTTAAAATATGCATTTAATAGATGAGACCAATAAGATATTTCTTTATGAGGGGCTTCGGATGGATTTTAAAAGATAAGGTAGAAAAGAGAGTTAACATCTATTCCATTTAAGATGATATATTTGGAAAACTAAATCAAAATATTACCTTAAATAGAAACGGAACGAAAAAAAAATAGGGATAATTGAAAATATATTTTCTTAAAAGAAAACAAGTTGTTACTTTAACATCTTGTTTTCAAACAGAACGGACTACGGAGCGGACCAAAATAAAAAATAAAAAAAAATTGATCCTAGTCCAACACAAAATCAAATACTATATTGCTTGCATCTAGTACTCTTACTTGAACTATGTCACATAACTTCATTATCATCTATTCTCTTTCTCTCTATATATATCATAGTAATTTCTCACGCACAAATTTATTACTCGGGTCCGAAATATTGTCTAGCAATGGACAATCATCCTTCCAAGAAGCTAAAAAACAACTGTTCTTTTGGGCCAATTCTCGATCAATTTCATGTATGTTCTTAATTTTGGGTCACTTAATTAGTTTTTGCACTATTTGCCATCATAATTTGGACTATGAATTTTGGCAAGCGGTCGATTTTGTTTCCATGATATATGAATATGCAATTATATGATTTGTATACCTTACTTTGTTATTCTCACTTTAATTGTTTAAATTTTAGCTGGTTCTTGAGGTAAGTAATTTATAGTTGAGGTTACTCCTTTTGATTCCAAGATGTACCCTTTTTGATGAGTGGTTTACCATATATGTACTGCGTTGATGAGTCCAACCATATATGGTTCTTTAAGGTTCAAAGTATCGGTATCAGAATCGGTATCGGACAATCCTATGAGTATCGGGATCGGCGGTGTCGGCCAATATCGGAGGTTTCGGATCAGAGTATCGAATTTTTTGGTATCGGAAAACAAATAATTATTAATAAATTATTAACATTTTAGAAAATATATTTTATACATTTAGGCATAATTTTAATATTTTCAGTGTTATTTCTTAGTAGTTTTGAAATTGAATGAAATAGTAGTCACCCTTACCGATTGATTTACACACGATAGATAAAGTTTTCTTCTTTTAATTACATGCTTTTATAACCTTTCTATGCTTTTACACCCTTGTTGAATGGTCTTTTCCGTTCAATTTTCTTTGCCGAATTGAACGAAAAAGAGACTCCCAATGTCGGTATCGGTCGTATCGGGTATCGGTAGGTATCGAATCGGGACATGCCAAACCGTATCGGTACTATCTTTTCATGATATATGCACTTTGATGGTTTTGTTGATGTAAGATTATCGTCCTCATTTCAACAGCATGAACCAACCTCCGCGTCTGGAAGTATCGAGCCAGCTGCTACAAGTATTGGAAATGCAGGAAACAATATGCAAGATTCATTCTCAAGAAATACCGATATATTGGATGGGTACTGGTTCTTCTCAGATTTCTACTATTAATTCTCTCAACAATCAACAAGAAATTCCATTTGTTCTAAAGTAAATATGCACTTCCTTGTTTCAGGTTAGGATTTCCCTCCGGTTTTCCTCTTACATATACCACTCCTCCTCTCCCAAGAAGTTGTCAAAATGTGTTTGGTTCGACACCATACAACTGGCAACCCAACACAATACCAGAATTATATGGAGGGGTACAATTTGAGCCACATCCACTTTCCGCGCTTGGTTTGGAAGTCGATACGGGGAGGAACTCGGATTCCACTAATGTACCGGTTTCGATTCCTCCGTGTGCTGCCAGGCAACCTCAAGCTCCACAAGGTAACAATGTCCGCCATGGTGTAGCCAATATCATGATGAGTGAGATAGTAGGGGGACTTACCGAAGTTTACGGAGCAGGATCATTTTACCCGGATTTCACCTCCAATGTGCAAAATCATGAAAACCAACATGTGGTACTCAACACCGTTTCCCCTGCATTAGCGCCAGCAATGTTCACTTCTGATCACCAGAAACAACTAGTTTTATTCAATGCCCAGGTACAATAATTACAAGCTGAGTCTGCAATGCCTTTTATTTGCAAAGTTAATGCTTTGGTTTATTTGTATGGCCAATTATCACCAACTTTAAGAAATTGTTTTCATCAAAATGTTGGTTTTAAGACTTGTAGCTGCTCAGTTTTTTCAAATATATTGGAATATCTACATTTGTCAAGACTTTATCATGTGTATATATAATGTGTGCATAACTTGTTTTTTCTACATTTATTTTGTTAATTAACAAATGCAGAATAGGTCTCTTCAAATTTTTTGACGTCTAATAGTTTTCTTCTTTTTCTTTTTTCGTAGAATTCGTTTAACGGATATTCTGGTAATGGCTACCCATCACCACAAGACCAAATAGGTCTTATATCAGAGAATCACACTCTCACAAACCCTCGTAACAATCAGAAAGTTGATGGGGAACAACAAGAAAATCCACAACTTGGAGGCGCAATTTATGTTTCAGAGCCTCACAGCAATATCTTTTCCCAGTTGAGGAATACTGATCCCATCATAACTAACAGTCAAGTTGGCGACATGTTTAATAGGCAAGTTTAAATGTTGCTTCACAAAAACTTATTTTTTCTTCTTCTTGAGAGATATCAATCTTTTGTTTCTTTACTCACTCTCGTTCATAATGTTGGAAAATTATACCAGTGGGAATGCACCGGTACCGGATGATGGTAAAATTTGCAAATGTAAGAAGGAAAGTTGCTTGCAACGGTGAGTGATTCTTGTATGTACACATAGCCATTATGTTTTGTTCTTCACACATGTAATAACAGTACTCTAACCGATCGTACTTCTTCGTTATGTAGATACTGTGGTTGCTTCAAGAGCGGAGGATATTGTGGTCGACGTTGTCTTTGCACAGACTGCAAGAACAATACTGATTATGAAGATAAAGTCAAAGACGCCCGCGAAAAAGTAAACAAATCGAATATCAAAAGAAAGGAAGGATGCAACTGCAAAAGCTCGCGGTGTGAGAAAAAATACTGTGAATGCAATCAGGTAACTTCCTTTTTAGGATATTAAGGTTTTTAGTTTTTTCATGATTAGGTACTTATGTTTCTTACACTATCATTTTTCTCTGTTGAAGGTTTCTTCTCGATGCTCCTCCTCCTGTCGTTGTCAGGATTGTCGGAATCCCTATGGAAAGGTAAATTTATCTTTCGGAAATTATTGGACATTGTCACACTTCCTAGCATGAATATGTATTTTGTCAGCGTCTAACTGCACTTTTAATACCATTGCGGATATATAATAATTTGATAGACCGCATGTGGAGTCAGGCACGGATGCACCTTGGGGCCAGGGGGGGCACGTGCCCCCCTGGAATTCTTTAAAAAAAAAAATTACTAGTATGCCCAATTAGCCACCAAACACGTGATTTCATTTATAGCTGAGAGAATATTGTGAAGAGTCGTTTACGCAACCGAATGGGAGATCAATTGATGAGTGACAACTTGATTGTGTACATCGAGAAGGATATTTTTGATAGCATCAACAATGAAGTTGTTATACAACGTTTTCAACAAATGAAACCTCGTCGAGTGCAATTGTAATTTGTAAGTTATGACCAACTTATTTATCACTGCACTTAAATCAATGTAATTTTCATTTTTGCTATAATTTTGCCCCCCCGAGTTTATTTTCTGGATCCGTCACTGTGTGGAGTCCAAAAACTCCACCGACAGTGTCAGTGGGTCTGCATATATGCCACGACGTCCTGAATAACTTGTTACGACTTACTCACCTATGATATGGCTAATCTGGCATTGTAAATAGCACGCTGAACATAAATTAAAATCCTCATCTAGGCTGATTTAAACTATTTTGGGCTCATGTTATATGAAGATTGGAAAGATAAAATCCTAAAATTTGTTGTAGTTAAAGAAGAAGAATATTTAGTTAACCTATATTTGACCTTCCTAGAGAAATGGTTCTAATAGATTTGATATCCTGTTGTGAATTAAAATCCTAAATATGTAGATTGATATCCTCCTCCCATGAATTATTTGCATCTCATATGACAAACTGATGTAAATCTTTATAGGAAGTGGAGAGATCATTGAGGGAACCAAGGCACACCGGGCAACTGCATGGGGTCCAAAATTTTGAGGGACACAATTTTTTATTTTTATATATATATATATAACATTTAGTAGTATTTTAAATATTTGTACGCATACAACACAATATAATAACTTATTTAGCAAAGTTAGTTTTCACTTACACTTTCTATACAAAAGGGCATTGTTTCAAAGCTTAGTTGTGAAATTTGCGGTGCCTTTACCAACTCTGTAATTGTGCCATAGCTCAGAGTACGTTTTGATTGGAAATTTTGGTCTTGAGTTGAGCCTTCCAATAGCCATATGGTTGCTTACACACCGGAGATTACCTGATTATTTAGTGACAGCTCGTTCTGTTTATTTTTCATGTCTTTGTATTAGCATTTTGTGATACATACATTCACTGCCAATTGACATCATTTATTTTGTTGTCCCCCTTTTTTTGCAGGATGACTGATACATGCGAGTACAGAAAAGATGGAAAAGTTGGATGACATTCGATGCATTTTTATTTTTATTGGATCATATTTATATATTTATAGTTGAAAGGAGATTTAATGTACTTAGCATGCCTTGGTCTCATTAATTGTTCACGAAATTCATATTATTTGTCTCTATACTTTTTTTTATCATGCCTCAAACTTGCTTTGTTGGAGTGACGGGTGATGTTGTATGTGGAGTCCATCTTTGTTTATCTGTTGAAATTTGGGTGGTGTTCACCGTTTCATTCAAAAGTTGTCATATGTCAACATAAAACTATTTTATTATTATTATGATGTGAGATGAATTAAATTAAAATTAAAAATGATTTTATGTCGACACGTAATAATTTTTGAATGGAATTGTAAATATCACCCAAATGTTGATGGTTGAACAAAGATGGACTTGTTGTATGTGGGTATTCCCGCAAGTTGCTGTCCGAAGATCCGCCCTTGTTAGCATCTTTAATCTCGAGGGATAGTGACAACAGTTGAAATTGGTGGCTGGAGGAATATATGTTCGATAAATAACTTGTACTATTGGGCTGTTGAAATCAAGCAGCAATTTGCATCTCCATAGGGAAAAAATAATTCAATGAGATTTCTATCTAAGACTATCCTAGTTGAAAAAAATTAAAAATAAATGGACTCTGCCAAGGGAATATACATGCAGAGTTCTTGATATAATTTTCTATATCCATGTGCCATATAAAAACATGTCCCACAACATCGATAAGAATAAATAGAAAGAACAATCATTGGAGATGTACTTTTTTATAGTTGAATTTCTATATGGAAAAAATATCACTTAGGGTGTGTTTGATTGCAAGGTGAAAAATATGTGGAAAAGAAATTAATTCCATGGAATTATTTTCCTAGGAAAAAAATTTCATGGAATTTTAAAAAATTTCCATGGAAAAATTAATTTGGCTGTTTGATTGCCACTATTTTCCACGAAAAATAGTTATTTTCCATGGAAAATGATATTTTCCTATGGGTTGGACAAGTTTCATTTTCCACCATTTTAGATGAAAATATGGAAAATGATAGTTTTTTGGAAAATAATTCCATGGAAAATATAAGCCATCAAACACTACAATTGGTGGAAAATTTGTGATGGAAATATTTTCCATGGAAAAAAAAGCCCAATCAAACACAGCCTTAGATATAAAAATCTTCTTAAAAATACTTCACACATACATTAGAAACCCAAAATAAGGGTAACTATTGAACACTTAAATGAATCTTGTTTTCATTTTGGCTAAAATGTCATAAAAACGACACATGTACCATTTCAAAAGGAGACCAACACAATGTTGAAGTCTTATTAATTTAACTACTCATTCACTGTTAGTTGTTAATTTTTTTATAATGGAAAAATAAAATTAACTAATAATAGGAAAAATAAAAAAATTATAATATAAAACTGAAATAGGGGTGGGGTTAGGTCCACTAGTCTCGACAGACTCTTTGTTCATGTGCAATCAACTCCCATATTACGACTGCCATTTGGGTCTGACGAACTCTTGTGTTGTATGTGCAACAAACCTTATCACAGTAGGGATAACAACAGGTTACAAATGTTGTAAATATGATACATAGTGGACCACACGAGGAAGGACGATGCTCGTTCGTCTAAGATTCAATCCAGTAACTAGAACTACGTTGTTGTCCATTCGGTGAAGAATCGAGTGCTCATTCAAAGAGGACAAATTTCAGTGCTAAATCATGTAAATTTTGGTGCACAATCGAACGAGTCACTAATGGAATGCTCAGGCCGAGTCACTTAACAAATATCTAAGTTATAATTTTAGATTTTTTTATAGAAAAGTTGGTTATCTTTAGAGGATATATAAGAAGAAAGTTCTTTGGTATCCTAAGGCCCATCCAAATGGTATGGACGGATACTAAAGCATATCCTGTACGGATCCAATCTATATGGACTATGGAGAAACGATATTATATATAAAATTATTATTATATATAATGGAGAAGCTGAAGCCATATAATTATAGAGCTCAGCTCGAGAGAAGAAGAGGAAAAATAAAATAAAATGGCGATGAGCAGTAATTGGAGTCTCTCTTCCTCTTTCCAAACCCTAACCCCTTCCAAACCCAAAGCCAAACCCCTTCTCCTCCGAAGAGGAATCGGGAAGAAGGCCATCGCCATGAGCTTGAGTCAGGAGACGGCTGCTTCCGGACTGCAGGTCGTAGAGGGGAACGGCGGGCTCCCCAAGGTCTCTCTGAGCTCGATCCATGGCAGGTTTGAGTCACTTATATCCTCCCCCCCTCCTGCTGCGTTGGTTTTGGCGTGTCCTAGTGTATTTTGGAGAGAGAGTGTATTGCCCGACACGATGCGACACGGACACGACAGGAATTGTCGGAGAGTCCGTGATTTTGTAGAGGAAAATTTGCGAATTTCGAGGCGTGAGGAGCTGGGACATTGTGCGGATGGTGAAAAGGTGCCGCCTTGGTCGTTGTCTTCTTTATCTTCATTGGTGAAGTTGGAGAAAGAGGCTCACCCTTTGGTGTTGGATGGTTTGTTCTGTAGTCGCTGATGTACGTTGCAATGGAAAACCATAGCTGGAATTGAGATCTCATTCAAAGAGAAAGATATCAAATATCTGGAGTTTCTTTTATTGGTAGGGAATTGTTTGATGGTCTTTTTCCGAGGAAGAAGCTAAACATAATCAACTTGAATTTGGGACAACTATTATCTATTTGAAATCTTAGGGAAAGTCTTGCGTAACCAGGATTTTCACCTGCGGAACGTGACTCTTACTATTAAATAATAATAAATTATAATATACACATTTATAATATCCAAAATATCATCACTAATACAAAATGTCATAAACTATTACAATCACTAATCCTTTTCTGACACTAAAATCCTTCGAGATTTCAATATTCTGAAAATATCGAATGATATCTTGATTGTCAACGACATCTAATATGAACCGGCGGTTGGGAAGTGGAACTGGCGGTTGGGAGAGTGGTTCAGGCCGGACCCAAGTCTGTGGAGTGGAACCCAACCTGGAACGAGTGGGGAGTGGGCCAGGCCGGTTACGAGCTTTGACCGGGCCTTGGCAGGCCTAGCACGGATTTGATCGGGCCGATCCCGGGCCGGTTTACGGTTGCCCGACCCACAACGCACCTTGACTTATTGGACATGATTTTTGCAATAAAGCATAAACTAAACATGAGTATTTATGGATATTTTCCACCATCCATGTAACACGTGCAACTGACTGTGCAAGGAAAATCTTACATGATATAAGAAGCCAACATATACATAAACGAAACAAACTGACAATAAGAGCATCAAAAAGAGACACCAAGCCTCATTCCTTAAACTACATTTTGAAGTCTATCTAAATCTTCAATGGCCTACTACTCATGGTTTAAAGTATCGGCTGATACCGATCCGATACGGCCGATACCGATACGGTTTGGCATGTCCCGATCCGATATCGACCGATACCCGATATTGACTGATACCCACATTGGGGTTTCTTTTTCAGTCAATTCGGCAAAGAAAATTAAATGAAAAAGACAAATCAGCAAGGGTTTAAAGCACAATAAGGTTGTAAAAGCATGTAAAAGAAGAAAATCAATTTATTGTATGTAAACTAATCGGTAAGGGTGACTACTATTTCATTTAATTTCAAAACTACTAAGAAATAACACTAAAAATACTTAAAATTATGCCTAAATGTATAAAATATATGTTTTTAAATGTAAATAATTTATTAATAATTATTTGTTTTCTGATACCAAAAAATCCGATACTCCGATCCGAAACCGACGATACTACCGATACCGTCGATACCAATACTCATAGGAATAGTCCGATACCGACTTTTTATGTAATGAATTTGGTTATTGTGTCCTTATGTTTACCGTTTTATCCTTCTTTATGAGTCTGACACAGCCGTTTCTATGTAAAAGGTAAGATTTTGAGAAGTAAGTACTGTGCCGGTCCATTGCAATCAGTTGCTCCTCTCAGGTTGCACTTGACTACCTAAATGGTTGACCATGGTATGTCCACTATTATCTTCTATCCATCTCAGATTCTGCTAACGAAAGAGTGCCAAAATATTGCACCAACTGTAATCAAAATGTAAGTATTCTTTTCCAAGGTTGCAAAGTGCATAGTGTTGCCTAAGGTACCTTTGTGCCTATGCTTCACATGCAGCAGGAGCTGTTGCCTACCCTGTTGGCCTAGATCCCGTTCAAGCTTGAGAGCCCAACATTTAAGGGATTTCACCGAATATATACCAGTTTTCATATATTTAATTATCAGCCAATTATACATTGTATGAGGTGAAGGTCTAATTGTCTAAATTAATCTGGGTCTTTTTATTAAAGAATTGGAGCAGTTAGGAATTTAATCTCCAGTCTCCTGTTAAGTAAGGCTGTGACTTACCACCTGGGCTAGGTCCACTTTGTGGGAAGTGCAGGACCGATAGGGCCCAAGCCTACTAGATCACCTGTTGGTTTGATGTATACCCCGGCTCATTTGCTATGCTTTCTAGGCTACTACTAAACTTCTTTTACAATGTTTTGGAAGAGCTTGAAGCGATTTCTTTGGTTTTAATCTCAATCTTAGTTGCACCTGCATAATTCAGTTTCTTCATGAATCACCAATGGATCACAATTTTAGGGGGATGTATGAAATTGAAGGTAACATATGCATACTCACACATATATGATTATGAACAGTGAACACAAGTTAAATAACATAAGAACTTTGTTATTCACAGAATTTTCATGTGTCTTAGAGGAACTAATGAACACTCATTTGTTTACAGCAAGGCTGAGATCTATCTGTTTGGGGGTTGTATCACATCTTGGAAGCTTGCAAATGGCAAGGACCTCCTTTTTGTTCGTCCAGATGCAGTTTTCAATGGGAAGAAGCCTATCAGGTTTTATTTGGCATTCTTACATGCAACATACTCTTCTCTGTTCCCTACTTTATTCATTCTTCTTATGTTACACCGAGTTAAATCATTCTTCTTGTGATACAATACTAACTTTAACAACATACCTTTCAAGTGCTATTATTAACTTATCACCAAGCGGGCGGTCCAGTGTGGTAGCACTGGTAAGGGGGGTGGGGGAGTGGGTTCAAATTACCAGCATGGGCAAAAAATTAATTAAATGGGAGGGGCTTTTGGTGCTAGTATCCCAGGACAGGGACAGTCATTATGACTGGCCTTATCTAAAACAGTGCTATTATTAACTTGTTGGGGACCTATGTAGTACGTGAGTCTGAGTACGACTCTTAACAGTCATTTCCACTGTTCAATATAATGGATAACATTGGGTATTTAAGCAATCAGTTCTTTTTGGAGCCTCAAACACGAAATACTTTTGTTGTTTTCTCAATCAAAATCAGGATAGAAAAAAAAGAGATCGAGCTTTGTTCTACTAAGTAATATTTTGGCTTGTTTAGAATTGCTTACTGGGTGGTACAGAGTGATGCCTATCTCTTGGGTGGATGATGGTGGTGAATAAACATGCCGACATTGGTTATTATTATTTTTTTATATATAAGCTTATTCATCTTTTACGTATGTCATTCTCCTTAGTTGAACAGGGTTCTATTTGCCAAGGCCATTTGTCCAAGACTTCCTCATGGCATTGCCAAGTCTTGTTGCGCGTTAGTACAAAAACAAAGTACACACACCATATATACAATACATCATTCATCATCAAGAAATTTCTCATCAATATATACTACATTTAGTTACGGTACCGGATAGTAAGTTTTATACAGCCCAAAAAATTTCAATGCCCCTTAGAGTCTCACAAGAATAAGGAGCTCATATGACCGTCTCAGCTGTACCAAACTACCAATCCTTGAAGGCTTGAACACTCGTATGATTCTATCCTTCTCATTTATCAGCCAGTCTATAACAAGCAATACATCAACAAGGTGAGTATCACAGATTAGTACTAGGAATTTAAACTACATTCTATAGGTTTAATGCAATATAGAATGCAAGAAACATTGTATGTTCGCTTCCCCTGTTGCCACACCAACTTTATAGGCAAAAGGAAGTACGAAACTCAAAGGTTCTCCTCCATGTGAGCAACATTGACCAGCTAACACTAAAATACACCAGGATTAGCTGGTCTCTACACCTGCATGGGATCATGGTTTCCCACCTTGCACCACCCAGAGATGATTGACCCAAGTACCAGTCCCTCAGCTACCAAAATACATGTTTTCTTCATTTTATTTAATTTAACACAATTCAGACACACTCTTGATCATGTTAGTCGACAATAAACAAACATGCATAATGACAATGCATCTCCATTCATAGTGTAATATCAATATAAGATCCTCAATATAATTCTTAATTATGTGGAGGTTAAATGGACTTAGTACTCATTGCCTTCGCTTTCATATGCTAATAACTATTGCCTATGTGGCTACTTTGTTGGCTAACTGTATATGGCGATTGATTTCTTTATCTAATCCCACTCCTTAATTATATTTCGTCAACCATGGTTAGGTTTAGTTGATTGATCCATGTTGAGTTTCCTTTGGTTGTTCTTCCCTAGTAATGTTTAACCAGCCCTTGTTAGGTTTAACAATTCTAATTAATCCCTCCTGAATTCTATATAGATTATTCATCATTAATTATCTATAATTGTACTTAGTTATGTGAAGTAACCCCACTTAATTACCCCTAATTATTTTCCTTATAAATATTTAAGCACTCCTAATTCCACTTAGTTATCTTAGTTACCCTTATTATGCTTCGTTTCGATGCTCAACCTAACTAGTCTTTCTTATCTATTGCTAATAAACCCTACTTAAGATGGCCTTCTCATGCTTAATTAACCCAACCAACCTCTTAAACCTAATTTAAACTTACATTTTTGTTGTTGTTGTAAATTTGGACTCCTCTCTAGCACATCCCACCTACACTCCCTACATGTGGTGTTGCTGCTCCGCTCGTGTTCCCTTATTCACCTTTTCTACTTCTCTCCTCTCTTCTTGGCTGAATTCTTCTTTCCTTTTGGTTCCCCTTAGCTTTATCCTTTATAAGTTTGCTTCTTCCTAATAATGTGTCACTTGGATTTCAAGTGTCAAAACCAACTCATTTTCCTAATAATGTGACACTTGGACCCCAAGTGTCTCAATCAGTTATTTTCCTAATGATGTGACCCTAATACACATGTCATAGCCTAATCATTCTCTCATAAAAATGTGACACTTGAAATGCCATGTGTCACTAATAACTTAATAATCCAATTTTACAAACACCCTGTTTTCATATTTACCAAATCTTTACCTTTTTATTTGAGTTTTTTTAATATACAGTTATAGCAATTTCATATTCCCAGAATTTTAAGTCAAATGTAAATTCCTTTAGTCGGTAATGATTGACAATAATAATCATATTGGTGCTGTAGTGTGCTAAAATTTATAACTACACTCTTAGAATTGCTCTATAATTTTTATTTAATACTGTTCAGTAAAATCAGTTGAAACTTTGGGTATTACAATGTAGGCATGCATCGAACATACTATTCAAAGCAATCAGCTGGGAGTTTGTTAGTCATGCAGTAATTATACTAAAAAAATTGAGAGGCATACTTTTCCATATTATAAAATCAGTATTATTCGAGTTTTCTTTCTTGCTCATAAAGAAAAACATCATAAGTCTGATATGTCTTGTTCATGAACCAGCGGAGGCATCCCACATTGCTTCCCTCAATTTGGACCAGGTGCTATGCAACAGGTATCCATGTCTTTTATTCGTTTATAATAAGAAGTCTAATTAGCTATCCAAATTTCAGCAATAAATCGTGCCTCATATAAAAGAGACTCCTAATAATTTCCTTATTTTTTTACCTTTTGATCCTATGTGAATTGTTCTGAAGCAAAATCCATTAGTATTGTATTGGCACTGTATTGAATACATTTTATATGGGTTTTTTTTTTTTTATATCTAACAACATTAAGTTGACCCTCTATGACTGTTTTGTCATAGCTTAGGCTTTATTTGGCTTTCAAGGATATCATTCTATGTATGTTGATGTTTTGAGTCAAATAAACTATCTACGAAGATGAAGATATTTTAGATATGACTGTATATTTACGTGATTCAAAAGCATATCTTTACATAAACACAAAAATAAATACAATAAATATAATGATTACAGAACTCCTAATTTTCTGGTGAGCATGTTGGACTAGTGAAGTCGATTTCCACCTTATACTGTTTTGTTTGGTTTGGAATTGTGGTGCATTCGGTTTGGTTCTGGACCAGTCCAACTGAATGCATGCTCCTAGCTGGGGGAAGACCATATTCACGATTCAATTTTGACCATGATAAGATCATGTGGGAAATCTATGACATTATGTTTTTAAATATGGAGCCTCTTTCCAAAGAGCTGGAAGTAACTCAAATAACTATTAGAGTTTGAGCTATAGCTGAATTGGTACAAAGGTCTTGGGGTGCAGAGCACAATGCATTCTGCACAGGAGTCTAATATGTGACTTGATTGAGAAAGGGGTACAATATGGATGTCTAGTAGATAGAGAAGTCTACTTTTCCCAGGAATGAGGAGTTCCTTAAAATTGTTACTCTCTTTCACGATATAGCTGATGGATTGCATAGGTAATAGGCTGGCTTCATGCTCGCTAGTGAATTTGGTTAAGTAAAATTGTTCCCTAAGAATCATGCCATAATTAGTTGAAAGTTTTCAACCAATTTTGTGTCTTTCGTACTTTGTAAGGTTAACTCTTGTTTGATGTCTTGCTGGTCCACTAGAAGTGAATCTATGTTCTTTCGAAACATAATTCCAATGCTATTCTGACCTCATGAATACTAAATTGGCGAATCGTGATTATAGAAACATTCCCGTAACTTATATCTTCTTTGCAATATTGACAGCATGGATTTGGAAGGAACATGAATTGGTCTATTGCTGGCTCTGAGAACAATGAAGGAGACCCCATAGTTACTTTAGAATTGAAGGATGATCCTTACAGTCGCTCAATGTGGGATTTCAGTTTTCAAGCTCTATACAAGGTCATATTACTTTACTTTTCATCTTCTGCAGCTCAGTATCTTTAGCATTTCCATTTTATTTGAACTATTTGATGACATTTATTTTCTCTTTGGAGTAGTTGTATATAGTTCTCTCCTTCAGTATTAATAAATAACTATGTTGGTTTCCTTGGGAGTTCTTCATTTGTTTGTTTATTTTTGTTACTGTGATAATTACTTGCAGGTTACACTAAATTCCAAGAGTCTATCTACTGTCTTAACTATCACCAACACAGACAAGAAGCCCTTCTCATTTAGCACTGCATTACATACTTATTTCCGTGTAAGTATACTGTCAGCCAGTCTGTCAGATTTGAGTTATATGGTTAATCTATATATCAGAACTTTATAATATTTTATCAGGCATATAGATACTTGGCTTGTTGTGCAGGCTTCTGTTGAAGGAGCATCAGTGAAAGGTCTCAAAGGCTGTGCAACTCTCAACAAGGATCCAGACCCTTCTAATCCTTTGGAGGGTAAGGAGGAGAGGTTTGTGCTTATTTCTCTGTAATTGAATGAATGCCCAAAATCACAAAGTTGAACTCTTCTAAGGGATAATGAGTTCAAATACAAGAATTTTTTATTTTCTACAAGGTGGAAGTTTATTACAAACCTAAATACTTGATGTGCCCTTTATTTTTATGCGTTTGCTTACATAAATATGAGTACATATTGTTATTGCATGAATGTACCAAAGTAATCTATAGCGTAAGTACACGCATGTAGATAGGTAACCTAAGTGAAGAAAGTAGCAATTTAAAGTTCTAACTAATATTAATTGTAATTCAGGGAAGTGATCACTTTTCCTGGATTTGTTGACTGTGTTTACCTCAATGCACCTAACGAGCTACAACTTGACAACGGATTGGGAGATACAATAACTATCCGAAACAAAAAGTCTGTAATCTCTATTCTCTACCGTATTTCCCTTTGTTAATCTTTAGATTTTGTGGTTCTTTAGTCTTGCACCATGTTTCTTATAGTACGCCGCCTATTGTCCATGCAGCTGGTCGGATGCTGTTCTCTGGAATCCACATCTACAAATGGAAGCCTGCTACAAAGATTTCGTTTGCGTTGAAAATGCACAGGTTCTTGGGCTGTCTTAAATGTTGCTGGTCACTACCGGAAATCATCTAGGAATCTGACTGGAATTTTCTCATGACAGATCGGAAACATCCAACTAGAGCCCGAGCAATCGTGGGTTGCAGAGCAATATATTTCCGCTGATTGAAGTTACTCGATGCAGTTGTCATATGTAAGCATAGTGATCCATAGACTGTGAAGAATATGTACTAGAAAGCTAAAGTGTTACATTTTATTAGAAAGCTGGAACTGGTGTGCTTGGCTGATGAGAGAAACTTTGATGCAGCCGGCTGTATCAAAGTTTTGATACAGCCGGTGCATGACAAGTGGGCCCCACTATAAAAATTTTACATGCACGAATTACGAAAAGAGAGGAGGGCCCACTTGTCATGCACCGGCTGTATCAAAACTTTGATACAGCCGGCTGCATCAAAGTTTTTTCCTTGGCTGATACAGTTTTCTATTTCCTAGATCAACTGTTGTATAAACATAGTGCACTCTCCCTTCTGCTTCATAAACAGTTCATTCTCCTTTGGTCCATATCGCAGGTTCTGAAGCTGAGGGCGAGGGGCACCATGGCGAATCACCGTGCAGGCTTTCGGTGGCAGCCCACTTATTTTGTGACAATTTGATGCTGATAAGAGGGTTATCATATGGGTTCTTCCTTGTCTGAACTCTTCTTTTGGAGGGAAAGAATCCATTTAATCACCTTGTGCTGTATGTAAGATGTATTATCACTTACTCTGTTTATGTTGATATTACTATTTTATATGGATAAGGAATGAAGAAATTTCATTTGGACGGCTTTATGGATGTTCATGTCCTATGGTTCTTACGGTGGTTGTTTGGACTGGGCTTTGTAGTACTTCGTTCTATTTTTTCTTGTCTACAGGTTAGATCCTTCGAAACTTATTCTTGGGCCTCAAGCTGCTGGATTGTTGTATATTTTTATGGATTCTTTGAGCTTATGTACTCTGCTTTTCTTCATACTGCTTTGGTTTCCACGTTTGGTTTGCAGAATTGGAGCCTTGGGCCTTAGCTTTGTTTGGTTTGCAGAATTGGAGCATTGGGCCTTATCTTTGTTTGGATGCCACAGAAAATGAGGAGGAAAGGAATTTGATTCCCAAGAGGAGGAAAATTAGGGGTAAAGTGGTTCCTCCCACCAATCTAAAGATTCATTGTCCTCCTCTAAGGATTCACTTTTCCTCTCAATTTTTTTTGTTTTTCCAAACATCGGAAATGAAATTGATTGGAATTGCAATTTTTCAATAGAAATAAAATATCATAGAATTAATTTTCTTTCATTTCTTTTCTGCGAACCAAATGAGGGCTCGAGTGTGTGTGTTTTTCTTTTTCTTTTATCATGTCATCCGTTGTTGGAATTTGCTTGCATTTTGGTCTCGTTTGGTTAGTGGAATCATGGGGTTGGGAAAAGAAAATCATTCTTTTCCTATATTTGAATACCAAAGGAAAGTAATTTTTTTTTCTATGTTTGGATGTCAAAGGAAAGTACGAAGAAAGGAAAAAAATTCCCATAGAAAAGGAAAATAAGGAAGAGAGTAGTTATGCCATCCAACCAAGGATTCACTTTCCCACAACATGGAATTCAATTTTCCGTCTAATTTTATTGTCCTCTCGAAACACTGAAAAAGAAAAATGAGTGAAAATTAAAATTTCTCAAGGAAAGGGTAACACTAAGGAATTGATTTTCTTTCCTTTCCGCCAACCTCGTTTGGATGCTACTTGCAGGAAGGAAAAGAAAGAAGAATTTTTTTCTCTCACACACACACACACACACACACACACACACACACATATATATATATATATAGAGAGAGAGAGAGAGAGAGAGAGAGAGAGATAGAGAGAGAGAGAGAGAGAGAGAGAGAGAGAGAGAGAATTAGGGAGGTGAGGTGCCACCTTATAGGTGGTGGCTATGTGTCGTCCCCCCATGCTATCATCGTGCACCGAAAAGTGTGCAAGTGCATGATGATAGCATGGTTGAAGAGGGGGGGGGGGGAGGGAGTGAGGGGAGTGACATACAACCACCTCACCTCCCTTATTCTCTCTCTCTCTCTCTCTCTATATATATATATATATATATATATATATATATATATATATAATGTCAAGAACCTGTAGCTCAAGTGGTTAGAGTGAGGCATATCTCCCAATATGTAGCGAGTTCGAGCAATGGAGGAAGCACTTCTTTGATATTAAAATTAAAGTGAGGTGGGTGCGATGCAGCCTGCAACAAAAGAGATGCGATATGGATAGATGCAAATGTGATATGGTGTGATGCAAGTGCGATGCTGGGGGATGAGACATTCGGGCTATGATATGGCTTTCGGGCCGGGATATAGCCTTCAGGCCAAAATAAAAACTATAATTTGTTTTCGTCATTTTTGGATAATTCAAAATTTAAAATTATTTCTCATTTATATTGTTTTAATAATATTTTTTAATTAGTTTTAAGGTTGTTTTTATTGATATATACACATGTCATATGTTGTAATCATTTGATATAACTTGTATCTTTCCAATGGCAGAACTCTTGGTGTTAGTTGGGCCGGGGCGGCCCAATTTTCGGCCTTGGCCTTGACCAGTCAAACATGGTCTGGGCCGGCTTAAACCCGGTCATCGACCTGGACCTGCTCGACCCGAGTAATCCACGGGTCCGGACTGGGTTCATAATTTTGAACCGGTAGCCCGATCCTGCTTGCCCCAGTTCAACTGTGGGTTTGGGCCGGTCCGGTCCCGGTCGGACTGATTTTTATTTTTGTTTAACGTTTGAACCTCAAAAAGACCAAAATGCCCTCATTTTGAGGGATGTCGTTTTAAGGACATTTTGATCATTTTGCTGAAAATGACAAAAAATACCCTTATAACAACTATATTTTGATGTGTATAATAGGTCATTTTGCCCCAAAAAATTATACATAGCCCAAAATTCATGAAAATTATACACAAATATTTCTTCCCTCTCATACAAAATATACAAGTTTATCAATTTTTGAATGTTGAAGTAACAAGTTTATCGGTTTTGAAGTGCAACTTTTTGAGGCCAAATGCAGTTTTTTTGAGGCTTCTACTTCTGCAAAAAATTTTGGAGTATATTTCTTGACATTCCCAGTAATTTTAGTTTTACAGAATATTTTTTTTGGATTTCTCTCTCTCTCTTTCTCTTTATTTGGTAGATAAATAATTTTCTCTTCTTTTTTTTTCTTAAAAATTAATTTTTAAAATATGGATGCAGCTAGTTCTAACCACCCTTATGGAGGTGATTCAGAAGAAAATTTTGCTTACTATACTGGTTTATTTGAAAATAATCAGATTCGTGATTCTATGCCACCGACACAAATATTGCCTCATTAAGTTAGGAGTACGACTACTAATGCTGCAAATAGGAAAAAATCAGTTTATTGGCAATATTTTGAGAAAATATGTCACTGATAATGAGTACTGGTTCTAGATCCAAAAATCAAAAGCCAATAGCTATAGGTGTATAGTGTAAGAAATGTAAGAAATTTTTTAAATGAAAAAAATGATGGCACAAACACTTTGAAAAGACATTGTGATACTTGTTATGTAAAGGACACATTATAAGCTAGATAGACACATATAAGCATCTGTCCTTCAGGCTCTTCTGTAGGTAACTTTACTTATTCTGATGCTCGTAACAAAACTGAGTTAACCGAATAAATTGTTTGTGATGAACAACCTTTCAGTGAGACTGATTGGTATTATGATTATGCAGATACTACTCTTAGTCCTTGTTTTAGTAAAGTTTCTAGATCTACTACTAGAGCATAAGCTATGAAAATATTTCAAAAAAAGGACAACTTTAAAACAAAGCTTCGTAAATTTTAGTAAGTTTGCTCTAACTTCTGATATATATATGACTACTAAACAAAATTATGTTATATTTGTATCACGACACATTATATACATCCAAAGTGGATGTTGTAAAAGTGTATTATTTGTCGACGACCTTTAGAATTTTCACATACTGGTTCTGTAATCGGTGGCGCTACCATGCAATTTTTACATGAATATGATATTCACAATAAATTTTTTTTATTTTTTTTTGATAATGCTATTAATAACATTTCTTATATTCATATTTTAAGTTTACAATTTTTGCCTATAGTAGAAGGATAATATTTTCATGTTAGATGTGCTTGTCATATTATTAATTTAGTTGTACAATAATGTCTTTAATTTTTTCAATTAAATTTAGAAATTCTTAGATTATGTCTACAAAGTTTGAACACTTCTGCAAATAGACAACAAGCTTTTAAAATTTTATGTGCACAATATGGTATAACATTTTATTACAAATTTTATGGAAAAAAATACTTGTACATTAAATTATCTTGACATTAATAAAAATTTGTTAACTTATATTTTCTCAAATTGTTTTTAGTAAATGTTATAGCATATTTAAATTTTAATTAAAAAAATTGTTAACTTAGATTATATATATATATATATATATATATATATATATATATATATATATATATATATATATATATATATATATATATATATATATATATTTTAGTTCTTTTAAAAAAAATGGGTCGACACGGTCCAACCCTGAACCGGTCGGCCCAGGCCCGGTTCAGCCCGGCCCGCCCGAAACCCGGCTATGGATCCCGACTGGGTTTGGAATTATTTTATTCCAGGCTGGCACGGTACTCCATCTGGGCTAAGTCCGACCCGGCCCAAGCCCGGTCAAACCCGGCCAACACTAGGTCCAGGCCGGCCCAACTAACACCATGAGGCACAAACACTCTGCGGCTGGAGTGGTTGGAGCCAACCAAAAAAATTCTCTTTTGTACTTGCCATAGTTAGAAGTATGGTTTTGGATTCTCTAATGTCAATATCTTGTAATGTCTCGTAATGTCAAATAAATATGAAAGAATGCATAAGATATTGATATAAATGTATAAGATACCGACTAAAAATATTTTTTATATTTCATACATTTTTCAACATTTGCTTGGTATTGCAAATATCGACCTTATAAGGATCCCATCATATTTGTATTATCATACTCAAGTCATAATTGAAGATGATTAAAATATGTTTTTTTTGTTAATCATAATATCATTGGAAAGATTATTTTCCACATAGATTAATAGAACATGTGATACATATCAGATACATGTGTAATCCCAATTAATTATCTACAATACATGGATGCATGGATTATGTATACCACTGTAAAGCATAATTATTATAACCTTATATATACACGGTTTCTTGATTACATAATGATAAAATCTCCTACATACAACTCAACCTCAAAAAAAAAAAAAAAAAAAAAAACGGCCAAAAAGTCATTCTTCCAAAATTTCTTATTACGCACATGCATTATTCTTATTCATTCAAATCCTAGATATAGTATTTTATTACTGTACTTGTCGATTATAGCATTTATTGAAAATGCAGTGTGACCTCCCAATTATAATCAACGTGGGACTAAATTATCAACTCCATTGTCACCTCTCATTTGAGGGCTCAACCGGAAAGGAGATACAACCAACAATCTCCACCTTAGCTCGTTTCCGATCAAATCCACCTTTGAAGCCAATTCGTATACACATGAACGTTCAGCACTATCTGTCTCGGACCAATTAGAGCCGTCCAAATTAGTCCTGTAACCATGGGCTCTGATATCACTTATCGTAACCATGGGCTCTGATACCACTTATTGGGAACGCGGTGTGACCCGAACCGGAGTTGGCTCATGAGGTGCGATATTGAATTGGGCTCATATGTCTTAAAAGAGACTTCTCATGTAAGACATGAACCAATCCCAATTATCTATACCACATGATCCCATCTCCTAACTGAAGTGTGACTAAATTACCAACTCCATTGTCACCCCCCATTTGATTGCTCAACCGGAAACGAGATACAACCCAACAACATTTCCTGTAGAAACATTTCATAATCTTCTAAATAATTAAAATGAGAAAGATAGTCAATTGTTGCAATTTTCTAGATACAAATGTTAAAAAAACAAGAAATTACATGGAGGAAGCAAGACTAGAACACATTGGAGTATTGGACTTACTTGGTTTGGCAATACCTACATCCAGGAAAGAAGAGAAAAGTTTTTCATTAATTTCACTCTTGCAATACAAGGAAAGAGCCCAAATATATATATATATATGCAAGTTGGGCCCCTAAACTATTGGTTAGTTGTAACAAAATCAGTTATAACAAGATGAGAGTCGGTTGTAACAAATCAGTTGTAACAAGATGCACTCTATCCTTTTCTTCAATAAATATCATGATTTAAGAAGGAATCTATATTGAAAATCTTCTCGATTTATATTGTGTAAATTGAATTTTTATTTTTTGCACACTTTGTGTCTATAAAAGCCAAGCCATCCTTGAAGCTCATCATCACTATTGGAGCCATGAAATCATTTGTAGTCTTTTTCTTCGTCCTTGGCCTCCTTTTTCTCCAGCAACAACCAGGTATTTTCATGTATTTTGGTACTCTTTGAAAAATTGCTCTCTAGTAAACACTAACACTCTAAAACTGTGTCACGTCGGTATATGGAAGACTAAAACTTCACAATGCAGTAATACACATCAAAATTATTGTCTATTTCATATCACATTGTATCTACAACATATAGTTGACTACATAGTTGGCTAATGATCATGTCTTCATTTTTCTCTTAATAATGTTTGCTACAGAAAATCCATAAACTTGAGCAAAGTTAATAAATATTTCTTTCCTTCTATATAAATATCACTTAATCGCTTCTAATTATCCGGAAAGTATCAGTTGAAATTTCCTAATTGTTCCTGTGAGACCAACATATTTTTCTGGAGAACCGGCAATACTTCTACCACGAAGAAGGATGGTGATAAGAAACGCTCAATTTTTTCAACTAAAATGCTTTAAAAAAGACATTCGTAACTTAAGTGAAGAACACTAGTCAAAAGAAATCTAATTAAGCAACTAGGTACGTACTTTTTTTCCTACAATTTTTCTGACTTTAAAGTATGTATGTATGATCACCAATTAATTAAGTTTACTAAGCATGCAATGAGTGCATGAGCAGGTGTACTCTCATGGAAGCTATGCACAGAAAGGATGGAGGAAAGTAAGGAAGAATGCGTCAACCCTACCTGTTTCAAGTCATGCCATAGCAAGTACAATGGGAGAACTCTGAATTATGGCTTTTGCGAGACGGAGCATATTTGCAGGTGTAACTTTGATTGTTGATCGAGGGAGCCGGCACGCACGCACGCACTAAATTTATAAGGATGATCATAATATATAAGAGGGTGCAGTACTACGTATTGACGACAGATTTACTTAAGCCAATTAATATCAGCTCTATGTGAACTTGTGTGTGTATTGTTTCCCGCTTAATAATAATTATTACTATTATAATAGTACTAGTCTCTCTGCATTATTTTGCTTATAAATAACAGTATAATAATTATTATATGTGTGTGTGCGCGCACGCATGGTGTATGTGTGTGTGTGCGTGCACGCATGCCAATGACCCCCTAGTCTAGTGCTAGTGGTGAGGCGCCGAGTGGTCAAGAGATCAATTTTGAGTGGAGGCATTCGCCACAATTACCAATTCCAAAATTTTATATATATATATATATATATATATATATATATATATATATATATATATATATATAATACGGTTTGGAAACGCCATAAATGAGTTATCCAAGTTGTATTTATATCATCCATCGTATATTTTATTTTAAAAAAGGGAATAAAAAAACACTAACTTTTCTCTTTTTTTAATGCACAAATATATATATATTTAAAAATATTTAAAACTAAATTTAAAATTTAATTTAAAGTGAAAATGTTAAAAATATTAAATTGTTTAACAAATCTAAATACAAATATATTTAATTATTTGAATTATTTTTTAACTATATCAAGGATCATTAGATCTCCTTACAATACAATCAGGAAATGGAAGGAGGAAGGTGGGTGGAGGAGCCGACGAATATGATCGTGGACATAAATTCCAATAAAAATGGCTAATTTGTACTTACATATTTGGAACTACTAGCATATTTAAGGCAATATCTTTTTCTTTTTTTCCTTACTTTTTACAAGGAACATTATTGTCCCTAATTTGGAGTTTACCGTTAGGACCAACTTGCAAAGTGCATAGTTTGGGGTATCTAAGTGTCAAAGTTCAATAGTTCAACGTTTTTAAGTACAAATTATCCTATAAAAATAAAAAAGATCTTAATAACTCTTTAAATGGTTCAAATATCGACATAACATATTTTAGAGCTGAAAATTTGGGTTGCTTATATTCATACTTATTGTATCTTACATGTATGCATAAAGTAGTTTGTTTTGGTTCGACTTCCTATACGCAACTAAAGTTATGCCATGAAATCCGACACAAGCAACTTATTGTAAAAGCATGCAATTTGTCGATTGTACGTTCTTTCTGAGTGCGTTCTCTCTCTGTAGCTTTGTCTTTCTTCAATCGTGAGAATTGTATGCAAATTAAGATGTGGATATATTAGTCTCGAAAAGAGAGAAAAAAACAAAAACTTTTTTTTTTTAAATATGTTGAGGTCGTAAATATATATTGTGATGCTGATCGATGTATCACGATGTAACATGTGATCAATCAAGTATTCTTCTAGTTAGTTTTAAAAAAGAGAGTTGTATTCATTTTACTATATAAAAATCAAGTTAATTAATTCCAAAGCGTATTCCTCTTAAGCAAGCTCAAGTTGACCGATCAAGTGTTTAGTAAACAACTTGTTCAAGTTGGCTGAACTCAACTTCCAAGAACACACAAGTATGCCACACAAGGAATAAATCAATTATGGTGAGATCATTACAACATTCAACAGTTAGCACGCAAGAATTGTTGTAATCAAGAAAAAAAAAAACTCTAGCTTGAGCATGGTGCAGGTCCTTTCAGCCTAACTAGCATGGTGGAAGATCCTTCGGAGGAGGCAGCACCGACTGTTCAGCTCCGTGTCCGTTCTCGACGACGAAAGCCATCTTCAGACCCCAAGATGTGTGCAGCTCCAGATGACAATGCATGAACCAAACTCCTGAGACAAACACAAAATTTGTTCAATTTGTTAATACATATATTTACGAACGTACGTACCTATTGACTCTTTTCAGATCCTGCTTATATTTCTAAAATGTTCGAGCTCTCGCAATACGTTTAACTGAGCTTACCTGGATTATCAGCCCTGAACCTTATCGCAGTCCAACCTCCGGTGGGAACACCAACCGTGTTCCTCTCCGGGGGATCGACCAAGTTGAACTTGGCCGGGTCTTTGGCAGGATCAAAGTTGCCGGTCCCCCTACCGACGACGAAGAAGTTGTATCCGTGGAGGTGGAACGGATGCGACTCGACCGAGAGGAGGTTGGTGTCCTGCAGCACCAGCTCCACCGTCGAGTTGAACGCAACCCTGCTGAGCCTGGTGCCCAGAGACATTGCGAGGTTCGCGGTGAGGGGCGCGCCGGTGTAGTTGAACGGGGTGGGGGGCTTGTCGGGGAAGTCGAGCCGGAACACTCCTTTCACGTTGAAGTAGTGCGCCTGCAGCAGCGCGGTCCGAGGCATCACGAAGCTTATGTTGTTGAGCGACGCGGCGAGCCGGGTCCCGTTGACGCACGTCGGGCACGGGTCCTTCCCGAGGCCGATGGTGTAGAAGAGGTGCCTGTCGACGCTGAGGGGCACGCTCGCCGGGAACCGTGGGGTGTTGAGGCTCCGCAGCTTGTCGAGGTAGCCGTCGACGAATGCCGTGTCGTTCGACGCGGGAAGTTGCGGCAGGGTGGGGACGACCGTCGCGGGGACGCCTCTGTACTGGAGGATGGCCGTCGCGGTCTTGTTGTCGACCGGGAGGGGGACGTCCATGAACGGCCTGGCAGCCATGAAGTACCTCCCGGGGGCGGCGTTGGCTCGGACGAGGACGTTTGTGGTCTGGCCGGGAGCGATCAGGAGGGCGCCGGTGGTGAAGGGCTTGCAGTAGACCGCGTCGATCTCCACGACGGTCATGTCGTGGCCGGCGATGGCGAAGAAGAGCTCGTCGTTGAGCGCGGAGTTGACGATCCTCAGGAGGTATGTCCTGCCCCATTCCACCTCAGTAACAAAGGTATCTGAAACAGTTTTCAAATTACCTAGTTAAGACTCTGTTGTTTGCATCATGAAGAATAGCTACAGTAAGACTTATCAAGAATTATTGTTTGCATCATGAATTTAAGGATACAAAATTCATATCATAAAACAATCTCTCCATATATATGGTAAGGAAATAATACTGCGTACATCTTGATCAGAACTGTTCCGAAGAGTTGAGTTACCCTAGCCAGAACTAATCTTAGTTGCTATCCTTATTGAAAAAAAATAATAATAATAATAATATATAAATAATTTTTTTGGTAAAATTAAGATTACATTGTACTTTTACCTTGAACTATATACCATAAAATCTTGATTATAACAATAACAACAAAAAGAGTATGGGAGCTGAACGTGGAAGGTTGCCCTAAACAAAACTATGGAGGGGGTTGCCTAAGTTCGAAGTCTTGTTGGACTTACCCTTGGACAGGCCCTGATCTTGAACCTTTCCAAATCCTAAGCAGAACTCTCGTGACATTGTGACATCCAGTGACGGATCCAGAAAATAAACTCAGGGGGGGGCAAAATTATAGCAAAAATGAAAAATGGGCCTGATTTCAGTAAAAGTCTAACACAAATTTCCAAATCCAAGGCTACACATTCAATGTAAAATGGGCCTGATTTCATTATAATTAGCAATCAAATATTGTGATTTGAAAAGATCAAACAGAAACAAAGTTTTCGATATAGAGAAGTCAAAATAATGAAAAAAGAACCAGAATCGAGGATTGATACCTGACCACTGGCGAAGAGGGCGGCTGCTAGAGAAGAGATGAGAGTTAAGAATTAGATGGTGCACGCTGCTAGAAACCTAGAAATTGGACATACTAGTAATTTTTTTTTTTAAAGAATTTCAGGGGGGGCACGTGCCCCCCCTGGCCCCAAGGTGCATCCGTGCCTGGTGACATCCCATCTTTTAGGAAATTACTAGGAACACTAAAAAAATCTGTTTCAGGACTGTAAATTAATATGCACAAAACTGTCAATTTTTTTGTAGTTCTCTAATTTTTTTTTAAATGACTGTCAAGATTTTAGCAAAAATTGTGACGCGCACCTATGAAAAAAATATAGTGCTCATCCTTTATTTTTTTAGTGATGGAAATATTGTATCAAAGTCGGCTTTTATGTTATGTTGTACGTACGTACGTACGTTTATCAGAGCAAGGGAAGAGAGGCCCTGGCTTCCCGTTGATCGTGTGCGCATCGGACATGTTGGGTGGCAGACCAAGTGCGTTGCCCTGCTTCACCAGCTGCTCGACGTCCGCGTTCCACCACTCCCCTAGGAGCAGCACAGCCTCTCCTCCGTCGGGCTGAGGGAAAGGGAAGGGGACCCCTTCCTCCGGCATGATCACGATCGCTCCGTAGACCGTCGCGCGCAGCCACTGGATGTGCGCGTGCCACCACAGGGTCCCCCTCTGCCCCGTGACGTTCAGGTTGTAGATGTAGGAGCTGCCACTCTGGATCGGGCACTGCGTGATGTACGCTGGCCCGTCCGCCCACCCGTTCCGGAATTGCTTCAACCCATGCCTGAGTGAAACATAACAAACTACTTCAAATTAACACTCAACAAATCATATATATCAAGTGATCATCTCTCTCTCTATATATATACACTACTAAAAAAAAGTCAAATCAGCGACAAATTAGCAACTCCGATGTAGGACGTCGCCAATATTTTGCATATTAGCGACTTCTGTAAGACTTCCAGCTATCGTCGCTAGAAGACGTCGCAATAGCGACCAATAACGACGTTTTCTGTGTTGGCGACCACGTAATACGCGACAAAGTAATTTCGTCGCTAAATACGTTGCTCATTAAGATTAGCAACGTAATTATTCAGCGACGTTTTTAGGCGTCGCTAAAGTGTGGTAGTGGTATATATGTGTGTGTGTACTGCATACCAATGGATTGACATGTTGTATTGTGCGCGGTTCGTGACGTTGATGACAACTTGATCTCCTTCCCGGGCATAGATGGTCGGCCCGGGGAATCTGCCGTTCACAGTAACAATCGGCTTCGCGTGGCACAGCCTACTCACATTCTTCACAACCACCTGATCATCACAGGAAAATCAAGAACCAGCTTATGAATTTGTCGCATAATATTACACTTCACAATAAACTTTAATTTTACTCAGTAACTCACATCGAACTGATACTTCTTAACAGAAGCTTCACCATGAACTGGGAAGAGTGCTGCAACGAAGATGGCAACTAGAAAGAAGGCTGCAGACTTGAACAAGGAAAGGGCCATGTATATATATTTTCCTTTCTTTCCTTGCGCTAGTTTTGTTGGAAAGATGGGAAATTAATGGTACTGATGAGGAAACTCAATGGGTTCTGTTTCAATATATATATGCATACGAAACTTGGCGGTGTGCACCATGCATCAGTTTGTTACATGACAGGTTTGTAGGTGAGCTTTGGTTATGGTTGGGTGTGCTATATTGGAAGGGTTGCACATTGATGCTTGGAAGCAAACGAAATTGGATGGAGACCTCCGAGTAGCTAACATAATAGCATGATTTTTGAACCACAACAGTACTTACTGGAAGAAGAAAAAAAAAATACTCGCTATAACTGTAGATATGTATGTCTGAGAGTTGTGTTAGGCCAAATCCATTCATCTTTGTCTTTAAGAAAAAGAAATAGCTTCTAACTTAGGTTCTACTCGCAGAACTTTATATATATATATATATATATATATATATATATATATATATATATATATATATAGAATATGTTAAAGTGACCGCAGGAGAGGTGACCGTAGGCCTGACCTGCGCCTACGCGTCCTCCTCCCATTCGCCCCCACCTCACCCCTCCCTGCACCACATGGATCCCGCACATGAAAATTTCAGGCCCCCCTCCAATGGGAGTTCGACACACATGGGCGGAACTAAGCAAGGGCTGGGGAGCCCACCCCAAACAAAAAATTTACCTTTTTTTTCTTATGATTTTTTGTATAAAAAAAAAAAAAATCATATGGATTAGTACATATCTAGCCCACCATACATCCCAACTTAATTTTCTGATTCCGTCCTTGTCTGTGGACCAGGACCGCGGTCCATGTAGCAGCTCCATATATATATATATATATATATATATATATATATATATATATATATATATATATTTGCTTTGTGCTTTGGAAGCTTATTCGGAAAGGAAGATTTGATGATTTATGCAAATACTTGGACTAAGTACTAGACTTACAAGAGTAGTGGGAAGTAGGTGGTAGGTCACCATATACTGTTATGGGAAATTTGGCAATGAAAACAGAGTTTCATCTGATGATCAGCTCCACACATCAAGCAAACATGAATGTTTCTTCGTGTGGATCTCCATTGAAAATTTGAGTCTCACTCATACTTTCATAGTACGTCTTGTATTGGCTCTTTTACTTTGGTCAAGAGTCGTTTGTTGGTGTCTGGACAAGAGTTGATGGTGGGAGTTGTTAGCTTACATGAAGTCATTGAAGTGAACATTCTGCAACTCCATGATCCTTTGTAGCTGGTTATCAACTTTCTGCGAAAGCCGCATCAAGTCTCTCTCACACGATACAGACACGGAAGCATGGATACGATACTTATTTTGGTATGTCTTTGTGTATTTTAGAGTATTATGCTGTCTGTGTCCAATACGTGTACAACATTGCCTCTCTTTTTTTTTTGGATGTCCGTATGAACAAACTGATCGAAACAGAACTGCAGACTTTAATTAGACTTTGACCCTATGAAGCAATTTTTTTTGTTATAGTAAATGTAAGTCTAAAATTATATAATTTAAGTTTAAAAGTAAAGAAATATGATTTTTTGTAAGTATCCAAGCTGTAATTAAAAGAGATCCAGTGAATTGTACATGAATAACTCACAAAGAAATATACACGAAGTACCCAAAATTAAGATTAATAATATAAATAAATAAAATATGACATTTTACAAAAATTAAGATAATAATATATGTGAAGTCAATGCCTGTTTGACTGTCAAATTTGACATTTTACCCATTTTCAGTCTTCAAATTTTCAAAAAAATAAAAAATAATTACCTTATACAGTCACGTGATGGTCACGAGAGGAGAAAACCCATCCTAGTGGGATGAAAAAACAATTATGCTATTTGGCTCCCAAAATATTTGGGTGATGCCATCTCCCATTATGTGGCAGCTGACATAACAGCTGACATGATAAATTTTAACCCAAAACATTAATTACCCATTTTTTTAATGTTAATATTAATGTTAATTTTAATGTTAAGATTAATTTTAATGTTAAGGTTAATCTTAATGATAAGGTTAATCTTAATGTTAATTTTAATTTTAATATTAATTTTAATGTTAAATTTTGCCATGTCAGCAACCATGTCATATGCCACATAATGAGAGATGACATTACCCAAATATTTTGGGAGCCAAATAGCATTTTTGATATAAAAAAAAATTAGCACGTGCTCCACATGAGATCGTATAAGGCATTTTTTTGAAATTTTGGAACATTGGAAAGAATGTAAATGAATATAAGATCCTATTTGACAGTCAAACAACCGTTGACTTCACGCTCTGTGAGAAAAAAGGGGATTGAAGTATAATATGTTAGTCCCGGGGCTTGATCAAAGATGGTAGACTCGATGTCGAGATTAGAGGTTCAACAAACGTTCACCTTCTGATTATTCTCGAGATCCAAGAGGAACACTATGATATAAATCTGATTACAAAAGCAACAATAATCAGAAAGGAAATCTCACGTTCTTCCTCGCAATCGCAGTTGCTGACGGACAGAACTGAGTTCAGAAAATAAATCTCACGTTCTTTCTTGCAATCGCAGTTGCAGACGGACAGAACTGAGTTACAACTCAGATGAAGGAGAAGAAAGAAGAAAGAAGAAAGAAGAAAAGGAAAGGTTCTTGCTGGGGTGATTAAGATCACCGTTGCTCAAAGCAAGATTCGCCCCAACACGATCCACTCCCAGGAACCAGCTGTCACGCCCCGCTCCCGTAGGAGCGATCGTCCTCGCTAAGGCGTGATGCCGCACGAGCCTAGATTGCGCTCGTGCAAGGCGGGTTCCATAACGGCCGATTTCAGCGGCTGCGACGGGGTCGTCGCACAGAAGTCCCGAGCAGAGACATTGAATAATAGCAGCGGAATTTAGAACAAAACACAAGTCATTCAAAGAAGCTCTTTATTGATATTGAAACAACGATTACATTGGGGGCGCAAGGCCAAGATTACAGTCACTCAAGCTCACTCTTCTCACATTTTACAAGTTCACTCAGCTCTCTCATCTCTCAATCACAAGTCTTGATCCAGCGGAAGCTTCGGAAGGCGATGTCCATACATTATGTCCTGTATAAGTCTTTACTCCATGCGGCTGCACGCTTCGAGTCGCCAAGGAACTCCATGCCCCGACGCATCCAAGCGAGCCCCGCGCCACGAGCTTCTACCTGTGCCTGCACATGTAAACTATGTGGGTGTCAGTACTCAACTATACTGGTGGAATGAGCTCCTCGTCCACCCATACAAAACCAACACGTTTACTTTACTTTGTGCAACATAGTCTCCTTTTTTATTGTCTTTCTACTCTTGCCTTAGGATCAGTTTTAGGACTGGCGCCTTAGCGCAACTTGTGTATCAGAACCATCCCGTGCTTGCAATGTCAACGTTAACTCATACTTTGTCTCTAGACCACTTCTCGTGCCAACAACGTTAACCTATCAAGTCGTGTTTGCCTTACGGCCAAAAATCAGAGACGCAGCTACACGATAGACTCCTTTTCCATGTGACCGTGCTACGAAATCCATATTAAGGTCGTGCCTCGCAACTCAATAGGACTTAAACATATTGCCGCTTCGCGGCTCGTGCTACTTTGATAACCAACCGACCCAATCAAGACTTGTGAATCTAGTGTCACTCGACCAACTTTGCCTTGCGGCGGTTTTCCGACATAAACTCAACCAACTCAACCAACTTATGCAACTTATATGCCGACAACTTAAACTCGACGCCACATCTCGTGCCGAAACATGTTGCCTATGTTGTAGCCATTCTTAAGCCCAAACATTTGTACTCTAACTTGTACACACACATTCAGCAACTCAACTCAATCCAAAGGCACTCACGCGGATTGCCGCCATGCCGACTCATCTATATGATTTGGTCACTGACTCCCAGAGCCATGGTGGACTACTTTTTAGCTGAGTATAGGATGGACCTCTTCGGGTAGCTAGCCTTACTGAGCGTCCACCGAATACTTTGCCCCAGGCGCAGCTATTTGGCTCCCAGAGCCATATTTGTTTCCCTTTGTGCCCGCAACGGTCCCGTGGCGCCACAGGTTGCCGTGCGGGGAAACTCTACCTTGTCGACAAGTTGTCCATGACCATGCAAGACTAGACTCAACTGACGTCTCACACAGTCATTGTACCTCTAGTGTTACCATCTCTTTCAGGGCTAAATTCAATACTTCTCACATCTGAGATCTTGCCTCGACGACCCGTAGTCGCGAGCGTTATTCTTTCTTGCCTCAACGACCCAGTCGTGAGCATTCTTCTTTCTTTCTTTCTTGCCCTATCATTTCACTCAACTCAAGAACAACTGTTTAGACATTTTTCCAAAACAAATGATTCAACCGTGGCCCGTGCCTTAAAACTCTAGGACTGTGCCATCGTGTCTCAAACCGACTTCCGATCTACGCGACGCTATCGTACAAGTCATACTTCATATGACAGGCCTTGGGATCGCGGGACTATTTAACTTGACAATCGCAGAAAGAGCGGGACAGCACTAGAAATGACTTAGGTCGATCGGCGTAACTTTACCTAACTTAATCGAGCCTATAACTTGACTCAAGGGACGAGCAAAGGTTATGCCAAGCCTTGCGTTATGGAAACGTGCATGCTTTGTCGAGCATTTACGTGGGCAACGCCTATGACTTAGGCCAACTCAAGTGTCGGGACAATTCGACAGGACCGTGCATGCTTTAACAAGCATTCACGCAGGCGACGCCTATGACTTAGGCTATTTCATAACTTTGTGTCGAAGACCAACTTTCCTTCTCCCAAGCCACGGGACGAAGGACCGAGTGTCATTTTCAAAGCACGCCGTGCACCAACTCTAAGCCGACCGTGGAACGTTTTCCATGTTCTAACTCATTTTGACCCGTCGGGATTATTCCCTTAGCTATGTGGATTCATCTCTTTTATTATTAAGCCTACTTGTGCAAGTTGAAAACACGATTTATTATGTGAAGGCAAAGATGAGGCAAGTTCACCGAAACTACCCCACCTGAGCGAGCGGTCGCCTTGACCGAGATGTCTCCGAGTAGCCGTTGCAAGGCTAAGTCCGAACGCCGTCGGCGTTTCGATTCCTCCGATTGACTGAGCGGGACGGGGCATTACATCATACACCACTCAGAAAAAGTTTCGTCCTCGAAACTAACTGAGTACACTTATTGACTTATCACTTTTACTCAACGTTCAAGAACTCTCGCACACCTACGCCTATGCGTTTCCTCAATCCGAGCCACGCTCGCACTATCCTCAATCCTTTCTTCAAAACTCACGATCTCAAACTCCTCGACACTTTTTTGTTCCTCAAGTCTCACTTGATTCAACGTATCACTTAGTATGGATCGTGCACATATCTTAGGCGTCCCCAAAATACATGCATTTCAGCCAAGCCTCGTGATAGAGAATCCACCATCACCACTCGAGTCGGATCGTACACATATTCGGGCGTCCCTGATATACGTGTATGTCAACCGAGACTCGCGAGTGGTGCCTCCACCAATCCTAACACTTCGCACTCGGACGTCTGCCCAACCGCTAGGCTATATCTTTCCATCAGTATTGGAATCATAGTTCCCAAACAACAATATCAACACTGACCCCATCCTAAGGTCAAACCAAATTGATCGTACGGGATTTTCTACCCAAGCTCGTATCACTCTGATTTCTAAACATCGAGCATCGATTCCCTACGCACATGCCCACATTTGTCGCACGGGGTCTGAGCCATTTCGCATAGTCAATCTCTTCGAATACGTTCGACATAATCCTTCTATCATCCCTTCCAAGTCACACAAGCTACGACACAATCCATCGTTAACCAAAATTTCACATTCCACATTTCCTAAGTCATTTATCCCTATTCACGTATTCGATCATGAGGTCGTCCGACTTAACAATACGATGCGTCCCGATCTCACGCGAGTCAGATTATCTACGGTGGGCATGAATCACCATACACGCTCCCGTGGAATAATCATTCTCATCGGGACGTAACTCTTGTTTGGGTCCAGACTAATTCATTCTCGATACGCGGATTGGACCTATGCAATCCTCAAGCTTAATCATCAAGCACACTGAATCATTCTCAAGTCACCTTCGCATCAAATCACAAGTCGAAGCACACAAATTGCCACGCCATGCTAGTTCAATCACCCCCCGCTGTATGAATCACCATACCAGCGCTCACGCGGAGTGATCGTCCTATCGGCACGACGCATGTGCGAGGCTGGAGTTGCGCTCGCATAAGACAAGAATGTCGACGTTGGGGTTATCGTCGAAGCAATCCAAACATTTCATTTTCATCCAAGCCGAGATCTCTACTCGATAGTCCGACCGTCATGCGTTCAACTAGAAAATCCTCGAGCCAAATCCATCTTTTTCTCGACACATTTTTAATATTTCAAGTATAGCGTCCAACGGAACAATAACATTTGTACGACCGTCATTCGCCGAGTCAGAGTGCCCCCGAGTTATCGCATATCGATCTTTGATACGCCTCAATACCATTGACGATATGCGTAACCTGACGATCTTCCTTTGCAACCAATTTCGAGCCGTACGACTGATGCTATTGTCCGCGTTGGATATTCCACAATTTCCTCGATTATTCAAGATCAAGTTCGATCGCTATTCCTCAAGCTTGTTTCAAGATCGTTGTTCAAAACTCAAGTCACATTTCATTTGAATCAATCCCAAATCGTACGCGCGATCCTCTAAGTTTCCTGGATCAAGACCATTCACTTTCATTCATCGTTCCAAATCGTTTTCTAACATGCGTTGCCCATTCACAAGTTGTCTGAACGACATCTCGTTCGGGACATTCGAAGTCACGATCAACTAAGCGTGACACGTTCTAAGGCTTTGCGCGATCGCATTGCCTCGCCGACATACCCGTTCTATCCGTATATCTTGTAGTCTCGCTCGAACAATTTCTATGACGTCCATACACCACTCAGGGTTCGAGCCACTCGACTAGTCGTCGACACTCATTTTTATTCTTCTCCGAACCTATCACATACACCACTCGGATTCAAGCCATACGATCTAGTCCTCAATCACGTTCGCGTCATGCGCTAAGACATCCTTCAGATTCGTTCGACGAATCTCTAGCGTAATCGTTCATGTCGCCTCGACGTACTAAGTCGTTCATACTAATCCTCGAAATCCAAGCCAATCTTTCGTACACGCCTAAGCGTTAGTTTGATAGCGTTCCTATCGATATACACTCTAAGTGTATCTCCGTTTCCGACCGAGCGGTACTTGATATCGCTCGCCACTCGATTGCACCAGAAGTCGAGGTGCGCGACATGCGGCACAACATAACCAAAAGGTCGTGTGCATAGCTATCCCGTACGGACTATATTCGAGTTCGCATGCTCACTTATTCTCGTTCGAGCGATAATCGATCTCACTCGCAACTCGTTTGCACCAGAAGGTCTAGGTGCACGATACTCTGCACAACTTAGCCAAAAGGCTGCGTGCATAACCATCCCGTTCGAACTATACTTTGGTCTCGTGTACTCGTTTGCTGTCAGCGTAAGCTCATTTAAGCACGCACTGCGTTTGCTAACTCTCAGCATCGGTTCCTTCCAACTCAAGTCCGTCGTGGTGGCACAAAGGCCTTCGCCTATCGATCCCGTCCAACCGAGTACTCGTACGAGCTTTTGAAAATATTAGACTTATTGTATGGAACATTCCAAGGCATAATGAGAGAGAGCGTACCCATCTTTTGTTTCCAACCGAGCTTTCAAAACTGAGAGAATCGAAATGAAGTCCAAGGACGTAAAGCCGTGCTCTGATACCAATATGTCACGCCCCGCTCCCGTAGGAGCGATCGTCCTCGCTAAGGCGTGATGCCGCACGAGCCTAGATTGCGCTCGTGCAAGGCGGGTTCCATAACGGCCGATTTCAGCGGCTGCGACGGGGTCGTCGCACAGAAGTCCCGAGCAGAGACATTGAATAATAGCAGCGGAATTTAGAACAAAACACAAGTCATTCAAAGAAGCTCTTTATTGATATTGAAACAACGATTACATTGGGGGCGCAAGGCCAAGATTACAGTCACTCAAGCTCACTCTTCTCATATTTTACAAGTTCACTCAGCTCTCTCTCATCTCTCAATCACAAGTCTTGATCCAGCGGAAGCTTCGGAAGGCGATGTCCATACATTATGTCCTGTATAAGTCTTTACTCCATGCGGCTGCACGCTTCGAGTCGCCAAGGAACTCCATGCCTCGACGCATCCAAGCGAGCCCCACGCCACGAGCTTCTACATGTGCCTGTACATGTAAACTATGTGGGTGTCAGTACTCAACTGTACTGGTGGAATGAGCTCCTCGCCCACCCATACAAAACCAACACGTTTACTTTACTTTGTGCAACATAGTCTCCTTTTTTATTGTCTTTCTACTCTTTCCTTAGGATCAGTTTTAGGACCGGCGCCTTAGCGCAACTTGTGTATCAGAACCATCCCGTGCTTGCAATGTCAACGTTAACTCATACTTTGTCTCTAGACCACTTCTCGTGCCAACAACGTTAACCTATCAAGTCGTGTTTGCCTTACGGCCAAAAATCAGAGACGCAGCTACACGATAGACTCCTTTTCCATGTGACCGTGCTACGAAATCTATATTAAGGTCGTGCCTCGCAACTCACTAGGACTTAAACATATTGCCGCTTCGCGGCTCGTGCTACTTTGATAACCAACCGACCCAATCAAGACTTGTGAATCTAGTGTCACTCGACCAACTTTGCCTTGCGGCGGTTTTTTCGACATAAACTCAACCAACTCAACCAACTTATGCAACTTATATGCCGACAACTTAAACTCGACGCCACATCTCGTGCCGAAACACGTTGCCTATGTTGTAGCCATTCTTAAGCCCAAACATTTGTACTCTAACTTGTACACACACATTCAGCAACTCAACTCAATCCAAAGGCACTCACGCGGATTGCCGCCATGCCGACTCATCTATATGATTTGGTCACTGACTCCCAGAGCCATGGTGGACTACTTTTTAGCTGAGTATAGGATGGACCTCTTTGGGTAGCTAGCCTTACTGAGCGTCCACCGAATACTTTGTCCCAGGCGCAGCTATTTGGCTCCCAGAGCCATATTTGTTTCCCTTTGTGCCCGCAACGGTCCCGTGGCGCCACAGGTTGCCGTGCGGGGAAACTCTACCTTGTCGACAAGTTGTCCATGACCATGCAAGACTCGACTCAACTGACGTCTCACACAGTCATTGTACCTCTAGTGTTACCATCTCTTTCAGGGCTAAATTCAATACTTCTCACATCTGAGATCTTGCCTCGACGACCCGTAGTCGCGAGCGTTATTCTTTCTTGCCTCAACGACCCAGTCGTGAGCATTCTTCTTTCTTTATTTCTTGCCCTATCATTTCACTCAACTCAAGAACAACTGTTTAGACATTTTTCTAAAACAAATGATTCAACCGTGGCCCGTGCCTTAAAACTCTAGGACTGTGCCATCGTGTCTCAAACCGACTTCCGATCTACGCGACGCTATCGTACAAGTCATACTTCATATGACAGACCTTGGGATCGTGGGACTATTTAACTTGACAACCGCAGAAAGAGCGGGACAGCACTAGAAATGACTTAGGTCGATCGGCGTAACTTTACCTAACTTAATCGAGCCTATAACTTGACTCAAGGGACAAGCAAAGGTTATGCCAAGCCTTGTGTCAACCCCTGATTTTTGAAAAATTATTAAACTAGTGTTAATTAATTATTAAATGTCATTATTGGTTTTAAAATTATTTAATATGATTTTTAGGAATTTTCTATAATTTTAAATGAGTTTTTTTATATAAAAATATCACTTTGCAAATTATTTGAAATTAATTAAATAGGTTTTGCAATTTTTAGATTTATTTTTATATCAGTTTGTAATTTAGGAAATGTTTGAATTAGAAAATGCAAATTCTGTTTTGCATTCTCTCACAAATAATTCGTTAGTGTAAAAACCTATTTCCTAAGGGCCTAATTGTAATCCACCCAAACCCCCCCCCCCCCCCCCCCGACCAACTCTCTCTCTCCTCCAGCTTCCTCACCCACCCCCGTTGACCCAGCGGGCTGACCCGACCGACTCACCGCCCTACCCCCGCCGAATCCGGCTGCCCGACCGCCTCGAAAACCACCTATAAATATCCCCCTCTCTCCCCCGACCTAAACTCTAACCCTAAATTTCCCCCACGACCGCCAGCGCCGCCCCATCACCCCCTCTCACCCCACCGGAACCCTAGCTCCGGCTAGACCCGAGCGTCGCCCCTACGACGCATGCCACCACCTACCACCACCGTCACAAGGTTCGCCGCAGTGAGGCGAACACGTCGCCACCGGAGCGCCCTGACCCCGACGTCTCCTCCGCCCGTCAGCACCATCGAACCCCCCTACGACGGCCGGACACGTAAGTTGCAAGTGTCACGACGTGTCGTGCGTGTCTCGTGTTGGGTCGAAAAGTGTTCGCCGTGTCCTGGCGAACACGAACGCAGACGAGGACACACGAAACTCGTGTCGTACGTGTCGTGCTAAGCGAAGACACGTTGATACCTGTGTCCTTAACTGTCAGGACACAGGATGGTTTTTATATTTTTTTTATATGTTAATTAATTCGAAACTAAATATAACTAACCTAAAACCTATTCCTAACACAGCGGGCCGCTGGCCCACTGGCCAGCGCGCAGTGATCAAAACACCCCCCCTCCTGAGGACAGGGTTCGAGCCCCCCTCCTTTCTGTCTTCTTTTCTTTTCTGTTTCTTTTCTTTTTCTTTTTCTTTTTCAGTTTTATATATATATTTATATATATATGTATATATATATATATTAGTATATATATATATATGTGTATATACTGCTTTTGACAGTATTTTATATATATGTATATATTTTATAGTTAGTAAATTTTATATAAATATGTTTGTATTTATATATATATTCATATATGTATGTATTATGTATATATGTATATATTTTCATGTATATATATATTAATATATATATATACACTTTATTGTTAAGTATTTTCCTATATATGTATATATATTTATACATATATATATATATACCTTATAAATTAAGTATTTTTCCTTACATATATATATATGTACTTTTAAAACATATGTAGGTATATTTTCTATATGCACAACTTTACCTTATTAAGATAATAATATTTATTTTGTCTATTACCAAATTATATTTTTATTGTATTTAAATTACTGCAACCATTTGGTGTCCAAGCCTAGCATGGGTATTTGGGCCCAAATGTGTTTTCACATATTCAAGACCTGTACAAGTCATATTGGACTTGATTCATGGCCTTGGGTCCTGTATTTGAACTTTGATTCAAATTATATACATGGACAAAATACGCAGATAATTAATTATTGTGTGCATTGCTGTTTTTGATTTTCTAAAAATACTTAAAGTATTGCTAAAATTATGGAAAAATAGTTTTTAGATACTATGTTAAATTAGCTAATTTAGTATAAATTTTGTAGTATTTAATTTACTGTTTTGCCACTAGTTTGGCATATGAAACCAAAACTCATTTTCTGTATACTTAGGAAAACTGATTTTTTATAAAATATTTGTACTGGTTAATAAATTCCAGAAAAATTATAATAAATTTCTATGATTAACAAGGATCACCTTGGTACTTTACTTTAAGAAAAACTAGGCTTTTTGTCTACTTCAAAAATTGTTAGAACACAATGATCTTTTGATTTATTTATTGATTAATTACGACTTGTAGCTTTTTGTGTTATTTGGAGTTTTAGTCGTGTTGAACCCCATCCCTCACTAGTATAAAGACCCTAGAAAGTTAGTTAACATAGTGTGTCACCCCACATTGGTCTCCTATGCCAAGTCATCATTTTGGCTAGGTGCCCAGTCACAAGTCGTGTTTCACCAATTAGTGTCCTAGTGTTTTAGCTTAGTGTAAAACTAAGTTATTATATTTTACTTCTACAGCGACGAGTTACTGGACATCCATAGCATTGTTATCGCAGCTTGTTTTGTTTTGCTTTGCTAGAGGCAAGTACTTTCTACGAACTTTACATAATGTCACATAAATGAACTGCAAACCCCACCATGTTAAATGCTGATCCTTGGGGTAGCAAGTTAGATCTCTACATGTTGTACTTTCAGTTACTACCATGCTTAGAACAGTCTTGATGTATCTCTCACATGATTAGGATATGGGTTATGGGGAAACTGTTAGTAGCGTACGTGATCATGCCCCTTACTCGTACGTACGTACCGAGCAAGGTTGACATTTTATGTATACATTGTCGTAGGCGCACCAGCTGTATTTGTACGTATGTACATCTATCGCTTGTTTTACTTGTACGTATGTACATTTTATTTACATTGTACCTCGGTACATTGTACATCTATTGACCGATCACGTACTTGCTACAGTTTTAAACATTACATATACATCTGTCTCTATGACATATGTGTCCTTGCCATGATAGATTGAGTGATGCCATGCTTTCCAGTTATTCCTCTCATGTTCATTTCCATGTTTCATATGCTAGTTTGCTAGATTTAGTACTTGCTCCCGTCCTGACAGGATAACGTTGTAGGTGTCCTTACTGAGAAGGAGTTACTCTGCGACACATACTATGGAGATACTGCCGAGGACCCGGCTCTGCTTTACGAGGATGTTCCTGCGGGGAACCTCGCTTAGTTGTCTTTTGTTTACTTAGACTTTTGAGAGTAGACATGTATTAGACTATATAATTTTGTAACTGGACATGTATCCAGTTTTACATTTCAGTTTACTTGTACTTGGACGTTTACTATATACGATGACTTTTGTGTTTGGAGCATTTATGATTCTTCTTTACTTATAGAACTGTTAGTACATTTAGTCTTATCCTGTTGTCTTTAGAACAGCTTACTACGTTTTATCTCAACGTAGGCTGGACATGACTCGGCCTGGCCCAACAATTTGGGTAGCGGGTCGTGACATGTTTTTAGTGGCGGCCCATGCAGGTCCTGACTAAACTGTTTGGTTACGTTATTGTACCAAGCATGCCTGCAATTAGGAACTTAAGGTAATTAGACAACATTAGGAAAGACGCTTAGAACACCTAGAGGAATGCTAGGATTGCAACATAGGAAATACATCACATGTTTGCTATTATAATTAGATTTTCTTGCATATGATTGCTTACTTTAAATAAGTCCTTATAAGTCTTTTTATGTGTAATTTAGATGGTGCTTACTCGTTCATCCCAGTATATTACCCCCGAGAATGGGGCCCTCCATATCCAGTCAGCTGACCAGTTGACTGATACACCTCCACCTACCACATTCCCCCACTCCACAGATCCACAGACCCAGATACCACCTTCCACATCCCAGTCCCAGCAGGCCCCGATACTTCCACCACCCCTGTCACTATACCCACCCAGGCTTCCGTCACATTCGACGGGACCCAGCTGCTCACACTGATCCAGGGGTTCCTAACAACCCATCAGGAGCAGACTACCCTACTCCGCCAGAGCATGGAGCGTTCTGAGGGACGTCCCGTGGTCCCACCATATGTAGAGCCACGGCAGAGAGCGGAGACGGTCAAGGACTTCATGGGTCTGAATCCCAAGGAGTTCTCAGGGACTGAGGGCATAGTAGTAGCTGATGACTGGCTAGATTCTGTAGAGAGGAAGCTTCTGGGAGTTAGGATGCCGGATGACCTTCAGGTCGAGGCAGCAGGATTTCTGCTGATAGACTTAGCCGGAGTCTGGTTCAGGAATGAGCCGTTGTTCGCGAGAGGTAGAGCCACCTGGGACCAGTTCAAGACCCAGTTCAAGAAGAAATTCTTCTCGACCACTGCTAGAGTAGCCATGGGGCTACGATTCCAGAACATCCAGCAGGGGAACCGTTCTGTTGATGACTATGCGGGAGAGTTTAGTCGCTTGAGCCGTTTTGCTCCTAGTCTGGTTGCTGATCCAGAGGAGATGACCCGTAGGTTTTGCCATGTTCTAGTTCCAGACATTGGCATCCTTATAGTGGCGAACGGTACAACTGACTACTACCAGAGTCTAGAGTTAGCCCGGAGCATCGAGGAGCGTCTTCTGTCATGCAAGAGGCCGGCTTCTGTACATCATGAGGGACCGTCCAAGCGTCACAGGCTTTCCAGCAGAGAGCGCCGACGCCACCCCAGCAGACTTACCGTCCCCCTACACCACATCATCAGACCCCGCCAGTTCGAGCCCCGGGACCCCGTCAGCAGCAGCAGAAGGGAGCTATATGTTCTTTCTGCGGAAGACCAGGGCACGATTACTCCATCTGCAGGAAGAGGCTGAAGCAGTGCTTAGTTTGTGGGTCTGCCACCCACATGATACGGGAATGCCCAGTAGCGAAGACTAGAGGACCGCTCCCGACTCAGCAGCAGAGGTTCGGGCAGCATCTGCAGCAGCAGAAGGGACCTCAGGGGAGGGTTTATAGTCTAGCCATTGAGCCGGAGCCGGAGCAGGTTTCGGAGCCGGATTACTTAGCTGACGTCATCACAGGTCATGTTTATTTGCATACTTTTCTAGCTGTATGTTTGTTTGATTCTGGTGCATCTCATAGCTTCCTATCATTAGAGTTTATGCATAAACATCATCTAGTAGCTACACCTACTGCGGAGATTAGTAGAGTGATGACGGGAGGAGGACCAGTGCCTATTAGATCTATCTATAGATGTTCTATTTTTATAGCCGGGAGAGAGTTCAGAGGGCGATTCTTTGTGATGCCACTCCCCGGTTATGATATCATATTGGGGATGGACTGGCTTAGCTATGCCCATGCATCTATAGATTGCCATGAGGGTAGTATTTTGTTCAGTCCCCCAGGCACAGCACCATTCAGTGTCAGGAGGACAGGGCCGGAGATCAGCCTAGAGCCGAACTGTTGTGCGACAGTCGGAGACGCAGCACCGCCACACCCTATCATTAGGGAGTTTATGGATGTATTCCCAGAGGATCTTCCAGGGCTTCCGCCTGACAGAGATGTGGAGTTCACTATAGATTTAGTGCCGGGTTCATCACCAGTATCCCGGGCTTGCTATAGAGTGAATCCCAAGGAGGCCATAGAGATGAAAGAGCAGATTGATGACCTGTTGAAAAAGGGTTTCATTCGATCCAGTGCTTCTCCATGGGGAGCACCAGTACTCTTTGTGCCTAAGAAGGATGGTACAGTCCGGTTGTGTATTGATTACCGGGCCTTGAATGCCATCACCATCAAGAACAAATATCCTCTATCCAGGATAGATGATTTGTTCGACCAGTTGAGCGGGGCGAAGGTGTTTTCCAGGATAGACTTGAGATCCGGGTACCACCAGGTGAAGGTTAGGCCAGCAGACATCCAGAAGACGGCGTTCAACACGAAGTACGGGCAGTACGAGTTTCTGGTGATGCCATTTGGTCTCACAAATACGCCAGTTGTCTTTATGAACTTGATGAATAAGACATTTCACCAATATCTGGATAAGTTCGTCGTGGTGTTTATCGACGATATCCTGATATACTCGAAGACGCCAGAGGAGCATGCAGAGCACTTGCGAATAGTTTTGGGGATTCTGAGGCAGGAGAGATTATTTGCCAAATTGCCGAAGTGCGAGTTCTTTTTAGACCGAGTGGAGTTTCTCGGCCATGTAGTCACTGGAGATGGAATCTCGGTGGATCCCAGGACGATTGCTGCAGTTGAGACGTGGAAGGCTCCGACGTCAGTTTCAGAGATCAGGAGCTTTCTGGGTTTAGCAGGCTATTACAGAAAGTTCGTCCAGGACTTTGCTAGGATAGCTGAACCCATGACGAAGCTGACGCGGAAGGACGCAGAGTACATCTGGTCAGAGGACTGCCAGGCGGCATTTGAGGAGCTGAAAAGGAGGCTGACGACCGCTCCAGTTCTGACTTTACCTTCAGGTTATGGAGGTTTCACCATATACAGTGATGCTTCTGGGAAGGGGCTAGGATGTGTTCTACAGCAGCATGGGAAAGTAATTGCTTATGCATCTAGGCAGTTGCGGACTCATGAGAGGAATTATCCTACCCATGACCTCGAGTTAGCTGCGGTGATCTTTGCACTCAAGTTATGGAAACATTACTTATACGGAGAGCGTGCAAAAATCTTTACTGACCACAAAAGCTTGAAGTATGTGTTCACGCAGAAAGAGCTGAACATGAGACAAATACAATGGTTGGAGTTGATGAAGGACTTCGACATCGATTTACAGTATCCCGGAAAGGCAAATATGGTGGCGGATGCGCTGAGCAGGCATCCGATGGCATGGTACCTGATGATTGATCGGCATTTGCGGGAGGATCTGGAGAAGCTCGGTATTGAGCTAGTTCGGCCAGGATCAGTGATACAGATGATGGCGCTTGACATTCAGTCAGGATTGATGGAGCAGATCCGGGAGGCACAGTCTTCAGATGAGAGCCTTCGCAGACTTCGACCCCAGGCATTAGCTGGATCGCTGGATGACTTCACTATAGCAGAAGATGGATCCCTGAGGCATGGCAGCCGATTGTACGTGCCGAAGGGAGAGCTAGTAGAGGCAGTCTTGCAGGAGGCGCACCGATCGAGATATTCTATTCACCCTGGTGCTAACAAGATGTACCGTGACTTGCGGGAACATCTTTGGTGGCACGGGATGAAGAGGGATGTATCACGTTTCATCTCGAGATGCCTAGTTTGCCAGCAGGTCAAGGCGGAGCGCCAGAGGCCAGCTGGTTTGTTGCAGCCGTTACCCATTTCCGAGTGGAAGTGGGAACATATTACGATGGACTTCGTTTCAGGGCTTCCTCGTTCCCAAGGAGGGAAGGATGCCATCTGGGTCATCGTAGACAGGCTGACGAAGTGTGCGCACTTCATACCCTTCAAGGTGGGGCTTTCCACCGATAAGTTGGCGGAGCTATACATGCAGCAGATAGTTCGCCTACACGGAGTACCGGTGAGCATCGTGTCAGACAGAGACAGCAGATTTACATCCCACTACTGGAGGAGCTTGCAGGAGGAGTTGGGCAGTAGGCTCATGTTCAGTACGGCGTACCACCCGCAGACAGATGGGCAGTCCGAGAGGACGATACAGACACTGGAGGATATGCTGAGGACTTGCGTGTTGGACTTCGAAGGATCATGGGAGAGCCATCTGCACTTGGTAGAGTTTTCATACAACAACAGCTACCAGGCCAGTATTGGTATGTCTCCTTTCGAGGCGCTATATGGACGACGATGCCGCACACCGCTCTTTTGGGATGATGTCGGAGACAGAGTTATGCTCGGACCAGAGATGATCACGGATGCAGCAGAGAAAGTCGGGATGATCAGAGACAGGCTCAGAGTAGCTCAGGACAGGCAGAAACACTGGGCTGATGCTAGTCGCAGGCCGATGGAGTTCGCAGACGGTGATATGGTGCTAGTGAAGATATCACCTACTAGAGGGACGATCCGGTTCGGACGAGGAGGGAAGCTGAGCCCCAGATACATCGGGCCATTCGAGGTGCTTGGCAGGATCGGAGAGGTAGCTTACAGGGTTGCACTTCCACCCAACCTAGCAGGAGTTCACGACGTCTTTCACGTATCTCAGCTGAGGAGATATGTTCCAGACCCCAGTCATGTGCTAGATCATTCAGAGTTGGAGGTCGGACCGAGCCTTACAGTTTCTGAGCAGCCAATGGAGATATTAGACCGGAGAGAGAAGAGGCTGAGGAACAAGGTTATACCCCTAATGCGAGTAGCTTGGAGCCGTCACTCCCCAGGTGAATCTACTTGGGAGAGGGAGTCGGACATGAGGGAAAGATACCCTTACTTGTTCGATCCAACCGCTGCGAGGGAACCACCCGTTCCCGCTTGATACCTTAGAGGTTAGTTTCGATCGCAGCCTTAGTCATTTTGTCGCATTACTTGCTATGTTAGAATATTGTCGGGTCTTCAATCCTTGTGAATTTCGAGGACGAAATTTTTCAAGAAGGGAAGACTTGTCAACCCCTAATTTTTCAAAAATTATTAAACTAGTGTTAATTAATTATTAAATGTCATTATTGGTTTTAAAATTATTTAATATGATTTTTAGGAATTTTCTATAATTTTAAATGAGATTTTTTATATAAAAATATCACTTTGCAAATTATTTAAAATTAATTAAATAGGTTTTGCAATTTTTAGATTTGTTTTTATATCAGTTTGTAATTTAGGAAATGTTTGAATTAGAAAATGCAAATTCTGTTTTGCATTCTCTCACAAATAATTCGTTAGTGTAAAAACCTATTTCCTAAGGGCCTAATTGTAATCTACCCAAACCCCCCCGACCAACTCTCTCTCTCCTCCAGCTCCCTCACCCACCCCCGTTGACCCAGCGGGCTGACCCGACCGACTCACCGCCCTGCCCCCGCCGAATCCGACAGCCCGACCGTCTCGAAAACCACCTATAAATATCCCCCTCTCTCCCCCGACCTAAACCCTAACCCTAAATTTCCCCCACGACCGCCAGCGCCGCCCCATCACCCCCTCTCACTCCACCGGAACCCTAGCTCCGGCTAGACCCGAGCGCCGCCCCTACGACGTACGCCACCACCTACCACCACCGTCACAAGGTTCGCCGCAGTGAGGCGAACACGTCGCCACCGGAGCGCCCTGACCCCGACGTCTCCTCCGCCCGTCAGCACCATCGAACCCCCCTACGACGGCCGGACACGTAAGTTGCAAGTGTCACGACGTGTCGTGCGTGTCTCGTGTTGGGTCGAAAAGTGTTCGCCGTGTCCTGGCGAACACGAACGCAGACGAGGACACACGAAACTCGTGTCGTACGTGTCGTGCTAAGCGAAGACACGTTGATACCTGTGTCCTTAACTGTCAGGACACAGGATGGTTTTTATTTTTATTTTTTATATGTTAATTAATTCGAAACTAAATATAACTAACCTAAAACCTATTCCTAACACAGCGGGCCGCTGGCCCACTGGCCAGCGCGCAGTGATCAAAACACCCCCCCCCTTCCTGAGGACAGGGTTCGAGCCCCCCTCCTTTCTGTCTTCTTTTCTTTTCTGTTTCTTTTCTTTTTCTTTTTCTTTTTCAGTTTTATATATATATTTATATATATATATATATATATATATATATATATATATATATATATATATATATATATATATATATATATATATATATATATATATGTGTGTGTATATACTGCTTTTGACAGTATTTTATATATATGTATATATTTTATAGTTAGTAAATTTTATATAAATATGTTTGTATTTATATATATATTCATATATGTATGTATTATGTATATATGTATATATTTTCATGTATATATATATTAATATATATATACACTTTATTGTTAAGTATTTTCCTATATATGTATATATATTTATACATATATATATATATACCTTATAAATTAAGTATTTTTCCTTACATATATATATGTACTTTTAAAACATATGTAGGTATATTTTCTATATGCACAACTTTACCTTATTAAGATAATAATATTTATTTTGTCTATTACCAAATTATATTTTTATTGTATTTAAATTACTGCAACCATTTGGTGTCCAAGCCTAGCATGGGTATTTGGGCCCAAATGTGTTCTCACATATTCAAGACCTGTACAAGTCATATTGGACTTGATTCATGGCCTTGGATCCTGTATTTGAACTTTGATTCAAATTATATACATGGACAAAATACGCAGATAATTAATTATTGTGTGCATTGCTGTTTTTGATTTTCTAAAAATACTTAAAGTATTGCTAAAATTATGGAAAAATAGTTTTTAGATACTATGTTAAATTAGCTAATTTAGTATAAATTTTGTAGTATTTAATTTACTGTTTTGCCACTAGTTTGGCATATGAAAGCAAAACTCATTTTCTGTATACTTAGGAAAACTGATTTTTTATAAAATATTTGTACTGGTTAATAAATTCCAGAAAAATTATAATAAATTTCTATGATTAACAAGGATCACCTTGGTACTTTACTTTAAGAAAAACTAGGCTTTTTGTCTACTTCAAAAATTGTTAGAACACAATGATCTTTTGATTTATTTATTGATTAATTACGACTTGTAGCTTTTTGTGTTATTTGGAGTTTTAGTCGTGTTGAACCCCATCCCTCACTAGTATAAAGACCCTAGAAAGTTAGTTAACATAGTGTGTCACCCCACATTGGTCTCCTATGCCAAGTCATCATTTTGGCTAGGTGCCCAGTCACAAGTCGTGTTTCACCAATTAGTGTCCTAGTGTTTTAGCTTAGTGTAAAACTAAGTTATTATATTTTACTTCTACAGCGAGGAGTTACTGGACATCCATAGCATTGTTATCGCAGCTTGTTTTGATTTGCTTTGCTAGAGGCAAGTACTTTCTACGAACTTTACATAATGTCACATAAATGAACTGCAAACCCCACCATGTTAAATGCTGATCCTTGGGGTAGCAAGTTAGATCTCTACATGTTGTACTTTCAGTTACTACCATACTTAGAACAGTCTTGATGTATCTCTCACATGATTAGGATATGGGTTATGGGGAAACTGTTAGTAGCGTACGTGATCATGCCCCTTACTCGTACGTACGTACCGAGCAAGGTTGACATTTTATGTATACCTTGTCGTAGGCGCACCAACTGTATTTGTACGTATGTACATCTATCGCTTGTTTTACTTGTACGTATGTATATTTTATTTACATTGTACATCGGTACATTGTACATCTATTGACCGATCACGTACTTGCTACAGTTTTAAACATTACATATACATCTGTCTCTATGACATATGTGTCCTTGCCATGATAGATTGAGTGATGCCATGCTTTCCAGTTATTCCTCTCATGTTCATTTCCATGTTTCATATGCTAGTTTGCTAGATTTAGTACTTGCTCCCGTCCTGACAGGATAACGTTGTAGGTGTCCTTACTGAGGAGGAGTTACTCTACGACACATACTATAGAGATACTGCCGAGGACCCGGCTCTGCTTTACGAGGATGTTCCTGCGGGGAACCTCGCCTAGTTGTCTTTTGTTTACTTAGACTTTTGAGAGTAGACATGTATTAGACTATATCATTTTGTAACTCGACATGTATCCAGTTTTACATTTCAGTTTATTTGTACTTGGACGTTTACTATATACGATGACTTTTGTGTTTGGAGCATTTATGATTCTTCTTCACTTATAGAACTGTTAGTACTATCCTGTTGTCTTTAGAACAGCTTACTACGTTTTATCTCAACGTAGGCTGGACATGACTCGGCCTGGCCCAACAATTTGGGTAGCGGGTCGTGACACCTTGCGTTATGGAAACGTGCATGCTTTGTCGAGCATTTACGTGGGCAACGCCTATGACTTAGGCCAACTCAAGTGTCGGGACAATTCGACGGGACCGTGCATGCTTTAACAAGCATTCACGCAGGCGACGCCTATGACTTAGGCTATTTCATAACTTTGTATCGAAGACCAACTTTCCTTCTCCCAAGCCACGGGACGAAGGACCGAGTGTCATTTTCAAAGCACGCCGTGCACCAACTCTAAGCCGACCGTGGAACGTTTTCCATGTTCTAACTCATTTTGACCCGTCGGGATTATTCCCTTAGCTATGTGGATTCATCTCTTTTATTATTAAGCCTACTTGTGCAAGTTGAAAACACGATTTATTATGTGAAGGCAAAGATGAGGCAAGTTCACCGAAACTACCCCACCTGAGCGAGCGGTCGCCTTGACCGAGATGTCTCCGAGTAGCCGTTGCAAGGCTAAGTCCGAACGCCGTCGGCGTTTCGATTCCTCCGATTGACTGAGCGGGACGGGGCACTACACCAGCAAGTTCACGAAGAACTTCTGGAACGCTCGTAAGTCAATATTTGAGACTTGAACGGGCTTCCTGGACTTTACAGACTCCCTTAACTCTCTTCTTGGTGCATCTTTCAAAGGAGGCCAAGGGGCTCTATTTATAGAGTGGAGTTGAGACTTCTTCTCTTCTCCTATCCGATGTGGGACTAAAATACCAATAGTAAAAAATAGAGTTTGATATTTTAGATCATCCCACAATCAGCATAGGAGTGTGCCAGTCCACGTCTACCCCCCGAACACTCCCGTGCATGCACGAGACATCCTGGAGTCCATGTCCGAGTCGGAGTCCATGTCCGAGTCCGCACAACAAAAATCAACTTGCATCCTTGTTGGATTTAATCCTTTTTCCTTCTATGAAAATACTGCCACATGGCACAAACTTGTGCCCCACTACACCTCATGTGCACACCTCAACACAAGCAATGCATTATATTGAAATACTCACCATTTGGTGTAGCCGATGTGGGACTATCTTTTCTAGTCCAAAGGCAAAAACACCAACAATCCCCCACATATCTCAATATATGGGTTGAGCGTTCCCCACAGTGACTGTCCATCATGCATTAGGAGAGATGTCGCTACGACTTGAATCTTCCCGTATAGGTTAAATAACAGCATGATACAAGAATGGACTAAGCCTTGAATTCTGCATCATAACTGCAATTCTTCCTACTCACATAATGACATCAACTGTGCTTCTGACTGCACATTGAAGGCCTTGTGCCAGCCTGGTTTCAGTGTATAATTTTTGGGCGTCTACAAGTTTACCCTCAAGAGACGGCCTGATATCTCTGTCCATACACTATAGGTGAGTTCTTTATAAAGAGTCATGGCATGAAGCATTGCGCTTCTTTGCGGTGCTACGCCGCTATGACATGGCTTAAAGCCGAGGCTTTATCCCACCTGGGTACCTCATCGTAGTGTCATACTACTGTAGCATGAGGTCACAAGCCTCTTTGTAGTGCCAAACTACCCAGCATGAAGCCTTACGCTTCCGTGCGGTGTTACGTCGCTATGACATGGCTTACGAAGCCGAGGCTTTACCCTACCTGGTACCTCTTCGTGGTGTCATGCCACTGTAACATGAGGACATCGTCCTCTTTGTAGTGCTGTCTACCTCTCTTTATTACGATTATCATACAGCATTAGGCTACCTGCCTATTTGCGGTGCTACTCCGCTGTGACTTGGCTTGCAAAGCCGAGGCATTACCCCTACCTGGAAACCTCATGGTGGAGTCACCCCACTGTAGTATGGAGTTACACTCCTTGTAGTGCTGCGCTACCGTGCTTCCTGTAAAGCACTCCAGGCATTCACTCTGCCTGAGAACTCATTAAGGCATTTAAGCTAACCTTCCCACAGGATCCGTTTTCTGCAGAAAATAACAGTAGACAACATTGGTTGTAGGTCCGTAACCTCTCCATGTCACAGAGGACAAGTACCCACCGTTCCTGATATTCTTCTGGTTAATAGTCCTCCATTGAACCAAAAGCTAGATGCCTAGTAGATTTCTCTTTGAACTAATAGCATAAAACTTTATGATAGGATTGTAATAACACAATATCAGAATGCCTTCAAGCCCATTTTACAAGCTGTGTCATCGACCAGCTGGTGCTTGAGGCCCTTGGTGAACGGATCCGCCAGGTTCTCCTGACTCCGAACATCAATCACTGCAATAACACCCCTCTTGATGAGATCGTGTACTGCCCTGTGCTTCAACCGCACAGTCCTCTTCTTCCCGTTGAAGAGGTCATTTGATGCCACCGCCGCCTGATTCTCGCAGTATATCGGTATCGCCGGTATTTGTGCCCCAACCACTAGAAGATCATACATGAGCTCCCAAAGCCATTCTGCTTCCTCCGCTGCGGTATCAAGTGCAAAGAACTCAGATTCCATGGATGACCGCGAAAGCATAATCTGCTTCTTCGATTTCCACGATATAGCAGCTCCACCCATTGTGAAAATGTATCTACCTGTGGACCTCTCGCTCTCCACTTCTGAGCACCAACTGGCATCACTGAAGCCTTCCACTACCGGCGGATCTCCGCTGTAGTGCAGTGCATATGTCTGAGTCTTCTTGAGATATCTCATAACCCGTTTCACAGCTTTTCAGTGCTTAATGCCTGGGTTGCTCGTGAAATGACTCAGCATTCCCACGGCGAAAGCTATGTCAGGCCTTGTGGCAGTAGTGGCATACATCAAACTCTCGATTATGCTTGCATACTCCAGCTGCCTGACGCTTTCCTTCGAGTTTGGCTCCAGCTTCTGATCACCCCGGTACGGCGTATCAATTAAAGGAAGATCATGATACCTGTATCGAGTGAGCATCTTCTCAATGTAATGAGATTGTGACAGCGCTAATCCAGTGTCTGTTCGGATGATCTTGAGTCACAAGATAACATCAGCATCCCCCAAGTCCTTCATACTGAACTTCGTCGAGAGGAACTTCTTTGTCTCCGTGACACAGCTTATATCCGTACCTAGGATTAGCATGTCATCCACGTATAGACAAACAATGACTCCTCTTCCGTCAGCAAACTTCGTATAGACGCACTTGTCTGTTTCACTGACCATGTAGCCATTTGACCTTATGACTTTGTCAAACTTCTCATGCCACATTTTGGGAGCTTGCTTTAAACCGTACAGAGATTTTACCAACTTGCAGACTTTGTCTTCAAGACCTTTGACGACAAATCCTTCTGGTTGTTGCATGTAGATCTCTTCGGTCAGCTCGCCATTCAGGAATGCCGTTTTCACATCCATCTGATGTATCACCATCTTATGTATCGCTGCGAGAGCAATCAACATTCTGATGGTGGTCATCCGGGCTACTGGAGCATACGTGTCAAAGTAGTCGATCCCCTGCTTCTGAGAAAATTCCTTTGCCACTAGCCTGGCCTTGAACTTGTCAATGGTTCCATCAGCTTTCATCTTCTTCTTGAAGATCCACTTGCATCCGATAGGTTTTGCTCCTTCAGGTAGATCAACCAACACCCAAGTGTTATTGGAGGTGATTGATTCAATTTCATTGTCTATCACCTCCTTCCAGAAAACAGCATCTCTGGTCTTCATCGCCACATCATAGGTAAGCGGATCTGCTTCCACATGATAGGTGACGAAGTCATCTCCGAAGTTCTTCGGCCTCCTCGCTCGCTTCGACGACGGCTCAGCGAGTTCTGGTTCAATCGTTGTCTCCTCAGTAGCAACTTCATCTTGGACAACTGGCTCATTGAAGATCTCAGTCACCTTTGCACCTTCATCATTCTCCGGAATGTCCGTTAGAACAATGTTCTTGTGCCTTATAAACTTGTCTTCAAAATATTCAGCATCGCGAGATTCGATGATATGATTTGACTCAATATCAAAAAATCTCCGAGCATCACTCTTCTCGGCATACCCCAAGAAGATCGTCTTCGTAGTCCTTGTCCCCAGTTTCTGAATCTTCAGATCTGGGAGCTTCACATAGGCCAGACACCCCCACACTCGAATGACATTCAAGTTAGGTCTGACTTTGAACCAGAGTTCATGAGGAGTTACGTCCGAAGTTGCATACGGCACTCTATTTAGAATAAAAGTGGCCGTCAATGCAGCTTCTCCCCAGTAGCATTTAGGAAGACCCGTAGTTAGCAGCATTGAGTTCATCATTTCTGTCAACGTTCTGTTCTTCCTCTTCGCTACTCCGTTAGATTGAGGAGAATACGGAGCAGTAGTCTCGTTTATGATTCCATATTCTTTGCAGAACAATGTGAATTCATGAGACCGATACTCTCCGCCTCGATCACTTCTTAGCCTCTTGAGTTGTTGTCCAGTTTGCCGTTAAGCCTCGGCCCTGAACTCCTTGAACTTCTCGAACGCTTCGTCTTTAGACTTGAGCAAGTAGACAAACGCGTACTTTGAGAAGTCAACGATGAAGGTTATGAAATACTTCATCCCGACTTTTGTAGAGAATTGCTTAAAGTCACAGATATCGGAGTGCACCAACTCCAGAAGATCTGTGCTTCGATTGACCCGATGAAAGGGTTTCCTTGTGATCTTTGTCTGAGCACATACTTCACATTTTTTTACCTTACCCCCATATTTGGAGATAAGTCCGAGACTGGACATTTTGTTAATTCTTTTACAGTGAACATGTCCTAGCCTGTTATGCCACAACTCAAGAGAATAATCAGAACGAGTGATTGCTTTGATTACATTTGACTGGTTTACAAGCTGAATTTTGAACATCCCTTCAGTTTGAAAAGCTTTTCCGATGTATGTTCCATTCTTGGACATCACCATCTGGCCAGCATTGATGTCCATCCTCAAGCCTGCGTTGCTAAGCAGGCTTCCAGAGATCAAGTTCTTTGCAATCACCGGAACGTGCTTCACACCTTGAAGCGTCAGAGTGTTCCCGGATGTGAGTTTCAGCTCCACAGTTTCGACCCCCAGAACTTCAGCTTGGGCTTGGTTCGCCATGATAACTTTCTCAAAAATTGGCTGGTATGTGACGAACCATTCCTTGCCAGAGCAGACATGGCAGGTCGCACCAGTGTCTATCCACCAGTCAGAGTCAGCCCCCATAGCTGTGACCTGAGCAATCATAGCAACAATGTTAGAAACCATGGAAACCTTGCTAGGCTCACCTTGCTCAGCTTGTTTGGGCTTGGATTTGCATTCACTCTTATAGTGGCCCTTCTTGCCACAGTTGAAGCAAGTCACGTGGGACTTTGACTTCTGTTGCTTGAACGAAGGATCCTTCACTTTCAGATTAGTGGAGTCCTTCTTCTTGTGATGAGAAGCCACTTGCTTCCCCTTGAACTCTCTTGTCTGCACCAAGTTGGCCTTAGCTAGTTGGTTGGACAGAGAGTCCATCTTCTGTTGAGATCGCTTTTCGTCCTCAACGTGGATCTCTTGTAGGAGATCTTCCAAGCTAATGTCCAGCTTCTTTCGATGCATTCTAGCATAGAAGTTGCTCCAACCAGCAGGAAGTTTCGAGACTATCCCTCCAACGACAAACTTGTCGACGAGGGGAATCTTCTCGTCATCTAACTTCTGGCACAACTTCAGGAATTCCTTCACTTGAGTTAGCATCGCCATCTCGTCTTCGAAGAGCCACTTGTGGTACTTCTCGACGATGAAGATTTTGGACATGTTCTCATCATCTTCATATAGCTTACCCAAAGAATCCCAGATCTCTTTGGCCTTCTCCTTCTTGGAATATGACTCTGCCAGAGAGTTTTCCATAGAATTGAGAATCAGCAGTTTACATATGATGTTTTCTCTCTTCCATTTGCTCTGCTTGACGAGTGCAGCAACAATAGCTTCGGCAGTTCCTCCTTCTGGAATTGTCGGTTCATCCTCAATCAATACATGGTCTACGTCCACGAGTTGAAGATTAAGGGTGACCTTCCTCTTCCAGATTTGGAAATGTTCTCCGTCGAATTTCTCCAACTTGTTAAAGCTGGTATCGATGAGAGAAGCACGAGAGTTTTCCATCTACAAGGATCTTGCTTTGAGATTGTTAGTCCCGGGACTTGATCAAAGATGGTAGACTCGATGTCGAGATCAGAGGTTCAACAAACGTTCACCTTCTGATTATTCTCGAGATCCAAGAGGAACACTATAATATAAATCTGATTACAAAAGCAACAATAATCAGAAAATAAATCTCATGTTCTTCCTTGCAATCGCAGTTGCAGACGGACAGAACTGAGTTACAACTTAGATGAAGGAGAAGAAAGAAGAAAGAAGAAGAGGAAAGGTTCTTGCTGGGGTGATTAAGATCACCGTTGCTCAAAGCAAGATTCGCCCCAACACGATCTGCTCCCAGGAACCAGCAAGTTCACGAAGAACTTCTGGAACGCTCGTAAGTCAATATTTGAGACTTGAACGGGCTTCCTGGACTTTACAGACTCCCTTAACTCTCTTCTTGGTGCAACTTTCAAAGGAGGCCAATGGGCTCTATTTATAGTGGAGTTGAGACTTCACCTCTTCTCCTATCCGATGTGGGACTAAAATACCAATACTAAAAAATAGAGTTTGATATTTTAGATCATCCCACAATCAGCATAGAAGTGTGCCAGTCCACGCCTACCCCCCGAACACTCCCGTGCATGCACGAGACATCCTAGAGTCCGTGTCCGAGTCCGAGTCCGCACAACAAAAATTAACTTGCATCCTTGTTGGATTTAATCCTTTTTCCTTCTAGAAAAATACTCCCACATGGCACAAACTTGTGCCCTACTACACCTCATGTGCACACCTCAACACAAGCAATGCATTATATTGAGATACTCACCATTTGGTGTAGCCGATGTGGGACTATCTTTTCTAGTCCAAAGGCAAAAACACCAACATAATAAACGACTTCTCATATAGGTTTTGGCAAATTAGTATTATTAGGCGGAATTGAAGTCTAACAAACCACTTCTCATATAGGTTTTGGCAAACTAGCATTAGAGCATATCCAACCCTATTGTCTTGTTAAGTGTTGTGAGTCTTAGGTGACTCCTATGTGGCTTGAGCCACAAGACAATGTCTTGTTTATGTGGCAAAACTATATCTCAAAAGACAATGAGATAGAAAAATTCTCTCCAATGCAAAAGTATTGAGGAGACAATAAAAAGTATTTTTTTCAACTTCCAAGGCAACTCCTCCACTTCTTCAACTTTTTTATAAATATTTCTATTCATAATTGATGATGTGGAGACAAAGTCATTGTGAAGTGCATTGTCTAAATCTAGACAACCAACTTTACATTCTCCTTGCCATGTCAACTTCATGTTTTATTCTACATTTACATTGGAGAAGAATTTTTGGAATGAAAGTTTGTCATTCCTATGTGGCAACCATTTTTTCTAAACTCACAATAGGGTTGGAGATGCTCTTATTAAGCGAATTGAAGTCTAATAAAAGAATTTCTCATATAGGTTTTGAAGTCTAATAAAGGACTTCTCATGTAGGTTTTGGCAAATTAGTATTATTAGTCGGAATTGAAGTCTAATAAGGACTTCTCATGTAGGTTTTGGCAAATTAGTATTATTAGTCGGAATTGAAGTCTAATAAAGGACTTCTCATAGGGATTGAAGTCTAATATAACTCTCAAATCCTGTTGTCCCTGAGTCTAATAACTCACAAAATCCTGTTGTCTCAGATCTTGTCTAGCTGAGGAGATGTAACTCTCAAATTTCTGTTTATTACATATTCTGGGGCCCCCAAGGAAGAGAATTAGTTGGCATGGTAGAGAGAATTTAGTTGCACAACTGCACTTTTTCTCCTCCAGTATAGAGTTGTTGACGACGCTCTGCACATTATTTTTGACGGTTGCAGCAAACGCATTGTTCTCGTGCTTCCTTGGACAGCTTCACAATGCTATCATTATTTATCGACGTGGTTGCTCCTCTGTTTTGACCAGCAACTGTTATGTTACGATGCTTAATTTCATACATGTCGGATTGATTGTTATTAGAATATATTCTGGAACAGGAAATAATAAGGGCAATTGTTCCCACTCATTGTTTTGGAGAAAAAAAAACTAGTTATTGTCCTCGCTATTTTTTTTTTTTAGTTTTGGAACAGATTTTTTTTTCAATTATTGTCCTCGCTACTATTTTTTTTTTTTTTTTACTACTACAATTTGTCCTCTTATTTACCTAATATGCTATAAACTAAAAACTACACCATTTATTCTAGAAGGTTAAAAGTCAAATCTTTTCCGACAAAACTCTTCTTGCTCTCCTATACTTTCTTATCATATTTGATCGACTAAATCTTAGTATGTATATATTTGAATATTTTGATCGGCTAGGTTCTAAAAAAAATTATATTAAAACTATTAGCACCTAATCATTTGACATTTTTTATAGTACAATTTTTATTCGTTATTACTTCTTTTTTTAATGAATTCTAACTCGCGAGTAATTTTTATTTTTAAGTTTGTTACAACCCACAATATATTTTTTTTTTTTTCGTCTCCTGCACTGTTTGGGCTCAGGATAAATTTATATTTTCTAAATTACTAAACCCAATTTGGTCGAGGTTGGGGATTTGCAATGTACATCTATTGCACAATGTTGAGCCAAACAGAACAGAATCAACAAATTCACTCACACTCGAAGGCAGCTACTATTGTCAGCACGACCAAAAAAATTCTGTCCTTTACCGATCCCTCAAGTAAAATGTGAACCCAACAAGTCATGGATGGACATTTGAAACTACAGAGGTTTGGCATCCAAGTATCCATTCCCTTCCTTCCAAACCAAAGTAAAGACAGAAAAAAAAAAAAAAAAAAAAACTTGTCCACAAGGCTAAAGCTAACCCTCAATGCTACGACCAACGGATATGCTTCTCCCCCTCACCATTTAACCTCCCCGAGCGACGATCGATATGGCTGCAATACCGACTCTACAGGAATTAGGCGGACGGACCGATTCACAAATCTCCTCTACTCTCAGCGAAGGTAAGATGTTTCCAGATGGTTCTGTCTATTGTCGCAAAATTTACACTTCCAATTCGATATGCATATCACACACTAATGTTTCCTGAGAGCCGTAAATAATATCTTCAAATGTTCCTCACTTCACATATCAGGGATGCAAGAAATCGCTAACACGCTACGGCTCCATGGAAGGAGAGTTAAGCTTGCGCTTCTGCAGCACATGAGCATGAAAGAAAGGTTTACCTGGTCCTACTTGTTTAGTAATTCCTCGGCTCCTATGATCATACCATATAGAGGACTGGAGAACACAACAGTTGCTGAGCTCTTAAAGATCAAGGGGGATGATGAAGCAGGATCTTTGTACTGGTGCCGCATGAACGACACAGTCTACGATGCTGTCAAGCTTGTAGGAACACTACGTATTCATTACCTGGAATGAACGTATGCATCATGCAGCTGTTAGATGGAAATACTCACATTGACAGGTTGAATTTGCAGATGACGCAGAACAATATCGGAGCTTTGGTGGTTGTGAAGCCTGGAGATCAAAATCTGGTTGCAGGAATCGTCACTGAAAGAGGTAAACAGAAGCATTTTCTTGGGCAAGAAGAATGATATATACAAATATAACCGAATGTCACATAAGTAACACATGCAATCTGAAGCGGACAAATTTTTCAAAAAAGGGATGAAATTATCAAAGGATCTGCTTGTACTGCCAACTCATTTTGTGAAGATTTGAATGTCCGGTTTTAAACATTGTTTTTATGTTTTCTTGTGTGAATTTACAATATAAGCAGACTATCGTTGCTTGATAATAGTAACAAATCTTCACAATCCACAAAATATTTCACTTTTCCAAATATTTTTCCTAACGTGATATTACATTGAATTCCAGACTATCTTCGAAAGATAATTGCACAGGGAAAATCCTCAAACGACACAAAAGTAGGAGAAATCATGACAGATGAGGTCTATTATTTTACTCTGGGCATTCAAATAATTTAAATACAGAGCCATATTTCCTGAATGTCTTATTTTCTTCTGTTTTACAGAACAAGCTCATAACAGTATCTTCAGATACAAACATTCTCCAAGCTATGGAGCTGATGACAGGTAAGTTATACCCCCTGTTTTTCTTTGCTTTTGCCTAAAGTTAGTTCTAACTAGAAAAAACTTACAAGTAGTTATTGCGTTTATTGATCATTTGTGTCAACAGACAAACACATTCGGCATGTCCCTGTGATAGATCAAAAGGTGGTGGGGATGATTTCTATCGTGGATGTCGTTCGGGCAGTAGTGGAACAGCAGCATGAGGAAGTGAAGCGTTTGAATGACTACATCAAAGGAGAATACTATTAGGACTTACTCTATTTCTTTTCACATATCTATTGACATATGAAAGGCCTCAAGAGCAAGAAAGCATAATGTATAGTCTAGACCATTTCTCAAGGATCTGGAACGAAGATGACTCTCTTTCTAGTTAGTTTTCTGCCAATATCACTGTAAAATTCTAATTTGTCCTTCCCACTAATACACCAATTAAAAGAATGATGCTTATTCAAAAGTTGGCACAAGATAGATTAAATTCCTTCCTCTGAAGTTCTAAGTTATGCTACATGGATAACATGACAAGACCAAAAAACTGTAAACAAATGCATAAAAAAGAAGAAAAGTATATGTGGAGTTTAACATCGACAAGTGTGCCATAGCATCCTTAATGAGAAATTACTTGGAACTTTGGAATTGGGTTAAGTGCCACCAACACAGCTGCTTCGTCATTTGTTAGTCATTATTCCCACCTTTGCCAATTCCGATGAGTAGTATCAATAACTTTTACCTTAGAGATGAATACGTGATGAACTCATTAGAAGTAAAGTGAAACGGTTGATGAGGAACTGGGTTTCTGTGACACAAGAAGGCTTTAGTACAGAGTTTGTATAACTGTAACATGAGAAGCTCTAAAATGTAGACGTACGGGCTAGGGCCATATATTTTGATCTGGCGCACATGCGTATCCCTTCCATTCAGGTGATTGGACAGAATTGCAAGTTGGAGCATGAAAGTATGGATAAATGTTTCCCTGCAAGATGAAGCAAAAAATTAGAGAGTTCTGAACATGTCCAGAATTCAATCTTAATAAAAAAGGATTTATTTACAACAACCGGAATAACGAAGAATCAAGCATGTATTGGATTCAAGTATAGCTAGGGGTGTTCATGATTAAACAAAAATACGATTAACCGACCGGTCGGTTCCCTTCCAAGATCGGTCAGTCAGGTTATGGACTTTTAAAAAAAAATTATAAGTCGGGTTGATTACGATTTTCAACTTGAATTAACTTACCGACCAGAATGCCTATAGAAATTATTTTAACTATTTTACATTTATTGGTTATATAAGTAATATATTAAGGAAAATATGAGTTTGTGTAGCTTGGATAGTTACATTTGGGCCCATTTTTTTTAATAACTTAAGTCTTGTAAAGTAACATTTAGTCCTAGAAAAATTTATAATTTAAAATTTTATGTGAAAATAACATGCTAAATTGATTTGGTCATAATAAAATATAGTTATTTATGGAATTTTAGTCCATCTTATTACACGAATTAACTGATCGACCCACAAGTCTGGCCAGTTAACCGGATCAATCAGTTAGGGAGGTCTTTGGGTCGGTTTCGGTTGTATAAATTGTTGTTTAAGTTCTCTTACGAGTTTGAAAAGACTAACCAGGAATTGGTTGAAAACATAAAGTACAACTTACTAAAGACATGTTATCTCATCAGTGTAAACTACTATAAAAATTCAGCACTATAACCGCTAAGCATGATAATTTGCTACAGAAAAGATCACCACTAAGAAACTGCTGTAAGTTCTCTAAAAATAATTAGTAGAATTGTCATGTTGGCTAGAACCACCGTCATAAAACTTGGTAGTCTTCCAACAGAGGAGCCAAGGGTACATGTCAAATTCAATCCAAAACTCTTTGCAATGTATATGCCTAGTATCTTTCTCGCACTTATCTGGTATAAAAGATTTGCTTATGCACTATGTAGTTTGGGAATGCATGTCATGTACAAAAATAACTTTGACAACTAACATAGAATTGTAGATAAAACAGAATTAAGAAATATAATAGAAATGGTCATATGCAAAGTACCATAAAGAACATCAACATTTTGGAAGAAAAAAAAAACAATATAAACTATGACATTACCTGGGATCAGTTCCGGATAAAGAGATATGAACCCACCCAACTGGCTTAACAAGCTCCACAGTTTTGATCTCCTGCAATAGCATTAACAAGACCAATCTTATTCATAATATAAATTGACGAACAGAAATTATGGTTGCTACATAAGTATTCATTTAGTCTAGTTGGGGAACATCGTATCCCAAAATGGAATAAAGTTTAGTTAGAAGTTCACAAACTGTGATAATAAAACTCCATTTTCGATAATCAGAGTTATATTTAAGCTAGGACGTGTTTACAAACAAGAATGTAAGATTCCAACTTTACAAGGAAAAGAGAAAGGGTTAGGAGTTAGAAATGGAGTTCCAACCTCGCTCGTAAGAACTCCCAAAAGGGTTAGGCCTTGTTTCCCAATGGAACTCCATTGCCACGCACAGCTTTGCGCAACCTTACAATATTACTACTATTGAAAATCCAATCTATGGTTGGATGCAGATAATGTTGCGTGTAGCATTGTTGTAACCTATAGTAGGGAAGTTGTTGGTCGGAATAGATATTGAGTCCATTTTTGCTAGTTTGACACGTTTTGGCTACATTTTTTACCCCTAGTTTGACACATGGCAACTAGTGAACATCCATCTTAGTTTTGGTGAGTGAACAAAATGGACTCAATATTTATAACATGGATGTAAAAGGTTACAACAACGAGCAATGCTAGGATTACAACCAAATAGCTTACAACCCATTTACAACCACCTACATGGCGGTTGCCAGTTGGGTCCCCTCTCCCATGTGGGGTGGGGGGTGAGAGGGGAGCCAAAACTGTCAAATAGACCGTTGTAAATGGATTGTAAGTTGTAAACTTAGCATTTTTTTTTACAATAATTTTTTTTTTTTGCGATGGTACAACAAATGTTGCAAATGACGAAATGTGCATTTATTGGTATCCCTTGCAACATCGTGTTTCGTGTCCATTTCTTGCCGCGACAAGTGATAATAACCACCGATTGTTAATTGGCTATTTACTTACACAAAAAATAAAACCCCTTCGATCTCATAAGAAAAATCAACAAGAATTAAAGGGAAATATTCAAAGGACCTTGAGGTTGTGGAAGCCGTCGCCGGCCCGTATAGAGATCTTGCTGGGTGTATAGCTCTCGTCGAGCTTGAAGTCCACATACAGGACCACCAGCTGCATACATAAAATATTCACACAAAATCCACCACAGAGACAAAAGAACAAACAGGAGGAAAGCTATGGAAGGATTCAAAAAAAAAAACACCTGGAGCTTGACCTTCTTCTGGAACTGGATGTTGACGAGGTGGGGCTGGGCCCCGTCGGACTGCCAGTAGGTGTCGAGGCCGTCGTCGCGGAGGAAGACGACGCCGTTGCCGGGCTTGCAGGAGCTGACGCTCCACGCGGCCTTCTTCGCCATCTCGCGGAGGCCGTCGTCCACCGACAGGGTCTTGCTCCCCGTCAGCTTTCCGGCCGTCTCCACCTCCTCCCCGTCCGACTCCGTCGCCGCCATCGGTTTGTCTTAATTCCCCCTTTCTCTCTCTCTCTCTCCGATAATATGCTTTATTGCTCTTCTTTGCTTCGGTGGCTTTTTTTTTTTTTGTAATTTGAACCACCTGGGCCTGGGCCTCTGGGCCTCGACCAGGACCTTGTAGTGGCAGTAGTAGTGCTTGCCCTACAGGGACTAGGTTTAAGGCTGGGTTTGTGGTTAGGACTGCAAGACTCAACTTAGCGAGCTGAGCTTGAACATGAAATGAGACTCGATTATCTTTAAAAACGAGATCTTAAAGATAAGAACAAGTTCGACAAGTAGTCACTCGGTTCGGCTCTGCTATGACTCGGCTCGACACACGCAGGAATAGCTTCGTACAATTTTTATTTTCTGGATCTAAATGTGAAATTGTTAAGATGAGGCCATTTTTTTTCACCCACCAATACCATGGTGTTTGTTCACCCCTCAATCACATGGAGATATGTGGCAAATAAAACTACAAACTTATTTCAGAGAGTGTACAAAATCACTCTTAAAGTGATTTTATTTGCCACATGTCTCCATATCATTGGAGGGTTGAACAAACACCATGGTATTGATAGGTGAACAAAAATGTACGCTTGTCAAGATATGCATGATTGAGCGTAACTTACTTCTAGTCCCACATAGGTTGGGAACTAAAAATGCAAATGAGAACACTATATAAATAAAGATGATCAGAGTCTCTCTTATACTCAACATTTAAAAGTAATTTTGGAAGTAAACTAATTCAGAAACAACTTTTAAAAGTAGTTGGAAGGTTACTGTCAAAATTTGGTTTCACTGCCACGTTTAAAAAAAAAAAGCAGAAATACCGAAACTTTTATTTACTCGTTTTTCCTAATTGACAAATTGTGTTGTTTGTTTTTAGAGGCCGTGTTGAGGGAGCAATGAAGAAAGGACGGCAACTTTGAACACACTCGTTTTTACTGACTGGACTTATAGATTTGGGTGAGGTACATACCGATATGGGAATATAAGGATCAACATGTCTATTAACAGGTTGATCCTCATATTCAGAACTGTTATGCACATAATTAGAACTATCAAAATTTTGACAGTCTTTAACAGTCGATCGAGAACTGCGTAAATATTTTTATGAGTAAGAACATGAAGTATGACTCTATATGCATGTTGTTACACAGAACCGTGCCATGGGGCTGATAGCTAAGGTTCCCTGCAGCTGCTGTTGCATCGCATCGCAACAAGAGCTGCAATGTGACTCATAGATATAGAAGTTGTCGCAGTGTGAAATGAATCTAATCTTATGGTTCCATCAAGGATTCAATTAGAGTTCCTGATGACGTCTCTCTTGCTAGCTAGAGTCAATCAAGAAAATGAAACAAGGATTTTTCCAGAACCAAGAATACTAATTATAAGCAACTTGCTCATGTGGTATCTTCAGCTCAGGACCATGTTGATGTCCAGTTCTGATGGTCCCTAACTATTAGCCCAAGGATTAATTCCTTAATGGTATCCATGTATCTATGTATGTATAGCTAGCTCCTCTCAAGTTGGAGATCATTACTACAAAGTACGTATATAAGCAAACAATCTCACACGTCTATTTAGCAGTCAAACTACATGAATGTCAATTCACAAAATCTATGGAAAGTGTGGTAAATATTTTGTAGCATCAAGAATCTTCCCATGTTTTAGTATATGTGTCATGTTCGTATCCATGTAAGAGCAGCAGCCCTCTCTCTCTCTCTCTCTCTCTCTCTCTCTCTCTCTCTCTCTCCAACTTGCATGCACGTTCTTTTGATCATGGTCGGTCCAGGGGATTGGGTTGTCATATTCGAAACTAATTTTGGTTATCCCTTGACCATTATTGTGGACCGATCCTAGATGGTCACCTGCGACTCCGACCTCTTGTGGGGTCACAATGGGCTGAGAGTTGCCTATGCAGAGGAGGGTTGTCCAAGTCCAAAGTCTTGTTTGGTTTATCTCTGGACCTGCCCTTCCTTTGATGGAGAATCACTTGGAGCAACTACTTTTTCGCCAGGAATATGACTTAATTGTTCATCCACATATTCTCTGACTCATTGAGATTCCTTATGAGCAGTAGATTCATTCCCCCACAAAAGGAAAACAAGTGTGAAATATTAATAATTTTCCATGGCTTTCTCGATCCTATTCTATGGTCCTTCCTCACTAGTTGGAGGGAGTAGGAATCTGTGGTAGTCTCATCCTTCCAATCTATCTGCTTGGAATCTCTATAGCATGTAGAGTTACAGGATTCCTTACAGTAGAATCATAAAATTAGACCAATGATAAAGTCATTATAAAAAATATTAGGAGGACAACACAGTTTTTTGACAGTCATAGGACTACCAAAATTCTCTCAGTCATGTATATATCCAAAACACTTACAATTTTCTTGGTCCTTAAAAAAATAGGACGTTCAACATTTTGAAAGTCCATGACAATATAATGCACAAAATTATCAAAAATATGTTAAAAAACTATAGTTTTAGTTACTTAATGTTTGTAAAACTTAAGTTTTAGTCACTCATCGACCAAAAAAAAAAAAAATGTGACAAAAAATTAAAATTTACAAACATTCGAAAACCAAAAGTATAGCTTTCCCAAAATATATTTGTCTAAAAATAATTATTAGAAGAGCAAATACTCTCTGAATGCACGGCTGCACGCACAAAGTTAATATACATGGTGACGAGGAGAGAGAATAGAAATGCACAAGAACAAACTTTATTTCTGCGATGGAAGGAATCTTGAACAAATGTCATTGTCTAATCATTAATTGATCGACCTTCCAGAAAAGTGGGGTAGAATCTGTTTGGAGATGCAAAGTGTGAAGGCCGAAGATAGATACCAAAGGACCAGAGCATGGGATCCTCCGCGCTTCCCTTTGAAAAAAAAAGAAGATATTATGAGCACTTCTATATCAAACACAAAAAGGTTGAGAATATTATAGAAAAGACATGTTCATTGCGTTGCAAGGTTTAGTTTATTAATTTATTCTCACTAGTATAACTAGTGAGTACTAAGCAATCAAGATTGAAGAGCAATCACTCTTTATGTTTCAACTCATTTTTGCTAGAATTTAAAGGTCAAGGCATGTAGATATCAACCAATGGGTCCATGGAATGAATTAATTACTCCTTAGATAAAAGTATATAGGGAAGGAAGTAGTAACTTAGAAAAGAACTACCGAACTCAAGTGGCTATTGTGGTCACCGAAAAAAGGTATAAGATCCTGACTGGATGGAGGAAAACCAGTGGATTGAGCCATGAGAGCATATTATTTATTCTATTTATTTGGTGAAAGTTGAAGACAATGGACCCAACAGATATGTAATACAGCGTACACAAAATTCTGTATGTATCACTAGACATCTCAAAAAAAAAAAAAATCGAAAAGAACTTAAATTTTCTTAGCACGGCCATGTAGTATTTTTAGTCAAACGAAATATTTTAGAGCACACTCAAGAAATTTATTCACTCGTAATATTTTTTTTTGTTGGTTTTGTTAATATTTTCGATGGATTTCTTTTTTTATGGTTATCTTTATTGATTTTTGCATTCATATCGAATTATGAAAATAAGAGAAATGGTACTGAATCTTTGCTGGTGCAAATGTATATCACCAGACAAAAGAATCTCCTTCATTCTTTCATCGTGTCTCCTTCATTCTTTGTCGTGTCATTTGATCAATGATATCTTAACAAAAGAACCCAAATAAAAGAGAATAAACTTATAATTGTTAGTTTGTTATAAAAATATGAAATATTATGCTGTTGTTTCAAAGAATATAATTGTAGAAAAATATTTTGGATCGCTGATTAGGCGACATTTGTATTAACCTTGGATGGTGTAGTATGGAAATACGAGCGATATCTCGAGAAATGTGAAGCAACGTTGCTATGTTGCCCGTCCTTTGGGCATCACCCGCGTTGGCACGTGGCCACGTGGCGACCTGCCATTGGCTCTCTGGCCGGGGATGGGCCCAAGCTAGCAGTGGGGGCCAGTGGATGGCTGCCACATCACTGCGGGCCCGTGCGGTCACCCCTGAGACAGGCCAAATATGCTTTTCCAATGTGAAAATACAAAAGAGAATGTCATGCATACTTATTCCAAATTTTTGTTATCATGCATGTTATATTTAGTAGCTAAGTTGCATATACATGCATGGTGATGTATAATGTGCAAGTATCCGCGAAAACGCTTCAGTCTAGGAGGAACATGAATATATAATATGTGCTGATGTATAATTCGCAAGAATTGTCGGACCTCCAATGAAGCTAGTTACTTGTACATGAGAGGGAAGCCGTAATTTCATGAATAGTCCAAGATTGTATGCTCATTAGTGACCCCCACATAGACTGGTGTATCATTAATGATTTCTTTTCCGTGGAGATTTAGTACAACAAATTAAATCCTATAAAATTAATTTCAAATTAATACCCAGAAATTTTCTCTCCAAATAAAGACGGGATTGATTCTTCTCCCAACTAAATTCCTCACACGCACACCTTTGTGATTTGTCCTCTGCCAACAGTGAGTTGTGTGGCTATGAATCCTACGAGTCGTCGTGCATTCATTCCTTTCCTTCCGAGCAAAATATATTCTCCATACAATTGGCTCGATCCACTCCACTCTTCTTCCCCTTCCTTTCCCTTGTGCTGCGCTGCATGCGTATATATAAGGAGCACCACCCTCCCTCCCCATGACAGCATAGCATCCCAACTTCCCTAGCTAGCTCGACTTGCTCAATATATATATTATTATTCATCGCACGTACATTACTGATCATGTCGACATCCTCGTGGTCCGCGAAGCAGAACAAGCTCTTCGAGAGGGCGCTGGCGGTGTTCGACAAGGACACGCCCGACCGCTGGCAGAATGTGGCGCGCATGGTCGGAGGGAAGACCGCCGAGGAGGTCAGGCGCCACTACGAGGTCCTCGTGGAGGACGTCAGGAGCATCGAGTCCGGACGCATCCCCTTCCCCAACTACCGCTCCTCCGCCTCCTCCGATGACCAGCAGAGGTACGTACGTAAATACGTATGTGCGCCAAGCAATACATACTCGTATACATACGTATGTTATATATCATGTATGATCACTTGAATAGTACTTTTGAATGAACAGAAACGCGCTAAGCACCAACAACTTGGAGTTTGTATAAATATATATATACTAGTAAATGTATGTGCTTTATCCGTATAATATGTATAACATGTGGTTAACGTGGAAGGTATTGTTCTTGATTGGTTGAGTTTGATTTTCCATGTTGAATATACATAACAAATGTAAAAAAATTCCAACAATTTTGTACATAATTTATTTATTTTTAAATAAATGGATGATGATATAATTACGATTTAGACCGCTCATATTTGAGCCGAAGATAGAGAGTTGTTGACACATGAGTACACTTTCGACGTGCATGAATATTTCTGAGTTTTGTTTGGCAGGCTGAGGTACCTAAAGCTACAATGAAGCAAGGGCTGTAGCCGTGGAATTAATAAGTATGCATGCATGCATGATTGTTCATCCTCAAGCTATGAAGGAAGGAGGAGATCATACGAAGTTATATACTACTTAAATATGATCAGATTATATACATAATTACCTCTCCTAGACAGGAAGTTAAGATGGTTTACATCTTAATTATTCTCTCTCTTTGGGAAATAAAATTAGCCTTGTCTTATGTTTTATGTATGTGACAGACATAAGTCTGATGTAGTTCACTATGTTGTTCAATTATTTGTGATCGATATTAATGAAAAGTGTTAGTGTGGTTAGTTGAAGGAACACGATCTTGAAAGTATAATAAATGGAACTGTGGGAAGAAAAGGAAATACCAATGTTCTCAGTATAGTACCATTCCTCTGAGTATCAGAATCACGGTATCGACAATTTCGATTCAGAGTATCAACTTTCTTGGTATCTAAAAAACAAATAATTATTAATATTTTCGTAAATATGTTGTATATATTTAGGGATACTATTTTTAAATATTTCAAATGTTGTGTCTTAGAAATTGAATAAAACAGTAGTCATGATTGCGAATTGATTTACATGAAGCAGATTATAAGATTTCTTCTTTTACATATTTTTACAACTTTATCATGCTTTTACACGCTTCCTGATTGTGCTTTTTCGTTCAATTTTTTTTTGGTAGAATTGACCGAAAAAGAGATCCTTGATGTCATTATCGAATATCGGTCTGTGTTGGGACATGCCAAATCATATCGATATCGATCGATACTGCAAACTACGAAATAATTATATATAGTGGTCGGGACATGGGTATAGAGAGAGAGAGAAGGTTATGATGATTTTAGATTATTATAGAAGTTTAATTTACGACTAAATAATTTATTTTATCCAAAAATAATAAAAATTTTAGGCAAGAAAGTGATGCACAGAAAAAATAATGATATTATGATATTCATTTTTTTTTGAGGGTGTCCACTTCTTAATGGTGCTTGGAGGCATGTCTCCAATTTATGATATTCATTATAGAATCCATTTTTGTTCACCCACCAATACCATGGTGTTTGTTCATTCCCCAATCATTTGGAGACATGTGGCACATAAAACCACAAACTTATTTTAGAGAGTGTACAAAATTATTTTTTAAATGATTTTATTTGTCACATGTTCCCATGTGATTGGGGGATGAACAAACACCATACTCATTCATTATACATTAGTATAGATAATATTACTAAAAAAAATCATATTGTGGGCCACTCCTGGGGAGATGGCAGGCACGTCATCGTCATTTGGGATGGAAACAAAAAAAAAAAAAATTCGAACGCAGAGATATCCTTTGAACTATTTCTGTTCACATGCATTTGGAGTCTTGTTAGTTTGTTTTTCCGGTGCTTCTACTATTTAACATTTGATGATGCTCAAATGTTACAATTGTGGTGCCTCCCGTTCCCCATCATATTGAATTAGTGACGAATATGCCACATCCAAATAATTAAGCATTTAAAATTGACGTATTTTCATTGATTTAACAACATCGATCGCAAATGTTGAAATTATTTACAATGTTTTATAGAAGTAGACACAAAATTGATGACAAGAAATCAAAAAGGAGATTATGAGAGAGTGAGTGAAACTAGCTAAACAAAATTTCTCCGTGAAGCTTTAATTCAGTTCGAACTAGCTTCATAGTTCTGCCACCTTCCCGTCCGCCATATCTTCCATGTCGCTCGCGGCTTGCGACGCCTTCTCCTTAGCCGTCTCGTAGGTGTCCTTTGCGCCGTCCCTCGCCGACCCGTACGCCCTCTCGGCGTTTCGCATCGCCCCTTCGTAGGCCCTGCCTGCAGCGTCCGCCGCGTGTCCTCCCCTGTCCATCACAGCATCTCTGGCCTCGCCCGCCTTGTCCATCATATAGTCCTTCGCATCTCCGGTCTTCTGCGACGTGGCATCTACGGCCCGGTAGGCGCCGCTCGCCATCCCTCCGGCCTGCTTCTTCGTGTCTTCTTCGGCATTCCCTGCTGCGTCCATCATGCACTCCTTGGCCTCCCCTGCCTTGTCCATCGCCATTTCTTTAGCCTCCCCGACCTTCTCCGCAACCCCTCCTGTACTCATTTCGTAGAAAATTTGATAAACAACAATTCATCAAGCAATTATTTTTAGGGTCTGCTTGGTAAAGGTGTTTTCACCGGTTCTCGGGTGTTTTTGAACCGACCGTTTATGAAAACTCATGCTTATTTAATTTTTTGAGCCACTAATTTTGATCGGATCAAAAATCCTCCCAAGTCCGTGTAATGCAATTTTGGTGGCTTTATATACGTCTCAAATCTGTGGATTTTGAAGGATTTTATCATTTTATTCCATTTATATACTCACCAAAAATATATAATTGTAACTACTAATATCCTTCCCTATTTAATTTTATTTATGTAAAAAAAAATTCCGAGCAGCTCATTAGTGAATTACCAAGCATAGATTGGACTGATTTAAAAGTCTCTATTTAATAACCACCCAAAATCGGACCCTCATACCAAAAATACCTTATAACCGCTACCCTTACAATTGCCAAGCAGACCCTTAATGTTGAGGCAATTTGTACTCTATAATCTATATGCATTAGACATGTATCGGTCACACTCCAAAATAAACAGTGTCGCGTGCCGTGTCTTGCTGGTGTTGATAGGATACAACAAATAAAATCAGTATACATGCATACCAGATGCCATATCCGACATCTTTGCAGTGGTCTTCTTGGAAATGTCTCCTGCCACGTCCTTCATCTGTTGAGCCGCCTTCTTCGCGTTTTCATGGCGATGGCCGAGTCCCCTGCGTATAATTACAACATGATATCGCATATATATTATATATGCATTAAGCAATATTGACACCATTAAACTGATGAAACTACTACTACTAGAACGAAGTACATAGATACAGAACTCACTCGGTCATTTTGTCACGAGCCCATTCGGACCATGTCGCCGATGAGTCCTTGACATTGTTCGCTGCGTCGTCGACTCTGCCGGCTGCGGCAGGACCGTCGAAGTGGCCGTAGGCCGTCGTCGGCGCTTGCGTTAGGATGGGGGCTAAGCATATCAAGGCCAGTAGATAACGTGCATCGCTTGTTCCACCCATTTCTTTTTTTAGTTGAGCGTGCTTGCTTGCTTGTTGCAGAGGGATCTTGCAGTAGTTATATATAGAAGGAACCGGGACTGTGTCCCTATAAAATTGTAGCATGTGTGATTGAGCGAAACCAGGATGTACATATGGCTATGGATCGACGGAGGAGGTATTTGACCGCTTCTTCTGCATAGCTCTTACTCCATATTATAGTGTGTAAGGACATAATCAGAAGATTTTAATTCTTATAGCATATATGTCAATATATCATCAAATGTTTTCGAAAATTTTCTTTTTCATTAAGTGCCAATGATTTGAAAGCAAGTCAGAATAAGTTTGGCTGAATATTTTTATTGCTACATGAGATATTATCAATATTTCTAAAACGCGTTGCACACGCACTAGTTTATCTATATATAATACTTGCAAGACAATACCTAGTATATTTCAATTTTCATATAACAACTGAATAAACCAGATACTTCAAAAAATGGGAAGGCGTGTGCACTCAAATCACATGTATATTAAATAGAAAAACTAAAGATTTAGATAGAGATAGAGCCAGATAAATATAGAGATAGAGTCAGATAAATATTGGGAGATGCATGTTGCTCGAGTGGTCAGAAATTGAAATGGTCCCCGAAAAAAAAAAAAAAAGAAAAAAAAAAAATATATATATATATATATATATATGGCAAAGGTTAAACTTAAACCATATACAAAACATAAATTTATTATAAATTTGAAACAAAAGTGGAGCAATACACTTTTCAGAACATCAAATCTATTTTAGAATAGCACTCAACGATCTTTTCAAATCACGAAATCTGTCTTATGTTTGATTCCATACTAATTTGTCTCTTATTTTTTTGGCAATGTAAACAATAAGAGAATTTTCAAGAAACTCAAATCATTCATCTTGTTCTGAAGCTCAAATTTGACATGGCTCATTGTTGAAAATGCACTTGTAGTTGCAATACAGACAAGTATGTTGGGAACGAAGCACGGAAACCGTTCTCCCAAACCAAAAAGTCCTGCGAGAGAACCGAGCAAAAGCACACAAACCAAAAACGCCAAACACAATCGCAGACACAAAGATTTTTGACGTGGAAAACCCTTGCGGAAAAAACCACGGGACGATCGGAGTCCAACCCTGAAGAACCTCCACTAATGGAATAAAGATAATACACCCTCTACAAGCTCCTCCCGATCCAACACGGATCACCACAACTCACTTGAAAGAAGAAATTTTTTGATTGCGGACTCCGAAGAACAAGAGATGCCGAAAAATTATTCGAAGCAATCTCTCCTTCACAATAGTCCTTAATCCTCTCTCTCTCTCTCAAAGATTGTAAAGTACTCTTTGTTTTTGAGATGATTTTACAACTAGCATGCATCACCCTTTTATAAGCCCTTGGTAATCCATACATGGAAGGCCAATATATATGGAAACTTCCAATATAAATCAATCATATATTTAATGGAAATCCAATCATAATTAGCTTACCATAATTGGAAACCCAATAATATGGAAAGCTACTATATGAAGGGTCCAATCATAAATATATAATCAAAGTAAATATGGAAATCCAATCATATATTTTCATACCATATATGTACCAAAATAAAATCCATGCACTCCCCAAGCTTCTCCGACACACGGATGGCGCTCGTCGCTCTCCGGAGTATTCTCCACATAGGTGGGAACCCCACCCACTCCAAGAAATCTCCCCCTTCACAACTATGTGGAGGAGGTCGTCATCCCGACGATTTGCCTGCAGTACTCAAACTTCCCCCTCGGAAGAACCTTCGTGAGCATATCCGCTCCATTGTCAACAGTATGAAGCGCCGCATCCTTCTTCTCAACCACATCCCGTATCCAATGATACCGAGTCTCGATGTGCTTGGACCAACTATGAAATGTCTGGTTCTTCACAAGGTGAATAGCACTTTGACTGTCGCAAAGCAAAGTATACTGCTCTTGCTTCAGTCCTATTTCCTGCAGCAGCTTCTTCATCCACAGCAACTCCTTGCAAGCCTCCGTCGCCGCAATGTACTCTGCCTCTGTCGTCGACAAGGCAACACACTTCTGCAACCGCGACTGCCACGATACCACTCCTCCAGCAAACATCATCACATAGCCCGAAGTCGATCGTCTCGTGTCTACATCTCCAGCCAAATCAGCGTCAGTATACCCAACCAGCTTCGGCTCGTCACCACCAAAAAAAGTCTCCAATCGGCAGTGCCCTGAAGGTATCGTAGAATCCACTTGACCGCACTCCAATGTACCCTTCCAGGATTTGAAAGGTACCTGCTAACTGTGCCAACTGCATGAGCGATGTCTGGCCTCGTACACACCATGGCATACATAAGGCTTTCCACAGCTGAGGCATATGGAACCCGCTCCATATCTTTCTTTTCGTCCTCGGTAGATGGACACTGCTCCTCAGTGAGCTTAAAGTGAGCCGCAAGGGGGCAACTCACTTTCTTCGACCCGTCCATACCGAAACGCTGAAGTACCCGGTGAATGTACTTCTTTTGGGACAAATGTAGCAGCTTGGACTCTCTCTCTCGGCTGATCTCCATCCCAAGAATAGTCTTCGCTGCGCCCAAATCCTTCATAGAGAAGGTCGCGCCCAATTGGCGCTTCAACTCCGCTATCCTAGTGGCATTCCGACCTACTAATAGCATATCATCTACATAGAGCAATAAAATAATGAAATTATCCTCGGCAAAATACCTCACAAATGCACAATGGTCCGACGTCGTCCGTGTATAACTATGCTCCCCCATAAACGACTCGAACTTCCTGTACCACTGCCTCGGAGCCTGCTTCAGACCATACAAGCTCTTTCTCAACTGGCAGACCAAATGTGAGTTGCCCTTCTCACAGAATCCCTCTGGCTGCTCCATGTACAACTCCTCCTCAAGATCACCGTGGAGGAATGCCGTCTTCACGTCCATCTGCTCGACCTCCAAGTCGAGACTGGCTGCTAATGCTAGCACCACCCGAATAGACGAATGCTTGACGACATACGAAAAGATCTCATCATAATCCACGCCTTTCCGCTGACCGTAGCCTTTGACTACCAGCCTTGCTTTGTATCGAGGGCGAGTAGCATCATCCGTCTGCTTCACTCTAAACACCCATCGATTCTTCAAAGCCTTCTTTCCCTTTGGCAACCGCACCAGCTCATAAGTGGAATTAGTGTGCAAGAAACTCATCTCCTCCTGCATGGCCTCCATCCACTCCTGCCTGTGTTCGTCTTCCATAGCCTCTGCAAAGCTTTCGGGCTCTCCCCCGTCAGTCAATAGTACATACTCATCCGGTGAGTATCTCGTAGATGGTCGACGATCTCTGTCGCTCCTTTTCAGTGGAACCACTGGTGTTGGCTGTATACCAACAGCCTCCTCCCCTTCAGGAACTGCCTCCCCGGTATGCTCATCCTTCTGAGGGACATCTTGACCACCATCAGCAGGCTGATGATCAAGGTTGGGAGCAACTCCATGTACTGGCTCCTCCATAATGGGATCCTCTGCGATGTCCTCTGAAAACTGCTCGAAGCAAAATGACTCTAACTCAGGCAATTCCTCAGCCTCAGAAGGCGTCTCGGAATCCTGAGTGTTGGTCATGGTCTGATCCTCGACGAACACCATGTCCCTGCTTCTGTAGAGCTTTTTTCCCATCGGATCGTAGAGTCTATAGCCAAACTCATCCCGACCATAGCCGACAAAGACGTATCCGCCTCGTCTTCGGCTCAAGTTTGGTCCTCTCGTCCTTCGGTACATGCACGAAGGACTTACAGCCAAACACTCGCAGGTGATTGTATGACGGCTCTTTGCCGTACCTGTAAGCCCCTGAATTTAGGGCTTATTTTTTTTCTTTCAATTTTATAAATTAATTATTTTGAATAAATATTATTATTTGATTATAATTTGATTTAATGCTCTTTACCGTGACCTGGATTTCTAGAGCATCAGGGATGCCAGTCTCTGGAAACTTTCTTCTTGAAGTTTGTAGTAGACGAGGTTATCTTCATGTTGATATATCGTGTCCCACTCGAACTTCCTCCCTTGTACTCTTTTTGCTTTGCGCAAGTTCGGGTCAATTTAGACCATTTTATTAATAATTGACTTTTCACACTTTTTCTTGATCATCATATGCACGTTACCATGACTTTTAATTTAGGAGCACCAGACCAGTCATTTTCTCAAAACCAACTTGTCATATCTGATCTACTCGAGACACTCTTCGCCCATGACCTTCGTGTCCCGCTCAGACACACCCTCTTGTGCTTCATTTTCTTCGCACAACTTTCGGGTCAATTTAGGCCAATTAATTATCTACCGTAATTTTTGACCTGACTTCCAATTTAATTTTGGGACCCGACATCGACCCAACCTAGTCGACCCTAAATATGGACATGGCCCACATTGAGCCTACTACCTGCCTGACACTTGTGTCCCATTTATTTGAGTTCCCGCATGTTATTTATTTGTCCATGATTATAAATACCCATTTTAATTCGAATATTGCTCCCTGTCCGATTTTGGCCGACCCGGCTCGACCGAACCCGAACCCAAGCTCCATATTGTTCTCTCGTGACTGCCCAAATATCTCACATAATTTTTCTATTTTTTCTATTTTGAAAATATCTATTTCTCTCTCTCCATGTGTATATATACACATATATACATATTATATATATACATATATATATAATCTCTCTCTCTCATCATCACCTCACTCTCTCTCCTAACTCCCCCTATGTGTAGCCGACCTACACCCCCTCTCTCATTCTCTCTCTCTAAATATCTTCTTAATATCACTCTCTCTCTCTCTCTTGTATATATATATATATATATATATATATATATATATATATATATATATATATATATATATATATATATATATATATATATATATAACAAAATATATATATATATATATATATATATATATATATATATATATATATATATTTTGTTATATATATACACATATAACTTTCTCTCTCTCCTCCTTAAAATATCCCACACCCTCACTCATCACCATCAGCCCCCCTTCAAGTACACGAGCAGCTCCCCTCTCTCCATTTTCTCTCTCCCCTCTCTATCTAATAATATCTCTCTCTCTCCTTATATAATATATACACCCACATATGAATATATACATTATATATATATATATATATATATATATATATATATATATATATATATATATATATATATATATATATATATATATATATATATATAAACCATCTCTCTCTCACTCACTTTATCCATCACCACCCCCTCCCGTACGAGCACACCCCCCCATCTCTATCTCACTCTCTCTCTCTCTCTTTTTCACACACTCACACATACATATTCTGTCTTTCGCTCTCATTCCCATTACTCTCCTTCCCTCCTCCTTATTCTATGCATAGCAGCAGCTCCAAACCATGCCATGGCCGACTTTATCTCCTCCCTGGCCGAGCACAGCTCTCAAGCTCCTCCCCGACTTCCCCTCTCCTCCTCCTAGCCCCTTCATCTCCATGCCGAGAACACCCCCACCATAACTTTTTCTTCATCTTCTTCTTCTTCATATCATCAAAACCACTCCCGCCACCACCACTCTCACATCACCTCCACCAAACCGTCGCCTCCGCTCGTCGTCGAGCCCGCGTCGCCTGGCCGTCGCCTGGACGTCGTGCGCCACCACGTGGCCGGCGCACCACAGCTACTGCAGCAGCAGTTCGCCGCAAGGGCTGCGACAGCAGCGCGCATAGCAGCAGGCCGCGCGTGCGCCGCGTGGCCGGCCACCCCTGCTCCGACGAACCCCCAGCGACCTTCCCGTGGGGGCCAACGTCCCCGGGACGCGCCGTCTAGGCGATTCGTGCGTTTTGCACGGAATCCCGTCGACGCGTGCGCGAACGAGATTCAGAAATGGCGTTCCATCGCAGCGACTTCGTGCACGTTTTCCTGTAAATCTGACCGTTGCATCGGCGAACTCCTTGCTCCGTCGCAATCTCGGTATACAGCACTTCACTTTCCTCAATTTTCGTCCGTTAATTTCGTCGTTTGATACCTCAAAACTGGCCACCAACTTGATGTTTTAAATTAAACTGTTTTTGGACAGTTTTGTGATGCCAACTTCGCGGGTTCGTATTTTCGTCGTCGCAGCTCCATTTTACGTGCTACCAGTTCCTGTGCGCATCTGGTATAACCCTCTTCCTGTCCCCCCTTTAGATTTCATTTCAGTTTGAGCTTGTTAGGTCGGTCGAATTCGACGCCAAAGTTGGCCGTTCGAATTCTTAGTATTACACTTGTAAAATTCTATTTTTGAACCCGAGACTCCTGATTCAAATTCCGACACCACCAGTAGACTCGTGGCATCGTTCTGGCCAGTTTTCATATAAAGTTTGTTAGATTTGGAGGACGTGGGCCCTGGCACGTATTTCGGTGCAAAGCGGACCCTACAGTCCGGGTCAACGGGACTTTTTGACGCCGGCTCATCGGAATCCAATTCCGGATATACCGTTGAGTTTGTATCATTATTCTGGACTCGTTGACATATAATTTTCTAGGTTTTAGTGGACATTGGTTTCGACACGCATTTCGGTGCAAGTCGGTGTAACGCCCAGTCCCAAAATACGTAGGACTAGGTACATAGACATGCCAGCTGTATTCATACGAAGTACACTCTAATATATGGAAATCTCGTATGAATACATAAGCTGTAAGATACAGTAGAACCATTACTAATCTCATCCACACAAAATAAATGAATAGAAGATCTCATATAAAGATAATAAATCGTCTTGATACAATATGTTGGGCGGAGACAAATCTACTACCAACAAAATAAGGAAAAATATATGGAAAATGAAATAAGTATGGCGAGCGAAGCGAAGACGATCCAAGTGCAATCATCCTCGAGAAATAGCAATGAACACGGCTAGAGCTAAAGCACCTGCGAAAGACAATAGCACACACCTGGAGAGATAACCAGGTCCTCAGAGGGACGTAACAAGACACATAATATCATGCCATATAAACTGAATAAGTATTGCTCAAATAAATAAGTAAATCGAATTATAACATGGTCCAATACGCACCTACTGAACGAGCGTACCATCCCCCCAACCAAACAAGGACAGGAGATGGTAAATTAATTCACGGTAACGTATCTTTCCATGCTAATAATCCAATATGGTATTCGGACCCCAACAAGGTTCAATACCTTCTCATCGAAGTAGTAAGTCACACCTACAACCAAACAAGGACAAGATGTGACAAACTAATCCGCGTTCCAAGCCACGGTCAGATACAAGTACCCAAACCAAAAGTACTCGTACCTAACGGATAAAGGTACCTAACCGTTCTATGTGAAATGTAGTTAAGAACAATCCTTCCTACATATGGGCCCTGGCTGAATAGGATCGGCGTAGTCCCCCTTGGGCACCAGAGGCCCCATCAGTAAGAGCATGACGTTTCGCAGAATCGTCAGTGGCCGTCAGTAATAATGGATCATCAACCCCGTATCTCCAGCGGAGAGTCCGGGTCACAAAGGAAAGTGCATCGAAGCCCATACGCTAAGGAATTGTCCTCTCCGCCCAATGCCTACTGTGTTGTATCCATAACACAAAACCACTATAACCGCTAAGTCAAACTAGCATGCAACCTCTATTAGCGGTTATTCCTATCGCACGGCTTGTTCGTACTGGTGGCCAGTCAATCATGCACTTCCGTGTTCTACATGCGACACACAACTTTGTGTTACCACGTGTCAAGGCCAATGAATGCAACACACATGGTGGTCCCTTAAATCTAGGTTTAATTTATAAGAAAATAATACACAGCAGGAAAATATAAATGAACAGTAAGTTCTAACAGGTTATGCCATGTATCACAGTTTATTTTTACATAAAGAAAATAAATAATGCATAAAATATGAGCTAAAATAAATAGACAGCAAATGGCAAGGTGTCTTGCCTGGTAGGACGCCTGGTGTGCTGCGATGATCAAGCTGGCATGAACCGTGACTTCGGTGCAACAACTGTACATGGTGATCCCGGATGGTGGCACGGACAGTTCCATTGGGTCCAGAAGGGTCAAGTTAGTTAGGGTGGACATATGGTAGTCTCGAAATGGACGAGGGAATAGGGAAAGGAGGATTGGTCATGGATAGGAGGAAAATCAAAGAAAAAATAATAATATATATGATTTTGAGAAAACTAATTATAGTCATTGAAAACTATATTTTATTAGTGGAAAATATACTTGAAAATAGTTTATAATAGTTTTGAACCTTATCAAAATATATGCACGAAAATACGAAAAAATCGTTTTTATGGCTACAATCATAACTTACTCATACATTTATATATTTAATAACTTGGTAAAAAATTAACTAAAATCCAACTAAAATTTAGGTCAAAAATATGTATAAAGGAATACCATAATATTTTAAAAGTACTAGTACTTTATGGTTCAACCATATACATGGTATAATAAAATATCACCCGGTTAAAAATCTATCATACTAGAAAAGAAGTAAAACACTAATCCAATAAAAATATTTATTTATATTTTGAAAACTATATCTAGTAATAACTAAATACTCAAAAGTTGCTTTTCTCAAACGATATTTGCTTAGATAGAAATTATTTATAACCATCTTTAGTATCATGAAATAGTATAAATGTATTTTAAGTCAACAACTTATTTTGTACATATAAAGAATAGATACTAAAAATAATAATAGGAACCAAAAATAATAATATTAACAATAATAATAATAATGAAATAGATAATAATAATAATAATAATAATAATAATAATAATAATAATAATAAATATTAAAAGAAGAATAAAACAAACAGTAATAAACAAAAAAATAAAATAAATAAAAATAAATAAATAAAACAACTGCAGCAACCCAAGCTGCTGTCTCCTCTTCGTTAGAAGAGATGGGGAGAGGGAGCGAGGAGCGAGTGAGAGCGGGCGGCGGTCCGATCTCGGCGGAGGGGCGGAGAGAAGAGCGTTGACGGGGGGGGATTGAGCGCTCGGCCACCAGGGGATTTTTCGACGGAGGAACGACGGAGGGTTTCGGCCAGGGGCGGAGGAAGGAAGTCGGGAAGGAGGAGAGGGCGTTCGGGTAGCGCGATCTCGGCCGGAAGAGGCGCGGTCGGCACGCAGGCGGGGTTGGCGGCGGTCGCAGCTCGCGGGGACGGCTCGACAAGTCAGAGAAAAGGGGGGTTTTCACACGCGGAGGGGCGCGCGGTGGTCGGACGCGTGGGTGCGGCTGGAGGCTGCCGCCACGCACGGCGGAGTGGCCCGAGCTCTCGGACGCGGCGACGCGACTTCGACGGAGGGCGCCGGTCGGCGGCGAAGGTGAGTTTAGGGTTAGTTTTTATTTGGTTTTTCTTTTCTTTTTTTATTTGGGGATTGGCTGGGTTTTGGTGGCTCCAGCGATGGCCGAAGTTTGAGGGTCGGGCTGGTGGTGAACGTGGTGGTGGCTGTGGTGTGTGGGTCGACGGGTTTGGCGCTGGTGGTGGCGGGTGGTTTGGTAGTGGCGGTGACGACCGTAGGTGCGACGGTGGTGCACCGGCCTGGGCTGGTGGTGAACGTGGTGGTGGCTGTGGTATGTGGGTCGACGGGTTTTGCGCTGGTAGTGGCGGCAAGGGAAGACTGTGGTAGTTGACTCCGGCAACAGTTGGCCGGGGAGAGGTGGCCGGAAGGGCTGTTGTTTGGGGGAAGACGGGGTCTGGTGACGGAGTTCCGGGGGTATTCGGTTGCGGTTGCTAGCCATAGCTGATGGCAGCAATGCAGTTGAGGGGCCGGACAGAAGTGGCTGGGACGAGGGAAAGATGATGGTGGTGGTCTCTGTGGTCGGAAGAAGGAGGAACGGATTCATGGCTGAGGGTTGTCGGAAGATGGCCGGATTAGATTTAGGTTAGGGATAGGAAATTTGATTTGGGTTGTCTCGTGTCGGGGTTGTCCGACACGACGGAGAGATTAATGTATATGTAAAAAATAATGGAATAAGAATTGGACGGGGAACACGGACACGGTGCACGCACGGAAATATAATTATTTGTGGAATAATTATGGCTTGTGGAGAAACAATGGAGGAGTACCTGCCTATTTATAGGATGTGGGAATTCCCAAATAGATAAAGGTTAGGATCTGTTTAAACCCAAAATAGATAATTAAGTTACTAATTTAACTCAATTCAATAAATCTATATCCAAATCAAATCTAATTCCAATCTAATTAATCTTAGCTCAAATCAAATGGGATAAATCAAGTTCCAAATATGGATATTAAATAAATCAAATCAAGATTTAATTGGCCACAATAACTTTCAAATATATTTTTTAAAATACCAATAATAATAATTTCGAAAATAATAAATATTTTTAAATATCTTTTTGAATAATAAATCTCGAAAATTATATTTTTATTTAAATTAAACTAGCAAATATTTATGAAATATATGTATGCATGAATAATATTATTTATTCCAAATAAAAGGCATTTCATAAATAAAATCATAAATTTAGAAAATTTTGATAGCTAAATTAAATATTACATATATTATTTTTGAAACTATAAAAATAAAAAATATTTTTCTCAAAATATGTACGCTCGCCCATATTCGCACTCGTCGAGCAATTACGAAAAATAAAACGTCGTGCGCGACGTACAATACGACTACGCGATGTACATTATAAAATTTTAAATCGGTCCAAATTTAATAATAAAAAAATAGTAGAAATTTAGGGGTTTTACAGTCGGATACCAATATCCGGGTCAACGGGTCATTTTGAGTTCGGCTCATCGGAATCCAATTCTGGATATACCGTTGGGTTCGTATCGTCATTCTGGACTCGTTGACATATAATTTGCTGAGTTTTGAGGACATTGGCTCCGACACGCTTTTTCGTGCAAATCGGTTTCTAATGTCCGGGTCAACGGACCAATTTGAGATCGGGTCATCGGAATCCAATTTCGGAGATATCATTGAGTTCGTATCGTCATTTTGGATTCGTGGACTTATAATTTGTTAGGTTTTGTACACTTTTATTTCGGCACATTTTTGGTGCAAAGCGGGTTCGACACGGACACCGTTTTGACCCGAAATTACCTTTTTACCCCTGTGTCCAAATTGGACTTATGGGCAGACTATTCTAGCTTATTTGACCATTCTGGACACGTTGGTAATGGTTGTTTCACCATCCGACAACATCTGTAGGTTTTTACCCTATTATTATAATCTTTCTCCTTTTGTGATATTTTGAGATCCATCGATTTCAGTGATTTCACAACCACTAAAATTGAACGTGTTGACTCTGTAGATGTTTATAGAGACTAGTTTTGACCCTGGTTGACCACAGTTGACTATTTTGACCAAAGTCAACCGAAAGTCAACCGTAGCCTAAAATTGACTAGAACTGGACCAGAGTTGACCAGTTCACCCAAAGTCAACTGTTAGTCAACGTATTCAAGTTTAACCTAGAGTTGACCTAGGGTTGACCAGAGTTGACCAGTTGACCAAAGTCAACTGTAAGTCAACCATTGACTTAGATTGATCTAGTTGACTTGCTTTGACTTGCCTTAACCCAGTTTGACTTAGCATGACTTGATTTTACTTCCAAACCCTTATATTGATACAGTATTCCACCTATAGGTCCTCGAGGCACTGTTCTTGGACCAGTTGACATATTCCACCAGATCTCAGGCGAGTACATTCTTTAATAATATTTCTGTTTTATGATAACGTCTATGTTTCTTGTATTTAGTGTAGATATCCTTGTTCTCTTGACACATTGTTCACACGGATTGGTATTTTTCTGGATCCCGTCATGAGATGTTATTCCTCGCTTTCCTTGGTATATCTTATGCAAGTCTTCTTGTTCCTTGTGCATTGTATAGACACGATTCCTGCGAAGCCTAGCTACCCTCTCGGAGAATCGCGTGTCATGATATGTCATGGTTGGATCCACTATACTAGTCGGGGATGGAGAGTATTAGTGTAGATGTGTGGTCATTATCCATCTTATTTATTCTTGTAGACCTTGAATGATACCAATCCTACACTCCACGTAGGATTGGCTGATCAGTAGACCTTGTGCAGACCCAAACCGGCCACATGTTGTAGCTAGTACTCACACACCTAGATAGATGATTCTTGATTCTTGTGCATGCCATGATCAGTTTACTTGCCTTGTTCTAGCTCTAGATTTACAGTTTACCTTGCCATGATACTCACATGTACATTTCATGATTTCTTGTATATTCTCTCTATTTACTGCTACATTTTCAATATCGTCTAACTAGAACTGTTATTTGAGATTTGTGCTCGTTCCATCCTGACTGGATATGTTGACAAAATTTTAGGAGTAGTTGTGCCCTCAGTATTGGACTTCATGATGTTGCTAGCTGAGGTGGATCTCACTATTCTTCTATGTGAGTTGCCTGGTAGTTATCCTTAGTTAGTCTTGTTGTCCTTCTTTATTTTCCTGTCTTATGATCATTGTAGATTCTAGTTGTTCTAGTGATATTGTTATTATTCTTGTCTTATCTTTCTTAGTGTAGTGCCCCAAAATTCGTGATACGTATTTTATACGTGTTCGTATTTCTGACCCGTATTTCTCATTTTCTTTGATTAGTTAGTTATGATTTATTTTCATATTTAGCATTGTGGTTTAATTGTCATTTATCGTTCATGGATTAATTCTGATTAGTGGAGCTTGGTTTTATTTAGATAGGAGAAGGATTGGGTTTGGTTTAGTTTGGTTTTAATTGTGATGGAACACCTTAGCCTAACCTCCACCCTACAACCACCACCATCCCCATTTATTTAACCCACTTCCTTCTCTCTCCTCATTACTTTTCTTCTTCCTCTATTAACTTTCTCACCTACCAGG
>JANAVB010041219.1:5989987-5993093 GCA_029216955.1 Iris pallida
GCATAAGCCTACTTCTTCCAGCCGCATAAGATTCATTCTCTTCTAACCGCATGAACCCGGGTCTGTGCCAGCCGCATGGACTCACTTTCCATTAGCCGCATGAGCACCCTTCACTCCAACCGCATAAGGGCCGCTTTCCGCTGGCCGCATGGGACTTCACTTGACCCGGCCGCATGTACCCCGGCTCGTCTCAGCCGCATGAGGACCCCCTTCCCTTGAGAGCCGCATAGGCATTGACCCTCGATAGCCGCATGGGCTGCTCCCTCCTCGGCCGCATGAGATCATTCTCGGCCGCATGATACTCCGCTGCATGACCCTGAACTCCCCTAAGTCGCATGCATTCCCTTAGACCCGAGTCCCCTCCAGCCGCATGGGCTGCTCCCTCCTCGGTCGCATGAGATCATTCTCGGCCGTATGATACTCCGCTGCATGACCCTGAACTCCCCTAAGCCGCATGTATTCCCTTAGACCCGAGTCCCCTTCAGCCGCATGGGCTGCTCCCTCCTCGACCGTATGAGATCATTCTTGGCCGCCTATGCTCGAGCTGCATGGCTCTTTCCCTTGCTTGTATTTTATTATTTAATGTTAATTATTAACTTGTACTTGTAACGCCCTGTGTAACTTGAGTTCCTATAGCGTACACCTTACTCTATAATCCCGATTTGATTGACATGATTGAAATAACAATTGTACCTGGCATGGTGTGACCAAGAACTGACATGCTTGATAGTGGTCCGTCGTGGCGCACTCTTGATAAGTATTAATGATAATGATAGTGGCCCGTCGTGGCGCACTCTTGACAAATCAATTCATTGGCCTGGACACCGTGGATGATTGTGCTTGTATAAACTACTAGTCCGGTTGTGTCGTGCATCATGTCTAGGACATGATCCCTTAGTACCACGGTCAGGGATTCATACTGAATCTGGCTAGGTTAATGACTAGATTGATCAAATAGTTCATGGAGAATTTTCCAGTTACCTGTTGCCCCCTTTGGTCCCGGCCTTATATATATATACATGGGATTTGTTGCTATCCGTCGAGATGAGCGCACTTCTAGCCCGCCGTCGAGTGTGGTACCTTAGGACACATCTATCTTACTACAGTGTGTCTGCTATATTATGCTATTTTTTTCCTTTTCTTGCTGGGATCACTCGGGTAGTAACAAACAGGTAACCAGACCCGGAATTCTCATTGCATCTTGCTAGTAACTAGGCCTGTGATAACCCTAGTTAGTTAAAGTATCAAGCCGTACTCTTTGCTTGGCCGTGATTGATTGGATGGAGTCTAGTCCATCTTTGTCTCGTCCTGATCCCGTACAAATTCTGACATGACATGATTACTTGTGCTTGCCTTAAACAATAAAGATCAGGGGACCAGTTCCGTTCAGACGAAGGGTTACAACCCCGGTCCTTGTTTGGTTTACGGGTTGTAACCTGGTTATCTGAATAGTCCCGTAGTTATCTCGTCGTATATCACCTGTTATGTTTTTCCTTAATTCCTGTCTGTATTACCTTATTATTATTGTGCTAATTGCTGGTTTTAGTTCCTAAGTGAAGCCTCCTTTGTGGCACTTGCTCGTTCTGGGGTCTGACCCAGCTGGTTTTGTATGGCCAGATACGGAGCAGCATCAAAGGATCTACCTGCTTTCCAGCCCGATGGTGGCGACCAGACGTAACCAGGACAACGAGTGGATTTATTTTTGGCTCTCCTACTTGTAAAAATATTCTTTTGAGCGTTTAGCCGACGCACCTGTTTAGCTCGATTGCACATACTTATGTCTGCCTACGGCTGTAACATGATTGACAAGCCCCGGGGGTTTGATCATGTATGACTGAACTCTTGCTAGTCCTCATATTTTGTCACGACTAGCTTCATGGTCATTCCGAATATATAATATATGGGACGCCTTACTATTGTATATTGGTGGTCTGACATCTTGTAACTATTATTAGTGGTTGGTTGAGATTGAGACAATAGGCTATTTTATGACCTTAGAGACTGATAGATTGTAGTGAAACCCTCACATATCTAGACAGTCGTGACCGTATAGCGGCGTGGATTCCATTCCGTTATACGTAGCTGGCTATGTCTGCCCCCGCTCTCCAGTATTCTGGTTCTGGGGCATGACACTTAGTTTTCGTGATGTGACATGAGTACATTTCTAGTTATGGATCTTTAGATGTTGTATAGTATTGTATACTTGACAGCGCTTGTCACGCCCCGACTCGCCGAATCGGTCGCCATCGCCTTGACTCGATATAAATCGATCCCCACGGTTCGGGACGTGATGCCGTGCAAGTCTGAATGGACTTGTACAGGCAAGGATGTGTAATTGAAATTTCTTTTTGACTCGACGCGTTGAAATCTAACAGTAAGAGAGTTGAAAACATAGCATAGGAAGAAAACTTAGCTTTTCATTCATAAACTTGCAAAATGTGTGCAAGGTCATTTTTACATTACATATGCCGTTGCGGCTACATCTTTGAAACACAAAAGAAAACTATCGACAAGCTCGCCTTGAAATATCCTCGGCGTTCCATACATTCATGCCCCTTTATACATTTGAACAAAAGCCTTCGGTCTGAATTGGGCATCAAAATACTTCAAAATAGGAGAGCTTCGTGCGCCTCCCGTTCTTCAGCTCCAGCTTCGTCTCGAGCTCCGCCCCGCAGCACGCTCGTTACCTGGGATTGGGGTTAGCACACTTGCTAGTGGATGGGACGACCCACTCGTCTAAACCGACACTGCTTATTAAGGATTCAGGCATACGAATTGATCTTTCTATTTAGAACTATAGAGTTGCATTTTTCATATCGAAGGCACATTTTAAACGATAACAACATAACCCATTAAGAGCATTCTTACCACGGCCGGCTCCTTTCCTGCACAAAATATACATAATACTTACCACCTGCACAAGACAATAGGTGCGCATGCAGTCTATCCTATATGCGGTCATTGGTGATATCGACACCATGAAGGCGATTACGTAGCCTTGCGACGCGCCCTCCAGTCCAGGTAGCGAGCCTAACTGGAGGTCTCGCAAGCCTCGCGCCGAAGCACGATTTCTATAATTTCCTCCTAGGCCGATTCGCGTCCCAGG